>CM062824.1:3114338-3496838 GCA_031772345.1 Himalopsyche anomala | reverse complement strand
GACCCCCATCGGCAGAGAAGTATTTTTATAGTCTCCGAGCCGCGAGAGTTAAAGTGAATGTTGTTTATTATTTCAACAAAAAATGCAATTTTATATTAGAAATATCATATATTTTATCATAAAATAAAAATAATAAAAGATTTTAATTATAATGTCATTCCACCAAGTATTGACAGTGAACACCTTAAAAGTGATATATTTTATCATTACATATCTAGATATATGTACGTATATTTCGATATTATCGTTCTTCATAGAACACCAGTATCTAAATTTAATTTGTATTATATCAATAAATAAAAACACTGCTCGAAAAAAAGCTGAAAAAATATTGAGAAACTCTGATCAGCATTTCACTTCGCTGCCCTCTTTAATGAAAAAGGGCAATATTCCGGTAGTTTAAAAATATACATTCTGTGATGTATGAATTTTATAATACTGTCAGCGGGGGACGCCTTCATTTTAATGGCAATTTAAGGGCGATGATTAAATTCTTTCGCCTCGTGCAAACAGCCATCAGATAAAGCTAATAAAATATTACCCCCCATTTTTTAAAGTGTAATAAAAATAAAGGGAGTGTCACCGGTGACGGTCGCAGTAATAATGACGTGACAAAAAGAAAAAAAGGGTTTTTGTTTTATTCACAACAGTGAGCGAGCAGTTGCGCTAAAATATTTTATAATGTCCATATAAAAAGTTTAGTTTACAATGTTAACGTAAAAAAAATATTAATCACCGAGGCGTAGTGATTAACAATGTGTAGTTGTGTTTTGTTGTTTGGCGCTACAATCCCCTGATGGGTATTTTTATTTAACTTTTATTATATACTATATTCTACAAAAGTGGTGGTGAACCTTTTTACGTGCGCATGCCAAACACCCCAAATATTATTTACCTGGTTTTCAACGTGCCAAGAAAAATTAATCATTTTGAATATTGTTAAATGATAAATAACACTATGAAATAGTATTAAATTGTTTATAATCTTGATGAAAGCTAACTTTTTTTTAAAACATTACATTTGTGAATCGTTCACTTTAAAATTTGCGAATGTGCTAATTCGGGCACTTGTGCCCTTGGTTCACCGTACATATTCTATACTAGTATATTATATACTATTATAGTAATGCTGAATTCATTTTCTTTTGTGGAGACAATGTTATAACTTTTTGTATTCATTGAATGTAAGCGATATAATAGTCGATCCTTTTTTATGCAGGAGGTGCGTTCCAATACTTGACTTATGTTACAAAAAAAAAATGGAGATGCGCTCCGTGAATTAAAAAAAAACGCATAACTGTAAAGCAGTATGTTGAAATATATTCAGAATCGCTTAAAAAATTTTTACGACAAAAATAAAACGTACCAAAAAATATATTTTAAGAAAATTGACAAAATTTAAATGATTTTAAATGCGATGGAGAACCTGCGATAGTATTGATCCTAAAGTGTACGTTTTTGACAAAAGCATTTTTTTCATTTCATTGATAGATTAATGCTAGTACTTTTGTATTTACATAATTTTCTCCAATGCGGCCTGATTAGATTGCAGATATTTGTAAGCTGCCTTCCGACGTAAAGATAATAAATAACACTACATTTTTTTTTCTCCTTTTTCAAATTTCAATCGTACAGTTTATTTTCGTGTATAATTATTACAGTCTCTTGAAAGACGTACATTATTTGTAAACATATCCTAATTAATTGTAAAACAATACAATGTATTTGGATATAATATTTATATTACTCAAGAAAGTAAGTACAAAATTAAAATTTCTAAAAATCTTGCGAAAGTTGTTTTCGTACAAAATTTGTAGGCGGTTGTCTATGCCCACTCATCTGTAAATGATTGAAGGTTTAAGAAAAAAAAAATGACAATCACCAAGCAACAAAGCAAAGGAAATGACCCTTAAATCCGCTCGCACCTATTATTAACAGATCGATTGTGTTATGACTAAACTTGTGATCATGAATGAGTTTTGTAAAATGTAGTAAGTTGGTAATCAATTATTTCAAAGAATACATCGGTAATTTCAAATAATACATAATTTCAAATACTCAATGCATAACATTTAATCGAAATAAATTTTAATTTAACTATAATATGAATCATATGCATTACTAATGACCTTATGAATTTGATGAAGAATTGGAAATAGTTGTAGAGTCACAAGCCTTTCTTTCAGAGCACCAGGATTGAGAAATCGGTTGTAATCTTATCCTAATTCTAAGAGTTTTGCAGGACGTTGTCAAAGGATCGGTCAATTTATAATGTTACACCGTGGTTTTGGTTTATATCAAGTTATCGTAAAGTTTTCACACATTTTTGGGTATATAACTTTATTTGATTATCGACAGATAAATTAATGCGATTTTCGAACATTAAAATATTTATTCCCTGATATAGACGTTTGAGAAACCAAACCTGTCGATAAATTAATATGATCAAGAAAATATTGGCAAATAAATATTAAATTAAAAATATGGAAATGAATCACGGCGAGTATTTCATTTACAAGGTGATAATTTGCCAAATGTGTCAGGTGCATTGTGATTGCCACCTTTCCAGTTTGTGACAATATCAAGGATTTTTTGGAGCTTGCGGAAATCGTAAATAAAAATCCATTGTCATTTTGTTGGACACACTGGGCAATACACAATTAAATAAGTTGAATGAGAATTCCAGGCCGGCAGACGTCACAATAAAAAACTCCATGCTACAAATTATCTCCGTAAACAGTTCTTTGTTAATCGATAACAAAACGCATCCTGGAATATTTAATCATTGTAAGGGTTTGATTCAGTGAGAGTTTTCTGAATAATGTAGTTGGGAGTATCTGTACACATAATAATGGTGGTTATAGAAAACGGAAATTATTACAATATTTCAGTTGCAGTTGCAATTTTTACATTTGGCAGGGGTGAGCTGGAGGGAGTCGGAAAAAATCGCGCGAGGCCCTTGTTAAATTTTACACCGGCCGGCGATCCTCTTGTTCAAATAAAAAAAAACAATATTTTCAAATCAAATCATTATCTAACTCCAATTTTCGACATAACCAGTGCATGCGTGAAGCTATTTGGCGCCCTAGGCAAAGGTTACTGGCGCGCCCCTTTTTAAAAAATCGTCCCATTTTTTTTCGAAATAATAATTAAACAAACAATTTACGATCATTAGATTTTTTAATATGTATCCATATCCGCTCTTAATGTGGAGCATATGGCATAAGTTTTTCTTCGTGAAATGTTTGTTGCTTGGTAGCTCAACCTTTCTTTTTCGAATCATATTGAATACGATACATAACTACAACGAAAAATACAAACATGAAATAAAATAAAATGTACGGCTATTTTTTTATTATTAGAGTACATACAAATTATTTTCATACTCCATTTATGCGCTCCCTAATGGTTTGTGGCCTAGGCGGTTGCCTATTTTGCCTATATGGTGGCGCCGGCCCTGGACATAACATATAGGTATACAGTTTGAGCATAACGCTTGAAGCATGGAATTAGATCGAAAACAATATTACCTATTTCTGCGTGAATCTTAGAACTCTTCACTCGTAATTTAAAAATTATAATTTGTACATTTCATTAAATGATTTTATCAAGAATTTACTTAAATTATTTCGAAGAGTGACGTGTTTATTGCAACAACTTAGAAATATATTATGCACATCGACATGTATAATAATCACTTAAGATAACATTAAGTTGTATTCTAACAGACGGAAAACCCAAGCAGAAACTAAGTAGATGTGACCATAATGTGTCAATATGTGAACAAACTTTATTTGGGTTTACTTTGTTATTAGAGTATTCTATTTTGAGAATATTTTTTGCTATCAGTTAAGTAATTTAATATTCCCGCTTACATAATGGAATTTCCATATTATCGCTGTGTGTGTGTATGTTGTTTTGCTGCTGTTATAGCGATACATAAATTGCAATTTTCAAAAATGCAATTTCACAGATGCTGACGTTATTTCCGGGAGCGGGGAATGTGATAATTTTGAAACGAAATCAGAGATGGTGCTATATTTTTTTATGAATATTTGAAATTTTATATAAACTTCTTCCAAATGGTGAAATTCCTTAAATAACTTCGTAGTTATGGTATACTCAAATAAATGCGAGCGATGATCAACATTTTTGCAATTATTATTATTTTAATCGTAATGCTAACGTCAATATGATGTAATATTTGAATATCGGCAGAAAAAATCAGTATTTTTTTAATGATATACAACTACACATTAGTAAAAATGACACTAATTACTCATTTAATTATTATTCTTCTTTGACCATATTCTCTCCCTATGGGGAGCGTGTGGCCGCCACGCGGCACTTCCATGTTTCCCTGTCTCCCGCCAATTGCTTTGCTTCTTCCCATGACACGCCAGCATCCTTCAGTTCCGCCGAATACATCCTATGGATAGTACCCGACGGACGTCTGGGGCGTCGGAATCCCACCGGTTGAAAGAAAAGGCAGGCAGGATTGAGGATTTCCGGAGGCATCAGCAGTACGTGAGCCAGTTCCAACGTCTCTCCATAACCACTGACTTGACGGGGCGGTTTTGTACGTTCTCTTATCTCTGAATTACTCACAAAATCAAACCACCTCACCCCCATTATCCGACGCAAGCATCTGTTCTCGAAGCTCAGTATACGGTTTTTTTGAGTCTTCGTCAGGTGTCATTTAATTAATAGATTTAAAAAACAATCATTTGAGTGAATAATGCTTATTTCACAAATCAGCCTCAATCATGTTTGACTCTTCTTCCGAACGGCAAGATTCTGGTGTCCTAGGCGACCGTCGGTTACTATCCGTAGGATGTACTCGACGAACTGAGGAATGTTGACATTTCACGGAAGAAAGCAAAGCAATAATCATGGAGGTGCTATGCTTCACATAGGGAGCGAATATGGTCAAAGATGTCGACAAAACATCTTAATTAACGTATGGCCAATGGTGGATCACAAAAAAATATATAATAATATATAATAAGCCCACATATTTTTAATTAAATTTTCAATAATGAAAAATATCTCATTACAATTTGCGGCTTTTTATATTATCCAAGAAAGCAGAACATTCATGTTCTATTGTACCTGGGAACTTCAAAGTGCTTAACCTGCCAATGCGTTACCAAATATCTTGATTTTATCGTATTTTCTTAACCAAGTTCATTTTCCATGTATTGTTTTCTCAGCTGTATAACTTTAACTTTAGACCAGTGGTTTCCAACCTTTATGTTACTCCGCCTCCCTTTGAGGAAGAAAATATCTTCGCGCCTCCCCATCCTTTATTTTAAATAGTAATAAAGACACGTTTTCAAGGGTAAATAAATATTTTGGACTGTTCGCGCCTTCCTTTACAACAGCCCACGCTTCCCAGGTTGGAAATCGCTGCTTTAGACAATTATCTACTATTTTTATTTCTACTCAAAATACTTTGGCAATATAAATAAATATACATCGATCAATGTTTAAAAATTGTGTCGAATTAAAAAAAGCTTGGAATGTAGGTTTGCAAAGATAAAATTTACAAAAATGTCGACATCTGTATCACAGAAATATAATAACCACCCTTATTTAGTCAATACCTCGGAAGCATAATTTCTACACATTTTTACCCGAAATTTAAAAAATAATCTACTTCCTGTGATAATAAAAATGAAATTTCAAAAAAAGTCTGAATGTAATAATGTAATTATTAATTATTACATGTAATAATGATGTAATTATTATTACATTTTTCATTTTTTAATGTAATAACTTGCTCAACCGATCAT
Source organism: Himalopsyche anomala (assembly GCA_031772345.1). Taxonomy (NCBI): domain Eukaryota; kingdom Metazoa; phylum Arthropoda; class Insecta; order Trichoptera; family Rhyacophilidae; genus Himalopsyche; species Himalopsyche anomala. Next base: position 3,491,043 of record CM062824.1, on the reverse strand, counting down.
GCAGGTCTGGGTTCGATTCCCAGTCAGATCACAGTGAATTTGAGATTTTTTTTATACTAATATATTATATTTTTAATTAATCAATATTAGGATATGTCAATTCAACACCAGTTTAGAAGTCTCCGTGCACTTCAAGGTTGTGTATATTTCATAATTTGCATACGGCCCAAAATCATCAAAACACGTTTTTTGTGCATCCTGTAAAATTTGCTATGTGTGGATTACGTCGTTTTCCTTTCCACAGTCGATATACATGGCATACTAAAAATTCACGCAACCCGTATTATTGAAAGACCTTTTATTGTCTATGAAACTTTATTTTCTCATTGTTGGTATTACTTATTTATTACTCTTGTTTGCGTTGGTATCAACGAGATATTTATATCGATATAAACCGCTTTTAAAGCTCCGAAAGCGGAGACATGTGTAGTAGAATCATAAAATTCCCAAGACAAACAAATCTCCCAATGCATAATGCACTAACCTTACAGACTACAGATGTTTCAAACAAATTAAAAAACAATGTGTTCCGTATCCGGCGGGCGCGCGTGTTAGTGATTGTTTTACGCATGCGCCGGTAATATTAAACTGAACACGTTCCAAGTTCAAATTCAAAAACTCTGGACGAATATAGGATCATCGACTGTCATTGAAATGCAAATGTTGCCATGGGTTTTTTTCAATATCGGTTACACAATATCAATTTTGATATCGATTGGTGGGAATTTTTCGTAGGAAATCGTGCAGATAAATTTATACGCATGAGAAGAATAAATACATCCGTCACATCAAATCTCACACAATGTAAACGTTGACAAGATTAGTTTTGCTAGTCAACATTGTTCTTTATAGTACATTATCTATCGACAATACTTAGCTATGTATTTTTTTATGCTTAAACTTATACGAGAATAACGATCGAATTGCAAGCTTAATAACATACAGGCGTATCTACAATAAAATTTTGCATTATGTAATTTCTCAGTTATACTGAAATCTAAATCTTTCGTGCCGCCTGTGTGGTCAAGTGGTCAACGTCGTTGGCTTCGGTTACGGAGGTCACGGGTTCGAATCCCAGTACGGACAGTTTTATACATTGATTTTTCAATCGATTTATGAATTTCTGTTCGAAGGCATGGATGTATGTGATGTCTTGAATTCCCCCTCCCACCCATCCTATTCTATGAACATGGCGTATCGAGAGCGATTAGCTAACCACTAGTCCTGTCCTAGCCCTATCCTTCTATTCCTACTCTCTTTGGAAAAAGAGAGGTAGAGCAACTGAGTAACAAGCAGTTCTCGTAGAAACACTTTTGTTGAGAAACTTCATTAGGAGTCAATATGCTCCACATTGGGAGCGGAGATGGTAAAAGAAAAAACTTTGCTGACAAAAATTGATAGAACGAAATGAACCTACATATATACTGACGTTTATTTTTATGAAATTAGATGTGTTTTTAAACATAAAATTTTTGAAAAAATATTTAAAAAATATATGCACATTTTTTAATAAATTACTCTTATATATTATGCTACGTTAACCGCAATATGGCACAAACCAGTGAAACGTTAACAATTCAGAACTATATGGTACAAAGTGGTAAACGCTCCTAAGCATTCAGAAACTTGGCCTCAGACTCAAATCCTTGCATATACACTTACATACAACCATCGATGTATGATTTCATTTCATAGGCATAGATGTCGCGTCATGTTTGAATTCCTTTTCAACCATTTTTTATTCTACCCTAAAAAACTGGATTGATAGAAAGCGATTAGGTAACTACTATTTTATTCCTATCACCATCCTACTTAAAAGATTGACTTACAACCAGTTAAAAAAATACATATTTTCTTTAGATGATTCATTTGGATTCCATAATTTCTACATTAAACGGAGTAGTCGTAAAAAAATAATAGTAAACGCCAAGTGGTCATCATCTTTGCCTTCAATTGCGAATTGTGACAGGTTCGAAACGTTATGTGTACACTTTGATAAAAAAATCAAATGGTTTATGAATTTGTTTTAAACTCACTCTCATCCATCTGCACCAAAATAGAGATAGCGACTAGCTAACCATGAACCATCCATAGTCACTTATTATTTAAAAGAAAAAAAGAATCTTTAAGTGCCAGAGGAATACATAGGTTTTCTAGAACAACGTCTGTTAAAATTTCGATTTCATTGTGCATACATATACCACCAATGTCGCTTGCTGTGGCCCAGTCGGTTAGAGCTTGCTCTACCGATCACGCAGGTCTGGGTTCGATTCCCGGCAAGATCACAGTGAATTTGAGAATTATTCAATTCAAAGTTGTGATCGAAGACTGGGTGTTTGTGACGTCAATTCACATAATTTTCTCTCTTCCCATCCTTCTGATCCTTTAATAACTGGGTGTAGCAATAGCGATTTGTCAACCACTAGTCCTGTTCTAGCCTTATCCTTCTTTCCCTACTACTCACTTTGAGAAAAAGTGAGGTTGAGCGACTGAGTAACAAACAGTTCTCGTAGAAAAAACTTATGTTGTGATACCGCCGTTAGGAGGCCATATGCTACACATTGGCAGCGGACCATTGTCATAAAATATAGATGAAACTATTGTTTACAAATATTTGGATGTGAATATCGTTTTTCGGTTCATCAATGTAAAAAAAACAAAATATCACAACAGATACAGTTTCTTTTCATCAGCGCAATGGGCGTGGGCGTAAAGCGAGTCTTCCGGATTAAACAAAGGAATCACCCTCATTCAATGTCGTAATTTCCTCTAATAATAATTAACCCCAAGCGTTCTCTTTCAACTTTAACCCTTCTGTGTGGGCCGCGGACGTCACATCACGCCACCTAACAACACTGCAGCAGCTATTCATGGACGATTGTAATCTCCGCAAACAAAAATTGACACATTTACACCCGCCAACAATTTACTAAAAATATTTATCTTTATTAAAAAACTATAATTGAATCGTGTATTTCGAAAACGTTATGAGTCATATTTTTTCCACTAAATGAGTTTAATATGCAAAGATCTTCAGAATACCTAAATACACAAATATAATACGAAAACGTTCCGTGTATGTATGTTATCAACGAATTTTAGAGCATTGCTTTTAAAAATACATGCATGTATTTCGAAAACGTAACCAATTCTCATTAGAAGCCCCGAAGAAAAAAATGTTTCTCGATTGAATACAAGAGTAAATACTTACCATGTAATATATATATAACATGACAAATTTTCATTATACATTTTATAGGAGACATTTATTTTTTACTTTCCTGAACAATTACATATCGACTGTGGAAAGGAAAAAGGACGTAACCCACAGTTTTTTCAAAACAGGTTTTTTTGATAATCACAATGTATCAAACTTGATACACGTTCTATCAAAAGGATGAAGTCTGCAAATGCCAAATTAGTATCTAAATTTAGCTTTTAAGTTTGAAAAAGATGACCTTGTAAAATATTAAAACCAAGAAAAATGACTGAAATAAAGGTTTTTCCTAAACAATTTCTTTCATTGATATTAGATTATGTCAATTAAACATCAGTTTAGAAGTCTCCATCCACTTGACGGTTGTGTATAATTCATGATTTGCATATGGCCCAAAATCATCAAAACACATTTTTTGCGCCTCCTGTAAAAATTTATACGTGTGGGTTAGGTCCTTTTTCTTTTCCACAGTCGATATGTGTGGCAAGATAATGTCTCCACTATCAGTCCAATAGTACAATGTAAGCGGGTATGAAACAAACAAATGAACCTTTTGTTGTGATAATTGAAACCGGTTTTGATCATCATTCAAAAATGTTGATTTGGTACAATAAAGTGCTCTATCATGAGTCCAAATGATCCTCATTGGTAACGGATATAAAAGAAAAATACATATATGTATATTTAAATACTTCAGATTTCCTTTTTTGATCAATCGGTAAACAAAAATTAAATAACCTATGCGAAGCAAATTACGGGTTTCAAAGTGTTGTCATCCCACTTCCTTCAACGCATCAAACGCAAGACTGGAATCGTTTTTAGAAGTATAGAGCTATGAAAACATATTTGACTTGGCAACTTAAATAATTAAATCTCAGTCACTTTAAACGACCTGGCTGTTAATTTCGTATTTTTTGAAGCCACTAACAAAAAACGACTACACAAACAAATGAACCCAGACGGTTGGAAAAAGGTGTTCCACTTTTAAAATGCCCTTTATCAAAGAGGCCGTGATTGTATTTTTAGACCTAACTACTCACTGACGTCATATTCCGATATCTATTAAAAATAAAAATCCACGGCATTCTAATAATATAAATATTGTTATAACAAAATGGCGTAAGTGATGAACTTTTCGTCTTTCTTACGTGTAGATAGACATCGATATAGTATGTTATTCTACATTCTAAAATATGATAATTCACGGATTCACAAAGGTGGTAAACTAAATTTCAGGCTTATGTTTACTGTTTTACCCACCCAAGTAAAACAACTAATGTATAGTATGTGGTAAATTTTTATACTATTACTTTTTATAAACTGTGTCCCACGTTACGTAACAAAAACCAATGTGGAGCATATGACCTCTTGACGGTAGTATCTCAACATAAGTTTTTTTACGAGAACTGCTGGTTCGACATTACAACATTGATCTCTGTACCACGGATATATATAATTAAAATTATATTCTACTTCGTAAAAAGCATCTCATACCAAATTTTAATTGCATAAGGCAATTTAGTTAATCGATTTTTGGTATCAAATAGGCCTTGATTCTTACGTAGGTATATACATATTTTATATGTAGATATAATAATGATTATAAAAATAGTTTCTTTGTTCTAGCTGTAGTAAATATTCAAGCGGTGTCAATTTAAAATGGATCAGAGACAAAGGAGGGCTTGGCTGCATAAAGCGTATCTCCACATCCTGAAGGGCCAATTAGGGTTGCCACGCGTTTCTTAATATAGCTCAACACTTATTTTTATTAAAAAAAAAAAACTTCAATAATACTAACAGTATTATTGTTCAACTTAGAGACGTTAATTTTGCAATAATTTAACGTTAATATTCATTCATTAGTTTATAAAATCATCGTATCAATTTCCAATCGAATCTGTAAATTTTTCGTCAGTACCAACTACCAAACAATTCTCTTCTCAAAATGGACTATGGACAGTGGCGGGTCACTCATATGCGCATGAGGTACGCGCTTAGCTCCACCGAATTTTAGGAACCGCAAGATTACTCATATCATTTAGGATACCATATATTTTCAATATATATTTTTATGTGACACTGAATTTTCCGATGCTATTCAAAAAGGGGCTCTAAATTTACTGTGCATGGAGTCTCCTAACCGTATAATCCGCCACTGTATATGGATGGAAGAATTGACTTACAATCTAGCCCAGTGGTCGGCAAACTCATAAGTCAACTTCACAACTATTGGGTATTGATTGTTTATTATATGATTAGGGTACTTCTAAACTGGCTTTTGCTTAAAAGGTCCTCATTCTGATTGAGGTACGTTCGCTGAGAACGCCTATTCCAACTCTAAGTTTTAGGACCAAAAACTGACTTCTGCGAGTGGGACACAAATTTTTAATCACACTGTATGTGGTATTTTGTGTAAGAGCAACACTCAAGAGCCCAAATAGCCGTAGTTTGCCGACCACTGATCTAACCTAACCTGATCCAAACAAATATTTCCATCCGTGAAACTATTGGATGAATGTTAATGTCATAATAAACAAGAGTAATTATCAGGGCTTCAAACCGTTATTATTTCGTTCCGGCAAAAATAACGGTTTTTAACGGTTTTCGGTTCAGCTCGAATCCAAAAGCTCAGGAATTTACCGATTTGCCCAAAATATCTCCGTGACTCGTTTTTTTTCTTAGCTCGCCGAGGAATTTGAAAATCTCAAAACCCTATAGTGTATTAATTATGTGAAATTAGTACAAACAAATATTTTATTCTTTAATATAAAGCATTTACACCAATAATTGACAGTGAACAACATTGCTATGCATTGCATTTAAATGGATTTAAACGAAATCAATTATATTGAAATAAATTACCGCTATAATAAAACTGTAACTTAATCTTATTTGGCTATACATACTAAGTTTGTCACAAACCTATACTTTTTGGTTCCGTAAACAAAGTGTCCTATATTTTTTATTGACGTCATAGTCCCTGCGGTTTTATTTTATTTCCCGAGCCCTAACCGCGGATATTGAAAAGTATTCCAACGCTTTGTCACTAGTTCCGGATCCTTTGGTTTTTACCGACACGCTTAATGACCAAGCTTATTATATTGGATAGCATAATGTGTGTTATATATTATATTTCAAAGAAAATCAATACATGTAATTATAATACACAATGTCAATAATTGCAATCAAGGAGCAGACAAAAAAAATGTCACCAATCAGAAGTGAAGAAGCATTTGAGTGGCACCAATCAGAAGAAAAATATCGTACAATGTAATAGCATTATGAATACACATATCTAGTACGTCACACTAGGGCTTATACAAAAACCGACTTTTTAAAAAGACGATTTTTTAATTCCAATGTTTTCTAAAACCCGGCTTAGCACGGTTTTCGAAGTTTCACGAAAAATTGATGAGTCAATTAAAGAAACAAAAAATCGTTGAATTTTGTAAGGACTTTGTTTATTTATTTTAATATAAACACTTTTTTATACAGTGAAAATACAAAATTTTGGAAAATTTCCTGAAATAGAAAATACCCTTTCACTGGGTAATGAAGTAGATCGTATAGTTTATAATGCATTAAAAAAAGATTAAGTTTGTTTTTTTTTTGTTTTTGGACATAATGTTAAATTTGACATTAATGTTTTTAGGTTATATTAGGCTGTGGAGTTGTGAAGAAATAAGACTCCGACTCCGTCCATAGCTTAAAAACGCCTTTAATTATTTTTTTAGTCTTAGTAGCATGAAGTACTCCACTTTTGACCCTATACATTTGATTACACCATTTTTTAGAAGGATTCAAAGTTATTAGTTTTTTTCAAGCACGACTCCAGTTTTTGAATTTATTAAACAATTAATATATTCTATTGTGCTATCTGTTCAAATATTTTCTGTACAACCGAGTAGAACGAAGGTCCACTATACTTAGGGTATCGTCAGTACATATAATTGGTATATATACACAGTGGTGGATTATCCTATAAGGATAAGCAAATGAGGCGCGCGCTTAGGGCCTTCGAATCTTAGGCGCCTCCAAAATAGTTTATATAATATAACCTATATACTTTTGGTTCAGATTTGTAGATATTTTTACTATTTTAGTTAGAATTTTCTAACGTCTTTACGTTATACGTAAAACAGGGCCTCAAAATTTTATTGCGCCTGAGACCTCCCATGTGCTTAATCCACTTATAATGCACGGCGGTGGTCCTGGCTTGGACACGTGTTAAGGATGCCTCAAGAGAGCCTGAACCCTGCCTGTCTCTTCTTCCAACCGGATGGATACCGGCGTCGTGGAAGGCCACTGATGACCATTCTCAGGATGTACTTAGCGGAGTTGCGGGACGCTGGGATGACCTGGGAGGAAGCAAGGAGACTGGCTGGAGATAGAGAGTCATGGAGGAACTTCGTGGTGACCATATGCTCCGTATAGGGAGCGGATATGGAATAAAAAAAAAAGTAATAAAAAAATGCACATGCAATATATACGGTGCCGTGATAAATTTAAGTAATAATTATTCTTGCATATCGTGGGATAAATAAATTCTGATTATAAACGAGATAATTCCACCTGTGGAAAATGATAATTTTTATCCTCCGTTTCGTATGAAATTTGACAGTTCGTGATTTCTTTACGGACTACAAATTTAATACTGTCACGCCAGCTTGAATATTTTTAGTTTGAAAAAACACGATTCTACGTCATTTCTACACGCGTCCACGACGGTTTTCTCAGAAGTTTTTCTGCCATTCGTAGCGCGGTAAAATAACACTGAAAATACAAATAAAAACATTCATATATTATAACTTAATTAGCCATAACGTTAAAAAATATAACTACAAAATAAGAAATTTCTTTGCGACAGGTATAAAAATCAATGTTTATTATTGTAAATCTATTTATAGCAGTAAATATTCAGATTTCTGACTTATACTAATGTATGATGTTGTCTAATGTCTACCTACAATTATTTGAGTGGAAATAAAATTGATAATTTTATTATTTCACAATACTCACACTCAGTAGAATAAAAAAGTCTTCAATTCTAATTTTGAAATGTTTTCATTTTTTTGACAGTTGAATATTTTTGATAGTAATTTATCTTTTTTATCTAAGTCGAGTTTATGTGATATTTGTAGGTGATTTTAAAATTATTATTATTGAACCTAAGCGCATTTTATTTAGATTTAATCGAATTTTAACCGAATATTTCCAATCCAATTTTAATTTGATTTCAAGCACAGCATTTTTTTTTTGCGTGAGGCGTATTGTTTATCGATTTAAAGTTTGCCGAAAACTTGAGTAAATAATATGAGTCGGCGTCGGAGTCGCGAAGCAACTCCGACTCCCTATTTTGAATAAAATTAAAATATAAAAAAGTAATACATTATAAAATAAGTAAAAAACTTAAGAGGATAGATAAAAAATCTTTTTAAAATTTGAGTCGTGATTTTTACAATAATATTAGATTTTAAATGGGTGGTTGAATATCGAAGGGGAGGTATTGTTATACATGTATAACAGCTTTAAACGCCCCTTCAGAATAATGTATGTTGCAATACTTTTGAATATTCGATTCGAATCAACATGGTTGTTTAGAATACGACAAGAAAAAAAAATATGTACTTGTCATTGCATTGATCAAATTAATTATTCAATGTAATTTCACTTTCGTAGTATTTTTGACGGGTTTTCTATCGACTACTCAGAAACAGAATGTCGACACACAGTGGCTTGCGATCGCCTGAAGGTTAGGTAGACATTATTCAAAGAAGGTTAAACTGGGTCGAGATGGGAGGTTACTGTAGTACCGCGATCAAATTAAAATGCCGATAATTTGCATAACAATACGAATTCCGCGGCTTCTTATTGCATTAAGTTGTTTATGTACACCTGCCGCATAGTCTTACGGATAATGTTTAGAATTATCTCATATTTTGATAGAGTCGGAATAAGAAATAGGCACATTATTTTACATTCAAATTAGAGGTCTGCACGGGCCAAAATTTTACAAAACTACCCGGTCCGAGCCCGAAAAACTCACGCCCGACCCGGCCCGGGCCCGAGTCTAATGCCGCACTTGTTACCCGAACCCGACCCGAAGCACCGAGAAATTTGAAATCCTCGATTTGGTATACTTTTTCCCCAGATTATCTCCGAAAGTCCTTTTTTTTTTTTTTTTAGCTCACCGAGGAATTTGAAATCCTCGATTTGGTATACTTTTTCCCCAGATTATCTCCGAAAGTCCTTTTTTTTTTTTTTTAGCTCACCGAGGAATTTGAAATCCTCAATTTGGTATATTTTTCCCAACATTATATCCCAAATTCCAAAGCCCGGCCCGGCCCGAGCCCGACTCTCGATTGCGCTTACCCGCCCGAGCCCGGCCCACGGGCCGGGTCGGGTAAGAGCCCGTGGGCCAGGCCCGGGCCCGTGCAGACCTCTAATTCAAATGTATTGCAGCATTAGAAGGATGAGTCCTTTATCACTTGTAGGGTGTTCACTGTCAATACTTAGTGGAAAGGCATTGTATTTATAAAAACACACAGTGGCGGATTACCTTACAAGCGAATGAAGCGCGTGCGTGGGGCCTCCGAATTTTAGGGGCCTCAAAAATAGCGTATAGTATATAACTCACATACTTTTCTTCAGATTTTGATATATTTTTATTATTTTACACATATGACGTTTTTATGTTATCCGAAAAACAGGGTCTCCAAATTTTATTGCGCCTGGAGCCTCTCATGTGCTTAATCAACCATCATCACTGTACGACCAGTGGCGGTTAAGCACTTTGGAGGTCCCAGGCGCAATATATTTTGGAGGCCCTGTTTATCGAATAACAAAACTGTTGCAAAACTCTTCGTAAAATAATAACGAATATTGCAAACTGAAATTAAAATATAAGGTTTTCTACAAGTTATGCTATTTTTGAGGCCCCTAAGATTTGGAGCCCCCAAATGCGCGCCTCTTGCGCTTATGGGGTAATCCGCCACTGGTTACGACATTTCCATCTTCATAATTATATCTTCAATTATATAAGTAAATGAGGCGCGCGCTTGGGGCCTCCGAATTTTAGAGGGCCCCAAAAATAGCTTATATAATATAATATACCCCATATACTTTTGGTTAAGATTTTTATATATTTTTACTAATTTAGGTGGAATTTTCTGACGTTTTTATGTTATCCGTAAAACAGGGCCTTCACATTTTATTCCGCCTTGGGCTTCCCATGTGCTTAACCCGCCACCGGACTAAAAACGTATATTTTATTTTAGTTTTTTGATTTAGATCTTAGAAATTTATTTTATGTAAGTTACAAGTTCAAATTTCCGTAAAATTATGTATATTAATTTACGCTTATTCAATTGGAAAGCAATAATGAAATACTATGTGCATTCCAGGTAAGATATGGCTCAGACCTGATTACGGTCCTGAATAAATCTATCAATGGAATGTTTATGTAATTATTATCAGAAACAAGTTGTTGAATCACATATCAATTATTGCAACCATGTTAACACATTATAATTTGCAAAAATTGTCAATGCTATTTTTACAAGTAGTCATGCATAATTTGGCACAAGACTCTTTCTAAGAACAGTTCTAAAAGAGTTCTTACTAAGAATGTTTCAAAACCTGACCAAATTATTGAGAATAAATTCTTAAGTCTTGTTTTTATATTTATTTGGTATTTATATTCAGTAATAAAGCAATTAGTTAAACTGGTTGTAAATGGAAAGTTGATAACCTTTTTTATAAGAGGAATTGTAGATCAGAAAATACGAATATGTATAAAATTCTTGGAACCAAAATAAGATTGCCTTTTTCCGCTTGTCTGCTTACAATATAGAACATAAGGACTGCTTATGGATAAATGGATAGCATTGGCGGATCCAAGGGGGAGGCCATGCCCCCCCCTGAGGAGAATTTATTTTCTATTTTATTAAAACTATATTGTGAAATAGGCTCCTTAATCGTTTAGTTTACTATGTTTTGTAGAATACATACTTAATTATGTATTGACTATTTTTATATAGATATATTAGCTTAAAATTATTTATTTTTTAATGTATTATGTATGTATCATGTTTATTTTCAAATTTAATGCCCCCCTCCTGGGACAATTTCTGGATCCGCCAATGATGGATAGGGTGATAGCTACTCTCTATTATAAGAATCTGATGGGTTGGAAGCTGTTCAAGACATCACTGACATCCATACCTTCGAACAGAATATCCAAAAATCAGCCAGTCTACAACCGAAACCGGCACTACTTGTTCACAGACCCTGACATTAACCACGGCAATATTATCGGTCTAGTAACATACCACCCTCGCCGTATTTTCGTTTTTTTTCTTATAAAAGGATACAAACATGATAATTTAACAAAGTCCCATTTCGTCATATTATGACAAAGAAAGCATGAAAAGTACAAGTTTATAACGTATTTTAGTTTAAATAATTTGTTGAATACAGTGGAACCTCGATTCTACGTTTTTCAAGGGATCGTAATAAATGAACGAATAATGCGGGAAATCTTCAAATAACACAAAAAATGTTTAATTTTCAAAAAACTCATTTATTTATTAATTAAAGAACAAATAAATGTATTTTTAACTTGTTTAACACAAGCTAAGTAGCCTATTTGCAGTTTGGGACTTAAATTTTAACAAACACTCAACAGTCAACTAACTCCTTTTTGCTATGTCGACTCGTTTTTCTCCTGAATTTTTTCCAATGTCTTATTTAAATTATTTTCAGTTTCTCAACTAGAGTTCTAGTTTTCTTCATTTAGGTATTTTAGTTTTGACTTTTGAGTTAGAAAAATTTACGCAACCAGATGAAATGTAAGATTATTTATGGGCGAAAAAAATATTCTACAAAAATGGTCAATCGGGATAGATAGTAACTGGGACAGGACGATAATATTTAGATGATAGATCGAAGAAATCGGTAAATCGAGAAATGATTAACGTGGAACTACTAAACATTGCTATTACGGGGTGGGGTCTTGGTCGAGTAAAAAATAAACGATCCATGCATAAAGACGAAGATAGTGAGAACGAAAGATCGGGGTTCCACTGAAAAAAACGCGAAACGAAATGCGAGGTAAGATTATTTATGAGAAATATTCAACGAAAACGGTCAATCGGGATAATATTTTTGACGGGACCAAAATATTTGAACGATAGATCGAGGATAACGGTTAATCGGGGAACGGTTAATGCGGGATTATTTTACATTGTTCTTATGGGTGTTTGGCCGGGACTATGAAAAATGAACGAACCATGCGGGAAAACGAACAATGCGAGAACGGTAGATCGGGGTTTCACTGTATACTGTACCTACTCGTAATTTTAATCGGTCCTTGAGGAAGGGATGAAATAATTTCTGATAAAATTGTGATAATTATAATTTTGAATAAGAAACATGTAATTTCCATATAATAAAATAAAAATTCTGTTTATTTTTAATGGACTTTTTGAAATTGTTAGTTATTATTTTATCAAAACTTTAAATTATTTTCACTTCTTTTACTAATATATTTGTGTTGAAATTATAATGAACTAAAGAGGTCAAATTATAAATATTTTAAAAAATTTCACGTTTAGCTATATTTCAACCACGAATGTGTGTGACCATACGGTCACGCTTGTCCTTACACAATATTACACTGGGCCTATAAGGATGAACATGACCATATAGTCATGCGGGGTTTCAAAACGATGACTTGGTGTTTTTTTTTTATTTATTCTTTTGTTTTAAATTGAAAAATGATCCATGGAGTTTGAGAGAAAGTGAATTTTTTATTCAGTCTACACCTGTTCATAATATTGGCATAAAAATAAACACTTCTCGAAGAGGGCAATAACCATTAATTTAGACGTTATGTTGGCAGTTCAAATAAACACTGCGGAGTGACCGTATTCGCAAAGGATGTCTCCACTTGAGAAGTTACTGGTTCATGAACATAGTAGATACCCAAAGTAAGATAGAATCCATCAGGTATGTTTGCCATGGCTTAAGGATACTACTTTGAATTGGGAGGAAAGATGCTATTGTTATATGGTGACAGATGCTGAGGCATTTTAAGCATTGAAACAAAGAAATGAGGTAAAATTAATTACAGGTTATGTTTAATATTTTTTTAATTCTTGTCATTGGTATTAATTATACATACATTGGTAACATAATAAAATCTATTCAAAAGATAAAGATGTGTTTATTATTATGTAGTTTAAAAAATTACTCAGGTACATACGGTAATATTCAACATATTATAAACTATGGTATTCAAAACTTCCCAAATATGTCAAATTACAGAACAGTCCTGAATGACCGTCAGGTGCAATCCATAGGATTTACTCAGTGGAAATGAGGGATGCTGGCATTTCATGGGAGGAAGCAAAGAAATTGGCGGGAAACAGGAAAAATAGAGGTGCTGCGTGGTGGCCATATGCTCCATATAGGAAGCGAATATGGTCAAAGAGAAGACGGAACGGTGGTAGGAGAGTCATCACACAGATCTCTTACATTGGTATTTTCTCAAATTAAGATATATTTTTTTATATTCAAGTGAATTTGGGATTACCAGTGCATCTTACAAGATGTCTTACAATTGCTGTCAAAAATGCAATTATTGTGACAATCCCTGCAAGAAGAAAATGCCAAGGGTGTGAGCTGCTCAGAAAAAAATCACAGAGAAAACAGTGAAATTACTAACTTACTAATGCCCTAAAATGTTACATTTCTGATGTCTTTGATGGCACAGAAGATAATGTTTTATAGGAAGATGCCAACAACAACAATATATGATTCAGAATAGCAAAACACTGAATTTTAAGACTCTGTTGGTGATACTAGAGCAGGGCTTCCCAAAATACGTTCCACGGAACACTGGTGTTCCGTGGCACCTAAAAGATGTTCCGTGAAAATTTGATAATTGAAAATTGAATGATTATATACGCTGCAACACATTTAAGCATCTTCTAATTCATATTAAAAATCGAGTGATGATAAATCTCAATTGAAGTTTCAAATGTCAAATAGGTACAGGGGGAGATTTTGAATTACTAAAAGGTTTATATACTCATATTTTTATGTAACATGTTTTAAAAATAATTAATTAATACATAATAAGTAATTTAAAAACATATATTTTTTTAAATATATTTACTACTATGATGAATTACCCGACCTAAAAAAATAAACTGTGTTCCGGTAATATTCCCAAATTTGCGAAGTGTTCCATTGCACAATAAGTTTGGGAAACCCTGTACTAGAGAATCATGCTTGTTACTGTCATTTTATGACTACCTTTGTTATAATAAAGTTTTCACAATGTTTTTATTATTTTTATTTAAAAACAAGGACATGTTTTATAATCAAGGAAATAACAGTAGTAACAATACTGTCAAGTAATTACGATACTTGTATTATTTTTTGATGATACAAGAATATTTTGCAGTTAGATATACATGATTTCAAGCTTCATTTTAAGGTCTATAAAAACGGTGTATTTGATATGCTTCCAATCATAATCCCCTTTCAGTTGTCAAATGTCTGATGTTTGGAAAAATGATCTTTAAGGAAACTTTGACAGTAACTAACATACTTAACTGAAGTATTATTATTTTTGACAACATGTTCTGAAAACAAATCAATTCTTTTTTGATTAAATTATTATGCTATTTGAAAAAATTGCAGGCATATCCGTGTATCTAAATAATGAAATACATATTTGAAAGTATTTAGCAGAATTGTACTAAAGTAGATCTAACTAATTTTTCTATTGAATTCAATTATTTATTTTCTAAAAATTCATGGAGAGGTCTCCTGAAATAGATCACACAGAACAGTGGAAAGTTTGTAGAGCGGCAGTCCCATCACTGTGAAGTAATCTCCTTCAATTCTCTCTACTAAAGTTCCTCCAATACCTTGAATGCCATAGCCACCAGCCTTGTCCCTGAAACATTAAAAATGTATATAAACAATGCTGTAGGTACCTAAAGAATTGTTTATATTATACATCATATTAATTTTATAAATGTTTTTTTACAAATTATTTAATGCGTATGTGTTTTCAGAAAATGTGTATTGAAATATAGTCATGATATGTCTCTTTGTCACTTTATATAATGTTATTTTATATCCATTATCACGTGTAACTCAACAATGCCAAAAATGAAGCGATGAGGTATTGTTTTATCATGAGTAATATATATTTGAGGTTGAAGGCATGGATGTGTGTCACGTTTAAAACTTTCCTTCCATCAATCTAATCCTAAAAAACAGGATGTAAAGCAATTAGCTTACTACTGTCCTGTTCTATTCCCATTCATCAAATGAAAAAAAATTGAAATAACTTTGAAGTTGTTTTGATGAGTCTTTAATATTTAAATATTTATGAAACATCTAGTTATTCCGTGACTAGCTTTTCTCAACTATTTAACAAAGAAACATTTTATATTTTGAAGGATTAACCACTTGAATGTCACCATGTATGCGGATTGATATCTTTTATAATATGAATGCCATTTCTATGGCAGTAAATCAATAAATGTAAATAATTATTACAATGTTTTCGATTATTTTTTTACCCTTTGTATATGAGGGTGTCATAAAAGTGACTGCTTTAATTTTCTGCTTATGTGTTGTCAAGTGCAAAGGGTTTAATGGGTGTCTCATTTGTGTAAATTTAATTGTAAAATTTAACAATTTTATAAAACATCAGAATCGAAAAAATGGTCAATAAAAAATAAAGAAAGTAATCTCACATAGGTTCTCCAGTTGCAATATAACCTAAAATTTGGTCATCAGATAGCTTTCCAAAGAAAACATTGGTTTTTTCGCAAAACTTTATCAATTTTGAACCAGCTTTTACCACGACTCCGGTATAAACTATGTGACCTCTTCCACTTAACCTAAAACAGACAGTATTTTTGTTCACAAAACTGATTTTTCTGTATAAATTTGATACATGTTCAATAATCAAAAGGCAACATTTTGGTTATTTATCTACATATAATGGGCAGACTCGTGAAAATTTTACAGTGAATACAATACTCATATATTATAAACATTCTTTTCTGGATACTTTACATAAACATAGGTTTTTTGGAAAGATTTAAACTTATTAAGCATTAACAGTAAAAACGGTTTAGATGTATAAATATAAGTATACCAAATTACATTGTATTATTACGAAATATGTTTTTATGATCAGATTCACTAATATCTATTATCTTGTGCTTCTAAGCCATATATTTCTCTATCTATCATATTAGTTATATATTATCGTATTTTTTTATCCAAAAAAACAGTTAAAAACATCAGTTAAAAATATCATTTTTTATATTGATTTATTCAGCAGCTCATTCTGCTATTCATTTGATATCAATCTGCCAGTTTTCAAAATCTATTTCAGGCATTCATGCCGGAAGGGTTACCAAAAAATTCAGATAGCGAACATCATTTTCGAATGGATAACTTTTGGTATTTGCCAACTGTACATAAAATAAATCTTACTGTGAAAGCATATTGAATGCATCTTCCTTGCTGGTAGGTTTACCAAATAGTTTTCCATCCAATGTCACCATCGTGTCCGCACCAATGATAACATCAGCATCAATGCCTTGACTAGTTTTTAATCTTTGCTCTACTTCTAGAACTTTTTGCAACGCATTTTCTTCGATAAATTCAGATATACTGCTAAATAATTTAGGATCCAAATTTTCTTCAAATAGAGATGCACATAAATCAACTTTTAATCCCTGTAAAAAGATAAGCAAAATATGAATAATTTAACATGGCGGTAGGCAGTGGTGGATTACCCTATAAGCGAATGAGGCGCGGGCTTAGTGCCTCTGAATCTTAGGGGCATCAAAAATGGCTTATTTTATATAACCCATCCATGTTTTGTTCAGATTTTTATATATTTTTATTACATGATTTTTTTGGCGTTCTTATGTTATCCGATGCAGAGAGCCTCCAAATTTTATTGCGCCTAGGGCCTCTCATGTGCTTAATCCGCCACTGGTGGTAGGTAACTGGTAGTCAGCCGAGGTGTTACAGTTATTTCATAAGTGTCAAGAATCCATAAATTTAAAACAAACATTACATAAAAAATATTACATTAATTGATTTGTTTTAATTAAACAAGTGTAATTACCATTTCATAATAAAAAAAATATTTGATCATTATTTCATAAATAGACTGTAGAAAGGAAAAATGGTTTTAGTCTTTTTACCCATAGTTTTTTCAAAGCAACTTTTTTTCAGTGATCACAATGTCTACAACATAATGCATGTTTTTCATAAGGATACTAGCTGCAAATGCTGAATTAGTATCTTCATTTAGTTTTTTTAAGTTTGATAAGAGAAGGGTCTATGAAAAGTGCAACCAGAATACAGGGCTTACAAAAAGGTTTTTCATTAACAATTTATTAAGGTAATATTACATTGAATCAATAAAAAACAGATTTATTACTCTTCGTGCACTTCAAGGTTGTGTATATTTTGACTTAAAAAACATTTTTATGCCCCCTGTAACATTTGTAACATGCTTTTTCATTTCCACAATCAATATATATCGACTGTGGAAAGGAAAAAGGACGTAACCCACAAGTGTTTTGATGATTTTGGGCCATATGCAAATTATGAAATATACACAACCTCTAAGTGCACAGGGAATACTAAACTGGTGTTTAATTGACATAATATAATATTAGTTAAAGAAATTGCCTGTGAAAAACCTTTTTTTTCAGTCTTTTTTCTTGGTTTCAACAAGCTCATCTTTTTTTAAACTTAAAAGCTAAATTTAGATACTAATTTGGCATTTGCAGCTTACATCCTTTTGATAGTAAGTGCATCAAGTTTGATACATTGTGATAATGGAAAAAAGCCGTTTTGAAAAAACTGTGGGTTACATTCTTTTTCCTTTCCACAGTCGATATATATTTGTTTCTTTGTAGTTATTTTTTAACCACATCCCAATCTGGAACACATGATGAAGCCTATCTCAACAGAAGTTTTAATACAATAATTGTTAGTTACTCGGTTGTTCAAACTCTCTACTTTGTTGAAGAGAGTAGGGATGTAAGACAGGGACAGGACTAGTCCTATTTTTAAGATGAGTTGGATGGAGGGAATTCTCAGATTCACAGACATACATGCCTGTGAATCGATATCCATAATTATATTGAAAATTCAATTCATAAAACTGTCCGTGTTGGGATTCAATCCTGTGAGCAGCACTACCGAAGCCAACAGTGTTGACCACCTCACCACGACACGTATAATTAGGCCTTATCAGTGGTAGGTGACAAGAAGGACTCTTGAGCTGGGCACATGGATAACAGCGGTCTCGAATTAACTCTATAATAATAAAATAAAGGGCAGTATTTACTATATTTTTTGCCAATTCTTGTCTTCTTGGGGAACTGCTGGCTAATATGATCCTTTTGGCATTTAAAATATGCATAATTGGTTGTAACATTTTTTATTTAATTAAAGAAAAGTTAGATCAATTTAATTCAATAAGCTGGGTTATAATATTGAGGTTCAATATTTGCGTCTTCACGTGTATGATATGGATATATACTGATAACAACATAACCTATTTTGGTCACCGCTGTCAGTGTAATGTCATAGACATGCAACCATAGAAGTTGCTACCAAATGCTACTGACCTATTATATTATATTATCCCCATATAAGCATATTATCTATGCTATAAGCCAGCGATTTCCTAACCGAGAGGCGCACCTCACTGAGGAGGCATGAACATCTTAAAATATTGAATTTCCCTTTAAAACATATCTTTATTTTTATATAAAATACAGAATAAGAAGGTAAAAAAATATTTTAACGATTGAAAAACGGTTTTGTTATATTAAATTTGAATCGTTCAAATTGTGTACATTCACACAAGTTTTATCACTAACGATCCGGGTTTCACATTTCGGCATCTTCAGGCGTTCAAGTGTACGGATGAACTTGAACTGAGGCTTAGTACATTAATGTTTCGTGTTTATATAAGAAATAACGATACAACAATTTAAAAATCATGCTATCAATCAAAATAGCCAATAACTATCGTAAAAGCGGTGTCCAAAATTACGCGTAAACTATTCGTATACTATAGATTACATGCATATACAGTAGAGGTCTGCATGGGCCCGGGCTTCTACCTACGGGCCGGGTAAACGCAATTGAGATTCGAGCTCGGGTCGGGCCCGAGTAAGAATTTTTTTTCTTCAGAAAAATATTTCAGACTATGTTCGTATCATAAGTAAACCATGATGATTTTAATTATTACCAGTTCTATAGAGAATCGTAAATTGTGTTAAGTTTGTAAGAAACGTTGTTTTTTACGGGCTGAGGAGTAAAAACTTAGGCTTCGGGTCGGGTTCGAGTAACAAGTGTAGTATTAGACTTGAGCCCGGGCCGGGTCAGGGGTGAGTCTTTCGGGCTCGGACCGGGTAATTTTGTAAAATTTCGGTCTGTGCAGACCTCTAATATACAGCGTATGCGCGCTGAGGCAATTATGTATGGTCAATCCGTTTATTAATACAGCGGACAAAAAGCGACTGACTAATTGACAAGAACCAAAAAATAAACAACAAAACTTCCATAAACATCACAAACGACTTATTTGTAAAATAAAACCTTCACGGATTTTTTTTTTAAGCCTTTATCCCAAAAAATACTAAGACTTGAACACTGAGCCGACTATTATGAATAAAATTGTGCAATTTTTTACATTCTTTAGTTGGCTATTGTGCTAAATGGTTTCTCTAGCAGTTGTCTATGATATGTAATGCCAAATACACTCGCTGCGTCGTTGACATTTTGTGAGAATTCAATTTTGAGCAATTTAATGTGCAGTCAAAATGACGGGAATTTTATCATACATACGCAGTGTAATGGGATGGGCTGATGATAATCGAGTTAACATTACATTAAAAAGAACCAGGTATGATTGTTGACAACTTCATAGTGGTTACTTGTGTTATGGCGGCAATAATCGGTTGCTATCCAACAAATTGCCATGCCGCCAGTTAAAGTTTCATTGAAAGATGCATCTAAATTCTGGAAGTTTGTACTATGTTAAGCTGTATTCATCTTACTTATATCTGTTTGAATTCGAAGTAAATGCTTACATAAATTCTGTACATTTTGTGTTACAGGGACTGCTCCGATGACGATCCGCCGATTATGAAGAAATATCGAACTGTCACAAGTAAATTTCCGAAGATAGCAATGCCGTCAGATGGTTAGTTTTTATACCATTCGAACACATTAATTACATTATACTCAAATAATTACGGATACATAATGATTATACGACATTTGAAAAATCCACAATGCCCTGATATTGATTCAATGTAGTTATGCTTATTTACTTATATCTTAGACTAGCGACGTCGTATCAGTGATTTTATTGTCTTTATTTTTGATTAAATACAAGAATTACTCTTGTTATAGATTCAAACCGATAATTTGAACAACCAATGTTAGGAATCAAATACAAATTTGTTGCACTGGTTTTATTTTCATAGACTAATTCTTTCATTCATAACAAACATAACATGGTATTAATTCAAATGAACTTAACTTTACCAACAATTCAACACAACACAATATTAGCCATATAGCTAAACATGTTAATCTATAGAAAAAGCTTCCACAATATGTTATTCCTTATATTGTAAGGTGTAAAAGTTTCTGGTCCACAAAAATTCCGATTTTTTTTGTTATTGAAAAGTTAATGGTAAATCTGCTATATACTACATGCTACTTTTTTTCTACATAAAAAAAGCAAACTTTGGTTTTGCTCTTAGAGAAATATAATTTTGCTTCTGCAGCAACCTGATCTGAACATTTTAGATTTTCATTATTATTCAAAGCGAATTAATATTAGGGAATACCCATTTAACATTGAGTTTGTGCAAAAATATTATATTAGTGGCAACTAATCACAGAACATATTTTCATTGGATACAGCTGTAAGTTTGTGGATAGTTATTTTTGATATTGAATTAAAATTGGTAACATTGTTATTCCTCTGGTTACTACACAATTGCTGTGTTGTTTCATTCATTGTAACCATGTACAGTTCATCCTCTTTTTATGCGGTTTTTTTTATGAGATTTCGAAGTTATACGGTTTTTTAGAAGTGCAAATTTAAAAAAAATGTACTATATTAACATACAAAATATTACATCAAGAGCACGTATTGTTGTATTTTGGATAGAATAGAGCATGAATCATTAACACTAACCGAAATTTGGAAAAAATACGATTTTTGACTACTTAATCATGTTGCATCTGCTATCGCTGAATTAATCCATATACTTGGGTGTGTTACAGTCGATGAAACCATTGGGAACATCGGCAATATCAGCTGTATTATTTCTTTAGCACCTGAACTTGGCGGAGAATGGTTTGATACCTTTAGTGAAAATGATATTGAGCAATTGTTTATGGATAATGCTATAAGTGACGATGATGTCATTAATTTAACTTTAAGTATTGACAAAAAACCATGATATATTGACAAAAAATATGAAAATCCGAACAAACTCTGATCACTAATTTCATTCTTAGAAAAAAACCAACATAGAACGATAGTTTGATTAACTCTAATGCCATGCGTAAAGAATCATCTTTTGAAATTGATTTTATTTTTTATTAAATGGTGCGGTGAATTGTAATAATTTTTTGAAGGCATCAATCTGATTTTGTGAAAATATACCCATAGCGGATTTTGAAAGCATAACGACGATAATATAGTTAGGCATTATCAATGGATGTGTGGAAATTATTTGACTAAAACTATTTTTATTTCATTACAACTGCTACGAAATGACAATCATATTTTTTAACAGAAGATGACTGGGTCAGGCCGAGCAGGGTTGGAAGCGAATCCAGGGTTCGGTATATTCCTGTGAGACGAGATGACTCAGGACCTAGCACCTCAACCCCGGCTGTCAGAATACCTCAAACTACTAATACTTCAAATTTATCGTCGAAAAATATATTCTTGGAAAGACAATCTCTGCATCTTCCTGGACCCTCACGTGAAATTCTTACTCACAGATCGATACCGTCAAATAGATTTTTCAGTAAAAACGATTTACAATCTTTCAAATCTATCTCGAAACCAAATGACGTCCATAAATCAAGTTATTTTATTAAATCATCTCAGGAAAGACCTTTAAAATTTACTGAAGTTAGAAAAAAACCTGCAAACACATCAATCAACCTGGATGATGAAGCCGATGAGGAAGTAAGTAGTAAATATTACTGTTGCCATTAAACTTTGATGTAATTAATAGCTTGTAAAAGAAGATATCGTCGGTAATCTGCCAGAAGTCAAAATTGGAAATTGCTGTCTTTGAGAGTATAGTGAAAGTGAAGTGAGATGATTCAATTCACACCGCAATCGTGTTTTCTCCCTAAAATAAAAATATGCAACCAACCTACTAAAAGTCCAATAGAAGTTGTAGCATCTTACAACTTGGCTCATTTCACTTCTCAAGGGCGCAATTGCTAATCAGTATATTTTTTCTGAAATAGACTTAATGTAATAATATGTATGATTTTTTTTGTTCTTCTAATATATTTTTTTTTTCCATCTTAGGTTTATGTTATTGAAAATGGTGAAAATTCAAAAGGCTCCGATAATTATCCGACTGAGTACTCCGATCATGCAAATGACCAATTGGAAATAAATGATCCAATTGAACTCTCCGACAATGAAGACTATGATGTTATTTTTGTCAAAAGGGACAAGCAACCGAGCTCCTCGAGCAGCGAGTCCATTGAATACTCGCAAAGAGACCGAGAAGCTTCATTCACGCGAAACGGAATTCCCAGTAGACTGACGAGACCTTCATTTAAAATATTCAAATCTCGGAATTCCGACCCCGGTAAAGTTTCCATTCCGAGAAATATGTCACCTCGAACTACATTTCATTCCAGCGGACGTTTTAAGACTCCACCTGTCATAAGTAAAACGAGGCTGTTCAGCACGCAGACACCATTCTGGAAGTCGAAAAATTTCAACACCAGTGTGAATTATTCCAAGTGTTCAAATAGAAGTGTCGGATCTCAAATGTCCGAAGCGACACGGGCAGCTATAGCTAAATCTTTTAGATTGGATGAAAAGAAGCATTACGAAAAGTTAATCAAACTTTCTAGTTTGAATTTTTCCTCGAAAAGCAGTCCAATCAATACTGCACAAGACCCTTTCGCTGAGGCCCGAGTGCTACTACAAAAGTTGAATTTTAATTCCGAAGGACTCGACTCGCAAAGCACAGAATCCAATAAAGACCACAAACTGGTCAACGGACGAGCAGAAAAACATGACGAGTACGATCCTGTCACGATAGCTTCCATTAACTTGTCAGATTCTGAGCCCGAGATATTGACTTCCGCAGATGACGCATCGACCACTTCCTCGGTAAGAATAACACCGGTCAACTCCTTGAAATTGTATTTGAAAGATAAACCGTTAGCGAAAAACGATTGGCTCACAAATTTCAATAACAAATATGAAAATATGCAATTGGAGAAAAAATCACAACTAGAAAAGTGCACATTTAAGAGTGATATAATATCAAAAGTTAACCGTGACCAATGGAAGACCACCATAGAACAGAATGTTAAGGCGGATATGACATTGCCGATTAGTATACTAGAAGAGCCAGCCGAGGAGGCCGTTGAATTACCTGAATTGACTGATCAGCAGCAACATATCATTAATAATGCTCTTCGACCGGGTCCCGCTCAACAAATTCTCATAGAAAAATTCAGTCTCAGCATTCATAGGTAAGTTTCAATATTTAAATATTTTTTTACCAATTATATAATTGGTTCACTACTGGTGATGCACCTTTTCAATTGCCAGTATGAACTAGAACCTTTACCAAGGCATGATCCAATTGGAAGAAAGAATGAAATTCTCTATCCTAAATAGCGTAACTAATAATAAAATATTCGGTGGTTGATTGTTCAGTTTGCTGACTTCTGTAAAATACAGATATCATAAATGTGTTTCTTAACACAATTGCATATATTTCTTTTTATGGCATAATAAATTTCAGGCATGTTGTAAAAACGTTCAATCTCTGGTCATTTCTAATTTTATAGATTGATTAGGACATCGGCTACAGTTTCATATACATTTGTCAAAATTATCTAGCTTAGCTAAACGAGTAGAAATTTTTGACATTGTCGATTCAATTAAAGTTATTATTAAAATAATCCCCTCAGCACTTGCGTACAGCATTAGCTGACGCCAGGCGCAGCTGCCCCGTGGTTTTTTTTATTCATTCTTTGATGTGACGTGTCAGTATTTGTGACTAGAGGTATTGATGGTTGTTTTATCAAATAAATCAAAAACATTAATACGGTTGCAATATGATGTTTGAAGAGTATTTGATACTCAGAGGGTATCAGCTGTTGACTGCTTTCATAATACTTGATGACAATCTAATAAAGCTGCCATCAAAAATAACTAGAGACCTGGCGTTTGGCATCTAAATGCTACATGCATTTTTCGTACGATGTGATTGTTTACATGGGTTACAGCGTTCATTATAGACCAGTGCCCTAGATGTTTAATTTTTACACATGTGTGCCTGTTGAAAGGCACTCGTGACCTCTAGTAAATAATCATTTTTTCTTCTTACTTAGACGCGATATTCAGACTCTTGCCGGCTTAAATTGGTTGAATGATGAAGTAATAAACTTCTACATGAATCTACTGATGGAACGGAGCCAGCAGAAGAAAGATGCGCCCAAAGTATATGCAACGAATACTTTCTTCTACCCAAAATTAATGCAATCTGGACACCCCGGGTTAAAAAGGTGGACACGGAAGGTAATGCGAAATTAGATATTCTCATTTCCACATAGCACCTAAGAAATTGTTTGCAATCGGCTTAATATATGTAGATATTTTGCTATCGTTTTAAATTTTTTTTTTTTGACCTGAATGTCAAGTCAAAATAATTGAATGACTTGTGCCATGCAGAAATTAAAAAAAACATTGAAAACACAACACATGTGATTTATAATTACAGGTAAAGTTGAGTACTATTTTCTCAGTTCAAAACATGTTTGTTGTAAAGGCTGGTTTGGCTCTTTGCCATTCATATATGAACGGCCAAACAACTATAGCATAGGAATGTATTAATAAATAAATCGCTTTATATTCATGTCCGCTTCGCAGGTTGACATCTTTTCACACGACTTGATGATAGTACCCGTCCACCTCGGAGTCCATTGGTGTATGTGCATCATTGACTTCCGAAACAAAACTATCAAATATTATGACAGTATGGGCGGTGCCAATATGGAATGCTGCCATGCCCTGCTTAGATACTTAGAAGAGGAATGTATGGACAAAAAGAGGGAGAAGTTTGACGGCTCCCCTTGGAAAAAGGAATGTTTAAAGGTAAGATTGCTGACTATGATAATAAAAAAATCTATGAAAACAATTAGTTTTCAATATAACATGGAACTAGTTAGGTTTCCAATACCTGGTATCTG
The DNA here is from genome assembly GCA_031772345.1 of Himalopsyche anomala. Classification (NCBI taxonomy): domain Eukaryota; kingdom Metazoa; phylum Arthropoda; class Insecta; order Trichoptera; family Rhyacophilidae; genus Himalopsyche; species Himalopsyche anomala. The sequence continues at coordinate 3,465,263 of CM062824.1, read as the reverse complement.
CTAAAAGTTGTATTGATATTAACGGGTTCCAGGATTTGCGAGTCTTTCAATGTAATGTTATTATTTTAAGAAAGCATCTTTTTTCTCCACTGATTCGGCGATAACTTTGTGAAAATTCATTTTTAATATAAAATTAAACTTGATAACTTTTTTATTCGACTTGTGTTACAAAATGGGACACGTGTTTCACTTCTTTGAGAAGCATCATCAGATAGAATATCGCAAGGTTTACGTAAAAACTAAAAATTGATTCTAATTCTATTATAGTTGTAAATTACTAAATAAAAGTTGAGGTTTTTTTTTCCCTTATTTACTGGAGGCAGGTAAGATACAAACATTGATAGTACTAATTACAAATTAATTAATTATTTACATTAGGTAAGATAAATTCCAATGGAAATTAATTCAATAATGATGATACGTCTACCTAGAGCTATCTTAGCTATCTTCGGTCTTTTTCTTGCTTCTTTTAACACATTCACATGCGGTTTCATGTTTATCCAATTGTTTTTGTTGTCAAACAGAACGGTGGTTTCAATGTTATCAACAGATGCACGAAAAATCATCTACATGAATTGTGGACCAGTCTATTATAATCAAACAAATATTGAATAAAGTTTGTTTATTTTAAGCAACTGTAATTATGTTGTTTTATGTCCTGAAATCTTATTTTAATATATTCTTTGTCTTTTTTACACAGTCCTTTTTCACCTATGTGACTACTATTTGTTTTTACTTGGAACATAATCCCTGTGTTAAAAGAGAATCGGGTGTATATTAATGGTGGGCTTATTACAAAATTAATTTACAGGTTAGTATTCTATCAAAGAAAACAGGACCACTATTTGTGCTCGTATTTTTATAAATAATATGTCCATTAACCCTTTCCCGTCCACAAAAAAATAAAAAAATATTCCACCTGGTCCACAAAAGATTTACAGTATCACGAGGGAAACTAATATTTGCAATTTTTTTTTTTTACTAGATTTATAGCAACAGTATAATTTTTTCTAAATATCAAAATAACCTTATTATTTACATTTAAAAAAAAATCAAGTATGATATATATGTATCAAGTTGCATTTTTGCGTTTTTTTGTAATTTTGGGCATTTTTGCAAGGTTAGAATTATTAGAACAATAGTAAATATCGGTATTAATTTTCAAGTGCACGTGGCAAGTGTTACTGTTGGAAAGAAGAATGTAGAACTTAGCGCCCGAGCTGCGTGAGCCGACCCAGCCCCTAAAACGACCCTTTTGTATCCATTGCAGGCATATGGTTTCACATTACAATGTTCATAAAAACCATTTGATTCTTTGCTCAGAATACCGCTGTAATAGATACGAGTGGAAAAAAAAATATATTTAATACATTTGAACTTATTTTAACTCGATACCAATAAAGAAAAAAATGTCGAATGACATTCGACATAGGACCGGAAAGGGTTAATCGACAGTAATCTGAAAACATCATAAATCTTGCTTTATATATTTTGTTTTAATGCATTTGTATATTTCCAGAAAATCCCGCAACAAATGAACGGAAGTGACTGCGGGATGTTTTCGTGTACCTTTGCGGAGTTCATCAGTCGAGATGCTCCAATCACCTTCTCACAAAACGATATGCCATACCTGAGGCGGAAAATGATATTAGAAATAGTCAAAGGGGAGTTGCTGTTGTGAAATAATTGTGAAAAACAACGACCAGTGAGAATTTAACATTTGAAATGTTTCATCTGTTCATTTTACTTTGCGTTCGAGCAATAATTTGGTGTTAGCCCGTGAAGACAATCTGTGCGCATTTGATTGAGTTAAACGAGATGTGGAGCTTTCGGTAGTCTCGTATATGTTATAATTTTAATAAACAATATTATTTAGCTTATTATGGGCACATTAAAATAAAATCAAGTAAAGATTCGATCACAACTTTTTGCTGCTTAATTTATTTCACTCATTGTTTGAATTTGATTTATCAGGCGTCCAATATTATTTATAAGCTTGTTTTAACGAATAATAGGACAGTGTTATGCAATTACCAATATGGGAGTTTTGTTTAAAATTCATTTGATCTTCGTATGTGTGGACAATAATTTGTTATATGTCGCAATCCTGATCAAATTTTTCGATAATTGTTTTTGTTGAACGCTGAACTCATATTCATCTTGATGTCTTAACGAAAAAAGTAAAACCCCGACATTGTTGCATAACACAATTCAAATATTCTTTTCGAATTACTATATGCAAACTTTATAAACTCATAAATCCTAAATATATGAACGCAACGAAAAAATGGTTGAAACCATTCAGTTTCTGTTGAATCAAAACTTGACTCCTACATTCATAAATTTAAATAATATTTCTGTGCAGTAGATTTTCAACATGTCACTACATTTCGATTAAACGTCCACAAGAAGTGAATATTTTTTATATACGTAATATAATTTTAGTTCTTCTTTCATTCAATGTCAAATGTATGAATTTTAGATATTACGTAATAGCCTAATGTAACTCACTTTTTGTATAGTGGAACGTGGGCTGACATAACACTAAAATAATCTGGATTTCAAAAATTTGTTATTTGTGAAAATATCTGCAGATTTTGTAAAGTTGTGATTGCTTGCGTTATAGGATTTATGAGTTATTTTTGCATAAATAGTGATATCATTAAAATTTGAGGTTGTATATTGTCTGAAATTATGTGTGTACAGTAATTCCTTGTTCTGAGAGAAATAAAGACATTTATAGCTTATTAATGTATAGTTATTGAGACGAGGGTTTCAGAAAAATAAGAATTTAAACATAAAATTTATTTTGTTTAATTTTAGACAATTTGAGTAGCTCTGTATATATCCGATAACATCTGTTGGTCAAATCGCTTACTGTGAGTTTTCAACCGGTTGAGTTATAGTCACATACAGATGGACATATTCACTAATTATCAAGAGTTCATTATCCAATAACTGTAAAATGTACTTACTGTTATGCAGTTACAAAAGATACCTGAATTTCAATATTCCTAAGTTATTCAACATGTACTCGCCACCACCTACTGTAAACATACAGCCAATGGCGGATTAGCCCATATTCCAAATTCGACTACGCCTTTCACCTCCCAATTGCTTAATCTGTCACTGCATACGGCATTAGTAAATCATGTAACGCAGTGATTGTTATATAAAATAGTGATTCCTGAAGACTTGATAACATGGTTGAAAAAAATGAGCCATGAATTGTAGTCGACCAACTCTGAGTGGCCGAACGAAGATACAAGATCCAGGATATCTTTAATGTCTGGATTCAATTTTGTGTTAGTGAAATTATTTTTTTGCAGACTGCAGAAAAAATGGTTTACCTACTGAACCCTGAATTATTTCTGCAATAATATGTTAACCAATTTCGACTTGATAGAATCTTGGTATTAAACAATTGCATATTTCGGTATTCAAATAATAATATCTTATAGAATCGGTACACTTTTAATGAAGAAGCAGTATTATCAGCTGCCCCCGTCAATATGATGTTGTAAATAAATTGAAGCATTTATTTAATTATTATATTTCGGTTAAGTTTACCAAGCCTTAGTGAATCACCATGGCGAAGTTAATGGTTAACATGGTATGGATTAATTGTAAGCTCGTTTTGAAACCATTGCATATTTAATTATTGAAACCTAAAAACTTACCATATTTCCTTGGTTATAACTTATAAGACACATTTTTTTTTTAAATTTTGGTATCTGATTTGAGGTACAATTGCTGTCATATATACAAAATAAGACATATTCTTGGAAAACTTGGACAATGACGTTCAGTTGAAAAAGATTCTTCATAAAAATTAGACACTTGGGTCCCAAGATAGAAGAAATATATAGCAATATTTTTTCAATCTATGTCCGCTCGCAATGTGGAGCATATGGCCTCCTAATGGAGGTATCGCAACAGAAGTTTTTTCTACGAGAACTGTTTGTTACTCAGTCGCTCAACGTCACTTTTATTTTTTTAAAGCGAGTAGTAGGGAAAGAAGGATAAGGCTAGAACAGGATTAGTGGTTAACTAATCGCTATTGCTACATCCAGTTATTAATGGATCAGAAGGATGGGATGAGAGAAAATAATGTGAATTGACATCACAAACACCCAGTCTTCGATCACAACTTTGAAGTGAATAATTCTCAAATTCACTGTGATCTGACCGGAAATCAAACCTAGACCTGCGTTGATCGGTAGAGCAAGCTCTAACCAACTGGGCCACAGTAGGCGATAATTACCTATTTTCATGGAGCTTTGGTAATATATATCAATATATAACACCTTCCTGCGTTGATAAATGCAATATACATACTTAAATTTTGTCTATCGCAATTATAAGGCTTCATAGTTAAGACTAATGTTTTTATTATTGATACTTAAAAATAAGGATGTGTTTTATAATTGGTACTCGAGGAACGACATGCTATAGGTTGAATGTTGTGTCACACAACATTTGCATTATTGGCTTTTGAAGAATCATAGATAGCACATTTCATGTTTTGTAGTATTGCTTCATTAACATAAATTTTCATTTTCATCAATTATCTCTCCCTAAAATTATTCTCTGTATTATCTGGTTGGCAAGAAATTACTGTACCACTTATTATCATTTACTTGTATTTAAAAATATATGCTGAAAATATTTTGTTTTTAATTCCACGACACTTTTAAACCCTTGTAAATACTCTTAAAAAAAAACGCCTTTTTTTTTTTAGATAAAAGTAACATGTAATAGATTTCTTTTTATTTATCTTTGGAAGTTGAAAAAATGTTTCAAATAATGATTATCAGTGTCATTAAATTTAATTGAATTGACTTGTTAACTTATGTTACAGTGTAACTATTAGTGGTGTGCTAGTCTGATAATTATGAGGATTACCGATAACTGATAGTGGAAGAGAGAAAATTCGATTCGGTTACTGTTTGTACGCTAATGATAACTTCAAATTGTTCATTATCATCATGGATATACCTGCAACAACTCGCCACCTATTCTTTTTCGGTGTGGCTGTTTTCCAATTCATTATCGCATTCGTACCGTGTGTGAAGTCTTGACCTGTCTCTGTGACATCTTACCGAATTGCTGGACATCACTTATTTTATTGGTTCATGTTCAGTCGTACAGTGAACATAGTCCTCGCCAATGCATTCTCTAAATATTGTTAATGCGAAAATACCTCCCATGCAATGTTCCCTCTAAGACAAGAGGTTAGCTGCGCGGAAATTTCAAAGGCTGCGCAGACCGATCAAATATTGATTGGACAACTGTCTTGTAGTGTGCGACAACCCGGAATGAGTGCGCGGGGGTTTCTCAACTACTGCGCGGCCGCGCGTGCTCGCAGCTTAGAGAGAACGTTGCTAATTAGTTAATTTTGACATTACAGAGAGATTCAACTGTTCTACCAATTGCTAAATGTGCCATGTGATAAGAAATACTGTTATTTAATTAAAAATATTTCTTGTGGTCATAATAAAAACAATATAATTGCTATTTGTTTAAAATTTAAATTTGAATTGGCAGATATATTCAGATAATGACAAGTCGAAGAAGACATGATTATAATGGTGAACAAGAAGAAACTACATAGGGTATTTTTGATGTTTTTGTTTTGAAAAACAATCTCATTTATAAGAGAAAATATTTATTGTCTCCCGAACGATTACATTTTTGACACATGGGAGTTATTTTCGCGTTGTCGACGGTATACTCATCTTGGATGAGCGCGCTTATGAATAAAAATATTTATTGCACACAAACTTTTAAACAAAGTTAATTTGTAGGTTTTCCGTACTGTTGTAGATACTATCTTTACAAATGTTTTGTTAAGAGTGCAGATGGTTTTGCCAGAGAATAGATTGGACTTATATACCTTCAACTTTATCAATGTGGAAAAAATGGATATTCATCTTAATGTCTTTCTCAGAATAAAGTGAAAACCACTTAACTTGAGATTGTAAAATAAACTTTCACTGAAAGTGTAGGAATATTATCTCGGAAGATACCATGTTGCGGTAGGTGGTAATCATCCAATGTTTCTAAATCATTAAGTTCCATCTTCATCAATGAATTTACAATATCAAACGATACTGTTAAGAATTATCATTGGAATACAATATGAAGATCTTTTGTCATAGCAAACTTTGATCGTGAGTTTTTTGTAATCACTTCTAAGGCACAAAGCTTAGAACAAACATGCCTTCCAAAGATAATATCCCTACAGAAAACTACTGTGAAAGCCAAGAACCTTTTATTGAGAGCTTCTACATAACAATAGTTTAATTAATTTACTATAAATATCTAATTTGGAATGTAAATAATTACAAAATTAAAAATATTTTCATTTTATTTTTTTAGTCGACCTAAGGAAACAAATCGGTTGTGACATAGATAATTATATATATCCTGTAACATCTATTTCCTTTTAAAATGTTGATAATAAATGAAAATACACTTTCCAGTATTTTTTACTAAAATAGAGTAACACGTCTTTTTATTTCCATTCCATATTTTTGTTGGTACCCCTTTTTTGACTGATCTATTCTCGGGTGTGTGTATATATTAGGTAACCGGTGCATTGCTAGTATACCACTTTTACTGTACAGACAACTAGTTTGCGTACTTCTTATTACTTTGGTCATAATTGTTGACTATTTAGTGCTTCCAAGATTCTCTATGACTCATCGTTTCTCCCGCTTCCACATGGATAAAATCAACTTCAATTGGTGAACTAATTTGTTTTTTATTGTAAAATGATGATCATCTGTATCTGAAAAATGGTGTAATTTTATATTTCAAAATATTCATTGATCTTTTGGTTCATTCTCATATCATTGATCAAATAAAGCGATAATTCTATCATTTTAAAAATATCACGGTATTAAGTTCTACAAGAATAATGTGAATTTGTTTGATAGCTATTTTGGTTTCACGCCATCGTCAGAATTGTTGAAACTTAGTTTAGTAAAGCTTTATATACACTGCCTTTATTGTATTGAATGTTGTATTTTCGCTTCGAGTTGTTCTAGGAAGAGCAACATACACGGTGTTAACCCTTTGAGGAGTATTGCCTTACCAGTGCATTGAAGTATTTTGTCATCAATTATCTATTACCATTCTTATATTTTTTATTGAATTATTGTCATTTCTTCAGATGTGGATATAACACACACCTATCAATGATTGGCAATCACATTGTTTGTAATATTTGTTTCAAATGCTCTATAGACTTTTTAAAAAGGTTAATATTTGTAAACGGATCAGTAGTCATGTAATATTGAGCGTAAAGTTCCTTTTTGGGTCGATTCCCTTCCTGGAATCAACGTCAGTATAGTGTCACATGCTCACAGATGAAAGCATAAAAATATCTAGGACCAAATTCGAAATAATAGCTCCTAGAAAAATATTTAACTGGATGACTGCCACAGACAAGATATCTCGTTAAATTATTCTATGCTCAACACACCGGAGACGAGTTATCTCGTCAATACCTTTAAGTATACTTTCTTACAGAGTACTTTTTTCTACGGCAACCAAAGAATTAAAAGTTATTAGTTTACTTTACATTTTTAACTATACGTTTTATAATTCAAAAAAAATATTTACTTGAAATCATAATTTTTGTTGCCCGCTGTGGTCTAGTTGGTTAGAGCTTGCTCTACCGATCAGGTGAGTCTGGGTTTGATTCCCGGTAAGGTCAATGTCAAATTGGATTTTTAAAATTTTAATTTAAGATCTAAGACATGAGTTTTTGTGAAGTTAATTCTCCTTGAGTTAATCTCATGTGACTTACAAAAATTCTCATCGAGTATATCTCGTATGATCTTTCAACTTCAATTATTTGACACATTGGTGTAACAAGCTGTAATGTTAAATATTAAAAACAAAAAAAAAATCTCCCCAGATTGATCTGTATCCAAAAAAAATGTTTTTATATTTTTATGTGTAGTGATTAGGGATTCTGAAGTCTTGGGTTTTTCAAAGTCCCGGGACTCGAGACGTGATAAAGTCAAAGTCCCGGGACTTCCCGGGACTTGGGACTTTTATTTCCCCTTCAATAAAATTATAAATTTATTCAAATTAAATATTTGTATGTATATACTAAAAAGGGATGATAACGGTACATGTATTGAAAAAATAACAATGAATTGGATAAAATTATGACTGTTACTTCACAAATCACAATACAGCTGAAAAATAGTGAAAAACATTTGTAAATAAAACAACATCAGCTATGAAGATTTAATTATAATATTTTGTAATTTGTTTTTGCTACAGTTATATTTTTTATACGATTATAAATTGATTTAAACAAATTTCTAATAACATAAATGGAGATATCTTTCTCCCTAACGTTTTTTAATATTTTGTTTCAAACTAATTTTTTTGAGCGTTTTTTACGCTTTTAAACTTATATTTTTTTCTCACGTACTTTAAAAGGGCGCCGAAAGTATGCATTAATTAAAATAAATACATCTTTTGAACACATTTATTTATTAATAATGAAAATATTAAATTAATTCAATAATAAAATCAGAACCTCGAATCATACATAGTATGTATTATTTACACAAAAGTTAATATTTTATTTTTGCTTATCAAAATATGCTTTTAAAAATAATAATGAAGTTAATGACGAATCAGACAGCCGATTTCTTATTTTTGTAATAAAGGTTGTTGCAACATTGTTTTTCCAAAACATTGATCTTTCGTGTATTTTTTTCGAAAAACAATTAGTCCCAGCTGAACTGTTGATAATAAAACATTTCTGAAGCGCCTTGATTTATAACATAATTTTCTAGAAATGTCTATCGGTTTCATTATTTCTTGGAATTCTGTGCGATTATCCCAAGCTTCAACAATAGTTAAGCGAACACGTGTCTAAGTTTTTTTTGTATTTCTGCATGTCTCTACTCATCGAAAATGGTTGTTTCGTATTACAATATATAAATAGATGTTATTTGAAACTTCTACAATTATAAATCCAAACAGCTGTTTCTTTTATAAGACCCCTTTTATATATGCATACTTAATTTTGTTAAAACCCCGGCCTTTAATCCTTAGCCTGAATATAATGCATTTTTTTCAAAACTGATCTCGAGGATAGACACCAATGTAAATTTATTTTAAATCAAAATTAACTTTTTAGGTCACATTAGCGATTGCTTGCATCCCGGTCCCGGGACATTCAACAACAAAGTCCTGGGACTTAGGACAGCAAAAAAGCTTAAAAGTCCCGGGACGTCTCGACACAGAATCCCTAGTAGTACTACTAGGATCCCTAGTAATACTACAAATGATCAAAATATATGAAAAAACTTAATTTAGTAAAATAACTCACTTCTCAAAGGGTTAATTAAATGTTGAAATTTTAACAATTAGGCATAGTTACTTGAGCTTCTTGTAATGGTTATTATATGATCGCTTTTAAGGTGCTCACTGTCAATTCTTGGTGGAAAGGCAATATCTTTAAAAAATAAAACACTTACTACTACTAATACTACTAGTACTAATTCCAAATTTATTTATTATAGTTTAGGGTCGGATTCGTCTACCGCGAGCATTATCAATTGATCTATTAGATTATCATATAGCTAAACTAAATTAGGCTTAAATATAGTTCCGAGAATGACGTAAAGATGATATATATAGCTATCAACCAATTCACATAATTCTTGTAAAAACTAAATACTTTGATGTCTATACATTAATATGATGGAATTCAATCAATACAATTTCGTAAATAAATATGCTAATGTTGAAATCTCAGTTAATGTTAAGCAACCCAATGTAGTATATTGTCATTGAATATCGTTTAATTTGTGATGGCAGTATATATACGTAGCAAGTGTAGTGTTGTCTTCTGTTTTTTTTTTTTTTTGCATTTGTTTCAATTCATCTTATTGTTTCAAATCAGTATCGCATCTCCAAAACGAGAAAATTATTTTGAATTTTTTTGATATGCCATTGGATAGTTTCTTAGCTTAAGACTACAGTGGAAGCGTTTTGCAGGTAGTGCGGTGTGAAATCAAACATGTGCTCCGCGAACGCAAGTGTCCTGAGTGGCCAGAGTGTTTGACATGCACCCCTGCATCAAAAAAGTCATTTAAAATGCTGCCGCTGAGGCTTTATGCATTTGTTATTTGTAACATTTATTCAGCTGATGATAAGATTATATTTTCATTTCAAAATAAAACGTATGTGTCAATTTATTTAAGGTATTTAATAGATTAAAGTATTTTTAATGTACATATTTTTATACAATCGAAAATAGCTTTCTTCTTCCTTATAAAAAAGTTAGTAACGATTTTATTCTAACTATATTGGCCTGGTAGGTCTTTTTATTTTGTCTTCAATTTCAAAACAATATATTTTATTTATCTCTCGCATATAATATATGAGGCATCCAGTAACAGACAGCCATATCAGTTTTACTGTATTTTTCAGGAGAGCCGAAAAGTTCTTTAAATTCCTAATTAAATAATTAATTGTAAATTATAGCAGGTGTGCTAGGTACAGACGTACTTTTTCCTACGGCAGCCAAAAGGTTAAGCATTCTGATTCCATACAAAATACCGAACGACATTTAGTCAATTCATTCAAATCCTGCGGTCTGATTAGTTCTCAATGATTTGACCAGTATGATAACAAGATCTCTTGGAATTGGCTACTTGATAGTTCAATCATTATTTAAAGTTGATTTTCGTACACGTAGTACAATTTTGACACTGAAACATATATTGATTTGTATCTATCAAAATTCAATTAATAAAAAAGCGTACTTCACTAAAAACATGACTTGGTCGCGTTAGATACTGGAAAACCTCATAATAATAAAATGTCGATTGTCAAGTGAAAACATGTTCTCTTATTGTGATATTGAGGTGTACAATTCTATTTGATGCGGTTCTAAGTAATTTTAATCTTCCATAATAAATAAAACCCTGATTGTTCTGACTAAATTTAACGTTAGGCAATCAGAACTTTCACGCTTTGATCTCCATTTGATTTTCATCTAGACCAGGGATGGTGAACCTTTTCCGCAAGTGGGTCAAATTTGATTTAATTTTTTTAAAAAAATCATGTCGCGGGTCACATAGATTGAATAATTAAGGCTTTAAATAAAAGCAATCATTTATAAATGTTCAAGCGGGTTAGATAATTTCTCACGCAAGTCACTGCGTGACCCGCTGGTCCCTTGTTCGCCATTCCTGATCTAGACTATCACCTTTAAACATGATAATGTCATCTAGAAAATTAACCTTGACCCAGCTTAAGTAGAAAATGTACTCGCCACACTAATTCGCTTTTATTTGTGGGAAACATAGTTTATATTAAGAAATATATGTTTGATAGTTGATCTGACAGTAAATTGTTGCATAACTAACCCACAAAAACAACCATTTTTTAGTCCAATAAATACATCATTAATTTACACCGATGAAGCAATAGTTATAGCCAGTTATTTAGAAATGTACATTCGCTACCAGCTAGTGTTTGTCGTCCACTATGGGTGTGCTTGATTATAAATAAACATTCACTTACGACATTTCATATATTTTGCGCATACTAATGCTAATCATCAGTAATGTGATATATTCGTACATGTTGTTTGACTATTATATTTTTCAATAGCATTCCCTGTCACAATCGCAATTCTCTTGTAAGCTTCTTTTTAATTTTCTAGTCGCTGGCTCCATAAGTAAACTGCAATATCATTCTCGACCGCATTTACATATTCAATGCATGTCAATGTTTATTTTACTACAAAATTTGTCATATTGCTGGATTTCGACATGTTGTGGCTAGTAAATAGTGGCTGCTGGTTCTTCCCTACATGATTTTTTCGAACACAGAATCTTCCGTACACAGAAATCTCCAAACACAGACCATTTCGAACATTAAAAAGATTTAATAATATGTTCATGCCTTCAATATGTATAATCTCGCATATTAAAAATATTAAAATGTACGGGATATTCTGTGTTCAGAGCTTTCTATGTACGGAAGATTATTGTTTGGAAGAATTGGTGTACGGAGTTTTCCTTTGTAGAATCACAGAACCGTGACTGCTGTTTTATTATTGTGCCAAGTATTTTCATATAATTTAATTTTACAGATTTGAGGAATGAGTATTGGACCCATTATTCTTAATACTTACTTACAATCAACATGTATTTTGGTAATAAAAGCATGTCAGTGGTTACTGACAGTGAGACATTGAAAGGTTCAAGTCATACAAAGATAGTTCAGTAATGTTTTTCCTGAAAAAAAACATTTTGTAAAACCTGTTTTTGGGTTCACTTTATAAAGTAAAGAAAAATTACGTACGCTTCTTTGATCCTTAATGGGCTGATATATAATGAGTTGATTGAGTTTGTTGAATCCTGCTTGCCAAGATTCTTCGTTATATGAAATTATAATATATTTTTTATTAAATTTGAACTGAAAAGACCTTGGTCAATATTTCGTGCCGTAGAAGTCTGCACTTAGATGGTGGGGCAATTTATAGTCCCTCTGGGGATAAAACGGTTAAGTCACATTTATTGATTACATTGAACTCGAACAGAGTGGCTAAAAATTGTTAAATTTAATTCATCTTAAAGGTTAGTCTATTTATAATTAGTTCTTGATTTCTATTGCGGTAGAATATCGTATTTATTATTTTCAGACTGCTACAGCGAAGATGAAATATTTTCTGTTTGGTAATTTTTTATTGCTGTATTGACGTGTGAAATGGTTTTGATTTAATCCTATTTTTTTTATATCTCAACCAGGGTCACTAAACTTTTCTTTATTTACATTGTATACATAATTTTGATACTGGCAATTTGGACTTTTATTTTGCTAAAATTTTGATTGATTTTACAAGTAAAGAAATATCTGGTCACCTCAAACAGTACATTTTAATTTTTTAAAACTTTCTTCATTACTTTAAAATCTTACCTCAAATCTCAGCAGTTTAATTGAAATAAATTATTGCTGTAAATTCACAATAGAATCATATACATATTTATATAAATCGGGCTCAGATGAAAATCTTTTGATGGCCGGATCCGCCCTGCAGGCTGTAGTTTGGTGACCACTGATGTAAACAAATTGAATGAATGTATTATATTTCAGTGCAATTAACCAAATGTTAAAGCATTTAAAAAACTAACTGGGGCTCAACTTAAACAAGTCAATATGAATAACACAATTCTGTGTGCGAAAGGAAAATGGCTTTATGTTTAAAATACATACTTTTTACTGAGAGCCTTGCATTGTTGATAACTTTCTAACAAAAATAAAATGAAGTGGTGTCAACATAAAATTTATTATTTCAGCTGTGTTGATTCCACTTTTCTCCTTTATGCATATTATGTACATTATAGTTATTTTGATATATTCAAAACATTTTTCAATTTTTAGGATTGAACACCGTTTTTTTTTTTGCACAGAATTTCTGTAAAGATTTTCTATACCGGTTATCCTGTTTCCATAATATATAATAATTATGTGAACGCTTGGTACAATGGATTTTCACAGGAACATTCAAAAATATGTGTTTGTATTTTTAAAAAGAAATAAACCTTTACATCTATAAAAAGAAATTATTACAAAATCATGACAAGCATTTTTATTACATGGATTCCCAATAACATGTTGTAATGTGTGAGATAGGGAAGCATACGATTTACAAAAATATAATTTCTTTTCAGTACACTAATTCCACAATTATACCAAAAGTTCAGGACTTGTTTGGATTCGCTTATTGTGAACTGTTGAAAGTCTGTTAACTCTCGCGGCTCGGAGACTAGAAAAATACGTCTCTGGCGATGGGGGTCATTTTTGACCCCAGTGGTTTCCTCATTATTGGCCTTATTCTTATGAATTTCAAAAAAATAAATAGCCTACGGGCTTTAAAATATCTCTCTGCATCATTCCACATACATTTTTTTATAAAAATCCTTGGTTTTTTAATAAATAATCATATTTTAAGTTGCGCGTAAAATATACGTCGTTTCACTGCAAGTATCAATGTGCTACTGGCCCGCATGTGGCCTGCTTTGCTGAGCGGCGTTCAGCCTATTATCTTACAAACGATCGCTGATAAGCGGGCGCTTATCTCTTATCTTATCGTATTTATATAAACTACAAAAGGTCCAAAAAACTATGATATAAGAATACCTTAATTATAAACATTGTATCACCCATATTAAAATAGATATTTAAGAAAATGTGGGTATTGGGGTCGCATTTCTTGAGCTTAGAACCTGAAAAGTTAAAGATGTTTTATTTTTATTTTTACAAAAAGTTATCAACTACCTACCTGAATGTGTGCACTTAAATAATGCATAGTTTTTAGCCTATAGATGAGTATATACGTACACAGTGGTGGATTAAATAAATGGGAGGCCCTGTTTTTCAGATAACATAAAAAACATCACAAAATTACATGTAAAATAGTAAATATATATCGAAATCTGAACAAATAGTATATGGGCTATATAATATAAGCTATTTTTTAGGCCCCTAAGATTCGGAGGCCCCAAGTGCGCGGCTCATCCGCTTACATGTTAATCTGCCACTGGATGTATATGTACGTCAGCGCCATTTTTCTGTAGAAGAGTATGATATACTTTTAACTCAAGACAGTATTGTCTGTCTGTGAGCATATATATGTTTTACGTAAGTATGATTTACATATATTCGTATATTCATTATAGTATAGATCTATTCACCTGCTAAAGGCTAAGTTTATGAAAACAGCATATTATTTTTAACCCCTTTAACTTATGATTGTAGCTGATGATATGCAGTGCTTAAAGTAAGTGCACATTTTCAAAATTCAAAATCTAGTGAAAAAATCGTATAGTCATCAAATAACGGTATATAACTTGCAAAAGTGTACAAAAAAAAATGTTTACGCTTTCCTCATGTCAGGGAAATCACACACAGAAACTGATATGCCAGATATATTTTGTTTTTATTCATTACAATTAGTGATTGTCTAGTTATAAAAATAGGCATAGTGAAAATAGTCTACTAGCTGTCACTTTTCTGGAAAAAGTTGGTAAGTACCAAACAGGGCTGTGGAGTCGGAGTGAAAATCGCGGAGTCGCGGTATTTTGGCCGGAGTCGGAATCGTGAAAAATGAAATATATATTTAATGACGTGTATTTAAACAAAATAATCAAAAGTGTTCACATTTCATGCTTGGCTGACTAAAGATGATCTGATGGTATACATATATATATATATATATAAGTTAAAATGAAATTATTGAAAAATTTCCTCGGAGTCAGAGTTGTCGTTTTTTAACGCGACTCCACAGCCCTGGTATCAAAAATGCGTTAAGCATACAAAGAGACTATTTGATATACATTATTATTTGTTCATATGTATCAGAGGGTCTCTAGAGAAACACAATGATTTTTTTCCATGTGCTGGCTAAGCAATCAACGTGTCGGGTAATCGTTTTCCTCAGTTTATTGTTGCTAATTTGAAATGGATAGAATCCATCATAGATTAATAGTTTTGTCAGTACATAATAATAAACACTTGTTATTGTTTTTTTAATTTTTATTGGAATAAATTTACAGAGTCATAAGAGAAATTATGGTTGTAATTATAATCATTATTATCCTCAATATGAAATCGCTTATTTACTGTTCTCAATATTATAGTGTCCGATTTCTATTATATTTGTAAACTGTTACAATAAATTAGTACTTTTTACAATTTCTTATTTATTTTCTCCATTTTATACCATACACTTCATTATCCACTGTATGTATTAAAATTGACTTAGAATTTGTCACCGTTTAATTTTATTTACACTATTATGAACACTCCAACAACATTTTCAAATCAATGCCAACAAAGAATAAAACATTTTCTATTATATCAAATAAGCAAGTGTAACAATTTTCGTTTAGTTTAAAAAATGATTCACAAATCAAAACAATCATTATAAAAATAGGTACTTGTTTGTTATACGGTATGCGTTGTACATTTTCATGCTAACTCAACCTCAGAAAGGCTTATGATTGATTAAGAAAACATTAGACTGTAACACATAAATAATTTACAAAATAACCAAGCACAAGATTCGCTTCTTTAAAAGTTCTTCGTAGAGAATAAACAAAGACGAGTGGAGTCAGAAAAAATCTAGTACTTAATTTATCGCTGTCTCTTCGCCAAATTATTCAAGATAATATTGTTGTTTATTGTTGAAATGAAAAGGACAGTAAGTAGGTACATTGTATTACAGCTGACGCCAATGCACCATGCCTTTAACAAATATAATATTATGAACACCAAATAGTAGGCGAGACAAGTTTAACATTACAAACATGCTTTTAATACAATCAATAAATCGATTAAGGTTACTATTCCGGTATACAGAGAGACCAACAGTGTTGACCATTCAGCTACAGGAATTACATTCACTTCTCTCTAATCTCTGACTACGGTTGGTAAGGTGAGTAACAGCGATTCCATAATGTTGAATGCATAACAAAGTTTTAGTGTATAATTGATACCGTATAACAAACACTTACAAAAATATTCTTGAAATTGAGATGTACTGATTTTTGAGCTGGATTAATTCCGATTTTTGCATATATGAAATTTTGTTCAACTAATTGATTTTACATTTTATCAAATCTGTCTTTGCCGATAAAATGTGGCCAACTCTAATGTATTTCAATAAATAACGTAATTTTGAATAAAAATGAAGCAGAACTAGTTAATATCATTATTGAATCAAGCGACATCGTTTTATTTTGCTGGTCAACATTAACGGTTGATTATTAACATCTATGCTGTGTCTCAACAGGATTTTTGAAGATAGTCTTGTTAGATCTGCATTTTTTTTTTTTTAATTTTGAAAAAATATTCTAACTTTAATTGAAATTTATTTACTTAGTTAAGAATGTAAATAGTTGAAGTATTTCTACAGATTTTTATCCCATTTCTAAATTCTATTTCAATCTAAATTTAAATGTAGACAAAGGTAAAAACTATTAAACTAAGGTTTTTTGGTATTCCGGTCTATGTTTAGTACCACGCCTATAGAAATAATGTCATGTATCTACTATTTTAAAGTGCTATATATAGGAATATTTCTATTTTCCTACATTTACACAATATTCTAGTGACATTACCAATTAATTACCAAGACAGCTGGCTTCTTAGCTATTTTCCAACTCATATAAGTACACTTTAGATTTATCAAAGTAAAAACCAAAATATTTGTAACAAACATCTACTGAAATTTACTAGGTACTTAAATATTTTACCACTGATTTAAGGAATATTTTGATTAGAGTATTTGAAATATTTACTGAATTGAATCGGTAGAAGCGGTTAATAACCATACACAATTATTTCAATGGCTGCTAAATGTGCCTGAAAATATTATACCAATCTATCTTAATCTGTAATGTCAATTGTATCTTTTGAAATAATTTATGAAAACAATGAGACATAGGTATAACAATTTAAAAAAATGTCCACTCTAAAGTGAATACTTTTTGCACCACTAGTATCTATTGCATTTGTGTTAGTTAATTATAACATAAGTAATATTATGACAATATGGTATTGTCGTATTGAAGAATTTACCAACTTCAGTTTTCATAAGTAAACATTGTTTTCTCTAATATATGTAGTACAATTACCAGAGAAGGAACATATCTATAGAATGTAAAGTCTTTCAAAGTAATTTATATCATTTAAAAAAAAAGCTTAGCAGTTGTTTCATTTGAGAATTTATACTTTGTTTTAACTGAAAACAATCTTAGTTATGATAGAAAAGTGGTATTGCTGATAAAAAAAATAAAACTACAAGTGCACATGATTTTGTTCAAAAGTATATATTAAAAAATCAAATATTTATAATAATGTAACTTACTGTTTTTAAAAAATTCGATTTAAGATATTTTATGTACTTATAATGTACCTAATTATATATATCCAAGTGTTAAATTGACGAGTGGTGCAAAATGTATTCGCTTTGTAGAAAGTTATCAATTTTATTAACAAAAATAATCATGAATACCTTAAGAATTATTTTTACATTTATTTTAATGCACATTATTTGGTGCATATTCGCAAATCCTTCGTGCATGGTGTGCAGGATTAAAATCATCACTATTTGCTGCGTAGCGTGCTCGTGCAAACATCAGTTACATTTTTATTCAGCACACTTTTAGCGACCAAGCTAAAACGAAAACCGTAAACTCCATAATCCGAATTTTTACTAATTGTGAAATATCAAATGATTACCCGAGAACTCTATTGAAAAAATATGGATAAAAAGCTCTATGCTGCGGAGGGTGAGTCAAAATCCGAGACCTATTGGGTCGCGGCAGTGGATCTGGTGTATGGTCTGTCGTTGTCTCATCGATTATTTTACTTGATGTAACTAATTTTGGCGGTAATGATTTTGTGAATGAATCAATTTTATCAATCTTAACAATTTTTTTGGTATTGTTGTTTTGTAGAAGATTTTCATAAGTTGTCGTTACCTCAGACTGATTTGACGCTTTACTTGACTTGACTTGTTCACTTTCATTGTTGAAGATTCCTACTTTATTCAATTTCATGATGTTTGGGTCAATAAGAATTTGGGGAGCGTTTTTGATATTCATACTGCTTGGAACTGGAGCGGATGTAGTCAGAATTTCATGTAATGTTGATGGAGTTGATACTTCTTTTTGTGTTGATGAAGGAGTCAAGAGTTTTGTCGTTATTTCTATAACTGTAACAGGTGCTTGACTACCGCTCATATTTGGTATTGTCACTTCGACAATTTTGTGTGCTGTTTGTACAGTAACGACAGGTGATTCGGTTGACAGTTCTTTTCCATACTTCTTCTTATCTTCTTTCATTCTGTCATATTTTTTACCTTTACTCGGTTTACGATATTTCAAATCTTTAACACTAGAATCGTCCGCGTCTTTGGCATCCTTTTCGATGATTGGCAAAGAAGTTGTTAGGGTAACCTTTGGCGGTTCTGGAGTTTGCTTATCACCTGGGCTGACTGTGGTGGCGATTATTTTTTCAATGTCTGTAGACATTTTTAACAACTTTGGTGAACTGGCTAAGACAACTCCAACAGTTTCTTTATTTGCATGCACTGTTGTTAGGAGAACACTAGGTGTCGAAACAGCAATTGGTTCTGAAATCTTAGATGGCGGGACATTTAATTTATCATCATGCACTGGATGAATCGTTACAAAATCGTGATCATGGTGCTTCAAAGAGTTTAGTGAATGATGCACTAGAATATGATGGTTATGTTTAGTTTCAGGTGATACAACTGTCATATCGGTTCCCATTTTACTTTTCGCCATTACTAATGGAGGAATAAAGTGGTCTGTGGCCTGAGTGAAAATATCAATATGTTGTTCTTTTTCTTTTGCTTTGTGTTCATCGAAACCATTATTGTTGGGATTATTATTTTTCGGTTTGTTAACAAGAATTCCCTCTTTTTGTAAAGCATGAATAGATTGTCCTAGAACTTTTCGTGCTGTAGCCTCTTCTACCGGAACTGATGTCGATGTTGCTGCAGCCTTTTTTGGATTCTCACTTACTGGGTTAATATCTGATGGCTTGTCAGGAGGAGTAAGATTTTTCATTGCAGTTGCTGTTTCTAGTGGAACTTGATCTTTATTGGGTTGATTGAGCTTAGTTTCTGGTTTGGTTACACTGTAGCCAAGAGTACCGGTGATAGCTGTCGAAGGTAAAGGAGTAGATGTAGGTAGAGTCTCCCTCCTCAGTCTTGTAGAGGTAAAGTCCCCCGCGGGAGTGGATGCGCTCCATGGCCAGGATCCGGAGGCTGCTCGCGTTGAACCACTGCTCACACCGATGGCTACAATTTCAGCTGGGGCGCTGGATACGGTATTGTCAGAGAAATCTTCGTCTGATATTATACACGACAGCTCCTTCAGAATGTCTTTGTGGTCCTGCAATTTAAAAAGTTTTTTTTAATAAAGAAGGAAAAAACACACCATAAGTATTTTTATAGGTTAAGTACTCGTCTTTTAGTGATTTTAATAAGTAAATTTGATAGTTCGATCCAATTATGTAAACATGGCTACCTCAAGTGTCGTTTGCTCAAATGACACATTGAAATTCAATAATTGTTTCATATTTGAGATCACCAAAATGACAAAGTTTTGAAAATCAATAAGAATACAAAAATCTACAACTGCAAAAATAGTCAACATGAATAATCTATTGGAATTTTCCGTTGATGATATTTTATTTAAGCGCGCCTTCTCATTTTTGTGAAAATGCTGACTTTAAAAATGTTCAACCAATAGGTCAAAACTTTCAACATTGTCTCAACGAGGCGAAAACATATCTAAAAACCAAAGGAATTGGATTTTTGATGTATCTTTAAACTACTTCAGGTACACCATTTTTTCGCGCTTTTCCAGAATCCATATTTTAATACAATAACATATATTTTCGTGATATTCAGATGTAAATACATAGCATCTTTGCTACTTTCGTTACTTTATGGCAAAGGCTCCCAACCTTTTTCGGGTGGAGACCCCATTTTGTAAAAGCCATGTGACCCGCGGCCCCGATGCAATTGAAAAAGGCATTTTTTTTTCAATAAGGTAATTTTAGTTGAAAGTGTTGTTGTTCAAATCCAAAATTGAAAAAAGTTGGCGACCCCCAGAAACCCGTGCTTTATGTTACGATGGTAGCCATTTTACTCCATATTTTGGTATTTAAAATCAGCTCAAATTATAATTAATTGAATCAGATGTGCTTAATCTGTTGAAATTAAGCTATTACCTTACTAATTAATTAGCTTATAAGCAGTGCTTCGCATTTTAGAATTAAATAACGTCACGACTGTTGATGTTTCTTGCTTAAAATTCGAATCTATGGAGTAAACGTAGAACCGTGTTGCTTGAATATGCTAAACGATGTTGACTGTTTACTAAACACAGTAGATATTATTATTGTTGAATTTTCATGAGCTTTGAGGAGAATTGAAACGAACGTCAGCGAGCGCCATGGTTCAGTTTGTGACTACTTGTTTAAATGGCGGATTAATAGCCCCGCGGGCACTTTATGTAGAAACAATCATTAGCCTTTGTGAAAGGTACTTATTCTGTTGTTGAAATACGCAATTTTCTTTAATGCTCACGGGAAATTTACCTGAATACATAGACACACTTGAAAATTTTCAAGAAGAAGGAGCAAGAGTAATAATAGTACGATATCGCTGAAAAATATTTTAATCTAGATTTACAAACTGTTCTGGATTTTTGCAAGAAGGTCCACAAAAAAGTAACAGACTTTTTGACAGTGATGTGCTTGCTAAAATTATATCAACCGGCTCGTTACCTTGGTAAATTGAGAAAAATTTTAGTCAGCGATTTTGAAATCATCGGTTTTTTCAAACAATTTCATGTCAATTTCAAAAACCCAGAAATTTGTGGATGTCACAAAATTACCAAATTAACGTTTTTTTAGCTCTTCCAAGAATTTTCAAACTAAACTCACAATAATTTACGGATTTGCCCAAATTACCAGCGCGGGAGCTTTCTTTTCCCCTTCTCAAATTTTTTGAAATTGTCGGGTGTTATGGGCTCTCCGAACTAAAATTATTTTAGCAACCGGCTTGGTAGAGCCGGTGCGAATCCATAGCAGCACATCACTGATTATATGCAATATTTTTAAGGGTAGGTATTTAAAATATAAAAGATTCTACGATAGCTAAAAAAAAATATTTTTGGAGTGTCTGAATAATATATGGGTGAGACTATAAATATATATAGAATCTGAGGTAATCGCAAAAGTGATCTTTATTATTTTTCTTTCGGTGCTTATTTGTTTTTTAGGCCTGGGAAAATGGCGGCCCGCGATTAGATTCCACCATGCCAGTATTTTAAAAATTGTATGAATTTAAATTTTAGCGATTATTCGGAGGGTAAATCTTTGATTTGGAGAAGGTCTGTGAGTTTTATGAGCCAGCTTTCCTATTTTTTTTAAATACATAATTTTGCAGTTTGCAATTTTGCTTAACTTACATTCGCAATGTGGTCTGACAGCCAAGAGATTTATCCTCCCCTGCTGTAGTCTATAGGCGCTTCAACGAATAAGTTCGATGAGTTTCAGCGTTTCTTTTATAATTATTCAATTAATTAATATATTTACGTTAATTTTACCAAGAAGGTAAAATACTTATTTATGTACGTTATTAGATACTATTGTAATAAAGGTATCTTCAAAGCAATTCTCACGGCTCCTAAATCTTTTGAAGTGCAAATATACACAGAAGTCTGCCTTGATGAATAGTGTCGAATGATGGCGCCTAATGACCGTGATCAATAAAGGGAGTGCTCGTGACGTATCCTGAATAATTCACCGAAGCCTGTTTGAAGCGTATTATTGTTTAAAGCAGCGCCCCTCAACCTTTATTATATAATACAACCGTGACTTAATAACATCGAACATTGCTTTTGATATGACGTTTATATAAACGCGAAACTCATTTCAAGCGTTTGTCACATTTTATAGTACCGATTGTTTGTACATATAATGCCATACTTAAAAAAACTATGGTCGTTCTTACATTTTTTTTCTATTTATGAGGGATATTTATTAAACTGATCAAAGTTTGGGAAAATGCCTCAGATCATAATACATATCGACTGTGGGAAGGAAAATAGACGTAACCCACAGTTTTTTCAAAACAGCTTTTTTTCGATAATCACATTCTATCAAAAGGATATAAGCTGAAAATGCCAAATCAGTATCTAAATTTAGCTTTTAAGTTTAAAAATGAAGGGCATGTGGAAATTGCGAAATTTGAAAAAAAGGTTTATATATAAAAAAAAAAAACAGATAAAGTCGATTAAAAACCAGTTTAACAGTCTCCGTGCACTGAAAGTTTGTGTATATTGCATAATTTGTCTTTGGACCAAAATCATCAAAAAACGTTTTTTGTGTCTCCTGTAAAATTTGTTAAGTATGGGTTACGTCCCTTTTCCTTTCCACAGTCGAATGCTGCCGAAAGCTATTTTTAGTTTTTATCGATTTCATATTATTTTCTTAGGTTGTTGAAGAAGATAATATGAATATTTATTGTTACGAAGTCTGTTTATTTATCAAGTCCGATCCAAAATCTTCGTAAAATAAATGTCTTCTGAATTAAAATCGTTTTTTTGAAACGGTTGTGACACTTGTGACGATTTATCAGAGCATGGTTTTTTTGCTCCTGATACTCAATACATATATATTTTTTCGGGACCCAATGGTTGAGAAGATCAAAAACGTAAGCATGGATTTGTACGCTGTATTTTTTCTAAGAATAATGTTTATCGAAAAAGAATTTTTGTAGTATTAAGGGTAGTCATCAGGATTTAGTTAATTAAGAGTATCGTTATTTAGAAAGCTCTTCAAAGCTTTTAGACGTAGAGCTTTTCTTTAAATATTAAATTTACAGTGTTAATAAACAAACGCAAAATATCTAGCTAAATTTATTCTGTTTCGATGTTCAATCGTCTTTTGAGATAATGAATCGAAATACTTATTTATAATTCGTCGAAGTATCTAATATGATAATAATTAACACCGTTTAATTAAATTGAATTAGGGTTAATTATTTTTTAAATAAATGTGGCTAGGATTTAAAAAAATAAATTGAAAATTGGACGAATAAGTTAAAGATTTTAATTTATAGTTATAATATAGCACACATTTAACCATTTTAATGCCACGTAGTTTTAGCGCCGCATCGGCACAATGGTTGAAAGTTTCACAGAGCCGATCGTTGACACTAGGGCTTATAAAAAAACCGACTTTTGAAAAAACCGGTTTTCGAATGTCAATATTGTTCTAAAATAAAATTCGTGTTTATTTAAATACATAATAATGCACAACAAGAAATTATTTGGTGTTACTTTTTAGAAAATATGATTTAAGAAAACACAAAGCGTCCACTGATAGTTTTGTGACAAAATTTCCTGATATCGAAAATACCCTTTTGCTGGGTAATGATGTGGGGCATATGGTCTTTAAGCCATCAAATACAAGTTTCGAATTTTCTGTCCTTTTGTTTATAGACTCGTTTTTGGAAAAATCGGCACAACCGGTTACGAAGTTTAAAAACCGGTTTTCGAATGTCACAAATTTAGCCAAAAAACCGGTTTTTGAAAACCGACAAGCCCTAGTTGACACCATCTTTTTAATATCATATAAAAGTCAATTATTATTAAACATCAAACTAGTTAAGCTAACCAGATAAGTCTTTTTTAACTGATACAAATAGAGTTTTAAAGATGTATTAATATTATCGCCCACTATGGTCTAGTTCAGTGTTCTTCAACTTATAGTCCGCGGACCGGCACCGGTCCACAAGCGTTTATTGCCGGTTCACGATAACTTTTGTTTCGAAATTTTTTAGACTCGAATGTCTCTTTTGTACTAAAAATGAGAAAATTTGATCATAAAAAAGCACCAACATATGTATGTTGCACCAAAAAAAGTAGTGTTATTAGCTTTCATGAATAAAATTATACATATGTAACATTGACTTAACGTTTCAATTTTTATTTTTTTAATATATTATCCTTAGCAAACATGTACAGTGAATTCTCGACTTACAGCAGGTTCCGTTACGCCACCTAAGACGTAAGTCGAAACGGTCATAAGTAGAATTTCATACAAATAAAAAACCATTTAACACCTTAAAAAAATCCAATAGACAGCATTCAAATTAAATATATATAGCCATAAATACGCCCAATTATGATATTTATATAGTTCACCCGTGGGTAAATATAATTTTATAAAATATTTGAAAAAAACTGTAGAAAATATATTTTAAATATTTATTTATCTTTCTTCTTTGGCCATGTTCGCTCCCTATGTGGAGCATATGGCCGCCACGCGGCACCTCCATGTTTCCCTGTCTCCTGCCAATTGCTTTGCATCCTCCCATGACATGCCAGCATCCCTCAGTTCCGCCGAGTACATCCTATGGATAGTACCCGACGGACGTCCGGGACGCCGGAATCCCACCGGTCGAAAGAAAAGGCAGGCAGGATTGAGGCTTTCCGGAGGCATCCGCAGCACGTGACCCATTATACTCCATTGTTAGTCCAAATAGTCTTACGCCGAAAACTGGCCGTGTGTAAATATGTGTATCTGATTGAAGCTGATAAAAAAAAAAAATCCCTGCCCGCGGATGTAAAAAGGTTGAAGAACACTAGTCTAGTTGGTAAGAGTTTTGCCGTGTTGTTCAGGCCAGATTTCGTTCAAGTTCCCGTCAGGTCAATATCAAATTTAGATTTTAGACATTGCTTATGAAGTATTTTTTCTTCTAAAGTTGATCTCGAGTGCTCTTATGAAAATTCCCACTGATTTGTTGAACGTCATTCTTTACGACAAATAATAAAATATAGTATATTTCATTTAGGAAAATCATAGAGAATAAATTAATATGATATTGACGTATATACTTACTTCATTGGGTTTGCAGGTAACTTGCTTTGTGCCATCGAGGCCACAGTCGGAGACCAGCTGGACAGCGGCAAGTTCTGGCAGGAACTGAACAGTCAACGAGGGAAGCGAGCGAACGAGGCATCCACCAGTCTCGCTAACCGCCCATGTTGGCACTGAAAAAAAGCAACATAAATTAATTCAATTCTTTCCGAATGTAAAATGGCGAATGGAAATAACCAAAGTTTTGACTCCTAATTTATGGACCAACCAATTCATAACTGGCCACGGCTACTTCGCTGCCAAGCTCGTCCAGCTTGGCCGGTTAGTAAATAGTCCTATATGAAAATGCGGGTATATGATTTAGGATGCTGATCACAACCTTTAGGAATGTCCAAACTTGAATAACGAACGGGAAAAATTGCTCAAGACGATACGACTATCTGTCGGCTCCGTCGGCCATGCCGACTTGGTTGCACCCAAAGAAAATTATAAGGCCTTCACGGAATTCACCACGTATTCACATATATTTTTTTACTTATCATTCTGCACACTGTAGTATATGCAACCAACCAAGTCTTGACGAATTTCTTCTCGGGACATCCTTGGCAAAACTTCGAATACGACTAACGTTGTTACACTACGGAATACAATGTAAGAAGAGTGTGAAACCGTAGTGGGTGGTGGTTGGTAAAACGTTGAGTACCCTAAAGAATTAAAAGAAAAAATATAAATCAACACTTGAAACAAACTGATAAAATTCATACAAGTCACATTTAGTTATGCGACAAATTAGCTTAGCGAAAAGTAAAGATTATGTGAAGATGCTATGTATTCAATTCAAATTATGTACATAAGTTGAAGTTCTCGTAACTCACTTAATGTTTATTTTAATATGTCGTGACCTAATTAATAGTACCAGAATTATCTAAATACATCTCTTCTAAGACAGAATTTCATTGTGGTTATTCATTATACGTATCTTGTCTATGTTCTTCATTTAGAGTTCTTTTTTCAAAATAATAATTCTACCAAATCTCAGTGTTGCCAATATTGAGCGCAAAATTTTCCTCGTATGACCGGAAAATGTACACCGGCTTATTCTAATGTATACTTGTACACTGGACATTTTGGATTGACCAATCTCATTTGTAATCAGCTAACTGGGTTAGCAGGTGTCTCTCACCGTGTTTGCGCATGTGATACATTCACACGTCATGCTAACTTGGCATCTATTCATGTGATGCAATTGCATTAGTAATTTTGTCAATATGCATTGAATGTACTATATCAGTGTGTTCCACATAAATAATTTTCAAAACAATACCCTATTCAGAATATGTACTCAATAATGAATTGTTAAATGAATATTTACGAACAAAAAATCGGAATAAATTTCTATATTTTTCATTGCTGAAATACAAATAATTTATAACTACGTCGTTATATGTATTCAATTATTGTTTTCGATTTCAGATATTTTAGAGAGCGATTAAAAATGTACGTTGAAGCGGGCTTTTTAGAAACAAATTTTGTAAGCTTTCTCGTCAAAATACTTACATAAATAGGACGTGAAAAAACGAATTTAATCGTTAAATGACCAATGATTCGATTTTTTTAAGTGTCTGTTTTAAGTATTATGTACTATTAATTATTTATACTCTTTTTGAGTAAGTACATACATAGAATTTTTGTAGCCATAGAGAAAAATATTCTTTTAAATATTAATTAATAATATGTAATAGAATTACATACTGTGTTTGCCCACCCCATGTCATCGAGTTGAGCTTAGATCCAATATGATGAGGGAAAATGTCGAATTATGGTAATCACCAATTAGGGGTGTAATGGTGGCTCCTGTTAAGAGGATTATTGTAATTAATTGTCAGTAATAAATTATTTATGGCATCAAAGAACCTGCTTCTCTATTATTATATGCAATTAATCTGGCAGCTGTAAACATATTGTAAAATATTTATTCCGACGGTACATTAAAATGTTTTTTATATTGTGTCTATTGCCGTATTTACCGATTAGATTTATTTATGCCAGCTATTTTTTTAATAAATATAGTTTGATTTCATAACATTTCGAATAAAACATTTTTTTTTTAAATATTCATTCTCTTTATTAATATTCTATTATTTTCTTTGTGTTTCATTGTTTCAGGATGGGGGAATTTTTTTATAAGCCAACTGCTTTTAAAATCCTCAATTTAAAAGCTTGTGACATATTATTTGTAATTTTATGGACATTGTATTCTGGAAAATAATTAATATTATACTTATATTCAAAATCTATTTCAATTGTATATTATTTTCAATGGTTAGTTATTAATTCGTAGATATTTCCAAAATAAAATGAATTAACGGAATGAATTATTAATCGATGTCACTTAGTCATTTTATATTCTCGAAACAGGAGGTAGAAACAACTTCTATTCACTCGCTCGCTCATATCACTCGTCGGCTCACTAAGTCGAGTGCTGTACTTTGCGTTCGGTTTGATTAGTTTTCGACCGAGTTCGCTTTCTCAGAAGCGTACTCGTCAGGTGTAAATGAGACATACGCCGAAAGTGTTTGGCCATTTGGCTATGATAAAATAAAAATACATACGTAAAATAATTGTCAGATATCCATTCATAACTACGCTTGCAGGGGTAGTAAAAGTTAACGGGACTTCAAAAAGCGAGGCACACTTATGTCTGCAGAAAAGTTTTACCATTCGGAATAAAATAAATAGATAGAAGGTATTAAAGTAATGGTCCAAGTTTCTTCACTTGACTGGTTAATGAACTTTTGCCTAAGTATCTATAGCTACTAATCTCACAGTGGCTTAAATACCGGTACTTTAAGCCGTTAAAGATAATGCCAGACAATGCCATTAATGAAATTATCTACACAGATAGTATATATCGATAGTCGGTTATAAGTTGAAAACTCGTAACATTTATTTTTGCAAAAAGTAAAACAAAATATATCATTATATGTATGTCGCATAATATTTTGGCATAATTTATTTTCAGTTGAATATGCTCTTTATGATCGAAACAGGTACTAATCATAAAAATGGGATTTGTGTTTTTTTAAAGATATAATTTTATTAGAGGTCAACTATACATACGTTGCCTGCTGTGGTCCAGTTGGTTAAAACTTGCTCTACCGAACACGCAGGTCTGGGTTCGATTCCCGGTATGATCACAGTTAATTTGAGAAGTATTCAATTCAAAGTTTTGATCGAAGACTGGGTGTGTTTGTGATGTCAATTCACATTATTTCCTCTCCCCCCATCCTTCTGATTCCATAATTACTGGGTGTACCAATAGCGATTAGTTAACCACAAGTCCTGTTCTAGTCTTATCCTTCTTTCCCACTTTGAAAAAAAGTGAGGTTGTGCGACTGAGTAACAAACAGTTCTCGTAGAAAAAAAACTTCTGTTGAAATACCGCCATTAGGAAACCATATGCTCCACATTGGGAGCGGACATGGATAAAAAAATACATACTGTCGTGAAAAGAAAATTCTAGATAATTAATCAAATATTTTTATAAACCAATTCGATATTATTAAATATTCTCTGTTTTGCAGTTACCTCGCTAAGTGCTTTGATTATTTAGTGTCAATTAGGCAGGCAATTAGTAAGTACTTGACTAAATTGGTACAGAAATAAATTCTCTCAGAATATAGAGATAATCAAGGCTTGTTTATATCATTATGAAATATTAAGGTGCGCAAAAGTTATTTTAAAATGCCTAGCTTACAAAGAGCTTACGATTATTAAAATTCGAAGAATTTATACAAAGAGCTTTTAAATTAAATAGTATACGATGTTATAGCTAATAAGTTTTTTTTTTAGAAAAATAGTACAACAAATAATATAATACTTAGCACATTAAATATCACTACATATAATAATATATAATTTTTATGTATATATTTTTTTCTTATTAATATCATAATTTATTTTCTATGTGATTTTTTTAATGTGAAGAATATTTCGCATTCAGAATAAACGTGTTATGTATATAATATAAACATAAAATGATAATAAATAGTTTTATTAATATATTTTCTAAATTTACGAACTTATTTAAAAACAATAAAAGTATAGTGCTTGTTTGTTGTTTATGATATAATATGTTTCGCTAGCCCCGTAACCGAGTGGTGAACAGGCTTTGATTTTTCTCGGTTGCGCGTTCATAAATTTAAATCAGGGCTGTAGAGTAGTGTAAAAAAAAGATGACTCCGACTCTGACTCCAGCTTTAAAATAATTAACGACTCCGACTCAGACTCCGAGGACATTTTTTAATAATTTATAATCAGATCATCTTTAGTCAGCAAAGCATGAAATGTCAACACTTTGGAATATTTTGTTTGAATACACATATATTGTTCAAAAAAAAATTCGAGCTGTTCATTTTTCTCGACTCTGACTCCGGCCAAAATACCGCGACTACGTAACTCCGACTCCGACTCCACAGCGCTGGTATATATAAATCTGAATTGATACATTATTACCCTCTGAAATATATTTCTACATTCTAAAGATCTATATACCTGAAGTGGTTATTCAACGGCAGATTTTAACGAGAAATGGTGGTAAGTCTTTCACTTATACTTTTTTTCGTATTATATAAGAAAATGTGTAGTACTTAATAAACTGGTCATTTCTCTATTTTGTCTGTGTTTCTTTTTCATGGATACATGTGGTGAAAGAGGGTGGAAGTTAAACATCACAGTCAGTGGCGGCTGGTCAATGTGGCATTGGACCAATGCACACCTTGTATATGCAGGGGCAGGGTTATATTTCATGAAATAATATTTAAACATAACATTTATATCGTGTTAATTATTTATCGATTTCTAAAATATTTATTATAGACAATAAATAGATAAAGAATTTAAAATGAATGAATGGTATAAATGTTATGTTTGAATATTTTTTCAATAAATATAGCCGCCCCTGCATATACAAGAGGTGCATTGATCCAATGCCACATTGGCCGGCCGCCACTGATCACAGTCATTCATAACTTGGTTTACTTTTTTTTTTTTACCATGTCCGCTCCCAATATGGAGCATATGGACTCCTAATGGAGTTTATCTCAACATAAGTGTTTCTACGAGAACTGCTTGTTACTCAGTTGCTCAACCTCTTTTTCTCCAAAGAGAGTAGGAATAGAAGGAAAGGGCTAGGACAAGACTAGTGGTTAGCTAATCGCTCTCGATACGCCCCGTTCGTAGGATAGGTTGGGTAGGAGGGGGGAAGAAATCACATACATCCATGCCTTTGAACAGAAATTCATAAATCAATTGAAAAATCAATTTATAAAACTGCCCGTACTGGGATTCGAACCCGTGCCCTCCGTAGCGGTAGCCAACGACGTTAATCACTCGACCACACAGGCGGCTGACTGACAGGCGGCACAGACTGGTATACTTACTCAAATTAATTTTAAAATCCAGATTTGAATTTTTTTATTCGAAGATTCGAACCGTTGACCGCGTAATCTAGTATAATGAAAGCTCACCCACTCAACTTGATAGAGCGATACAATATAATTCTTTTACACATTAAAACTCTTCGTATTTATTTAAATTATCAATACGCTTAAATATCGTAATTAATCGCAAACAATACACGAAAACAAAATTTTAGTTTTGGCAAACGTAAATTGTTCCATATGCTTGTCATGTTTTTTGCTTGTACAAAACTCATTAGCGGCGAATGGTGGCTGAAAATTTCTGTTCGCATTAGTTTTATAAATACTTTAAAGTAAAGCACTTAACAAAAAATATTCGTCCGGCCAAAAATTATTGATGTGAAAATAAATACTAGCCGAGCGGTTAAATATTCCTCTTGTTATTTTTCTGCCGAGGTAAAATACAACACACAACTTTTAAATGTTAGGTTTAATAATTAGTAAGTAATAACCATTACGTATTGTAGCTACGTATGTAATAGTGTCTTTTGTTAAGTACGTTTTATTCACAAAAAAAAAACGAAAAAATACGTAGCTTAAATTATAATCGATTAATTTCAATAGGAAACGATTTTTCATTGTTAGTAAGAAGCTTCATGTAAAACTGAATTTGATAACATTGCTATTACTTATTCATGCATATTATCGCTCCTTTGAGAAGCATCATCAGACGGAACTTTGCAAGGTTTACAAATCAAAAATAAAAATCGGTTTTTTCCTTTTCTACTGGATGCAGGGAAAGGGTAAGAAACAAACATTGATAATACTAGTTGGTAGTTACAAATTAATTACTTACATAAGATGAGGTAAATCACAATGGAAATATATTCTGCAATGGTAATTCACCAATCTTATTTAATAATGCTTTGTTTCTATTACTGAGTTTATTAATCTCCAAAAACTCCAAGCTATTCTATTCATCCTTTGGAGTATTTTGACATGTTACATAGTCTTTTATTGTTACATTCGAGTTTATAACTGTCTACCCAATATAAGAAGTTCGACAGTCTTGACAGATAAGGCGATAGATTCCGCTCATTTTGTAACATAGCAAGTGGAACTTGTTGTTTTACAAAATGAGCGGCATCTATCTCCTAATCTGGCAAGACTGTCGAACTTCTTATATTGGGTAGACAGTTATAAACTCGGATGTAACAAAGTTATCATATTTGAAATTACCTTACTCAAAGTTACCGCCGAATCCATTGAAAAAATCTATAGATTTTCTTAGAGAGAATGAATTTATGCATTTTATTAGCCAAAGTGTTTGACAATTTGCTATTATGTCAAATAATTAAACCAATTAACAGTCGGATATTCGGAGAAAAGATTATCGTTATTACACTCGCATATACTGATAAAAACAAGTAAATGATATAATTGAAATAAATGTATGTGATTCAAAATGCAGTGATGGTATAATATATTAACAGAACCAACCTGGCAGTTCACATATGAATGAGGCAACCTGTGGTCCTCCGCAGCTTAGAGCATCCCAGCGATAGTCCCTTGCAGGATCCAGGGCAGCGCAGAGAGGAGCTCGGCCGTCGCTTGGTGCTGCTCCCCAATAACCTTCTCCAGTCAATGGCTTATAATCCCTGATGAACAACGAAAAACATATTCGGATTAAAATGTGACCATTTTTCACTCCAGTCCCCCCTCACACTATTGTTCATAATATAATTCCTCCCCTACCCAAGATAGTTTCATTCAAAAGGTATATTCGAAATATTATAAATATAAGTAGTTTTGAAAAACATTTTTAATATGTAGGTATTTGTCTATGGTGTACTCACCTGTGTGAACGAGTGGTCAACGTCGTTAGCTGCCGCTACGGAGGTCACGGGTTCGAATCCCAGTACGGGCAGTTTTATAAATTGATTTTTCAATCGATTTATGAATTTCTGTTTAAAGGCATGGATGTATGTGATGTCTTGAATTCCCCCCTCCTGTCCATCCTATTCTATGAACGGGGCGTACCGAGAGCCTAGCCCTTTCCTTCTATTCCTACTCTCTTTGGAAAAAGGGAGATCGAGCAACTGAGTAACAAGCAGTTCTCGTAGAAACACTTCTGTTGAGATAAACTCCATTAGGAGTCCATATGCTCCACATTGGGAGCGGACATGGTTAAAAAATAATAATAATTGTGTATTGCCGGCCCCTATGGCGCAGCAGTTAGCGTTATGGGCTTCCGTGCCTCATTTTTTTGATCGATTTATTTTCGAAAGCATGGGTGTTTGTGTTGTCTAAAACCTCCCGTCCAACCCTTTCCGATCCTTTATTAACTGGGTGTAGCGAGAGCGACTAGTCAACTGTTAGTTCTGTCCTAGTCTTATCCTTCTATCCCTACTTCTGAGTAAAAGTTCTCGTAAAAAAAAACTTGTGTTGAGATACCTCCATTACGAGGCCATATGCTCCAAATTGGGAGCGGACATGGATTAAAAGTAAAATAAAATTGTGTGTATAATATTAATATTTAAAAAAACTGTTTAATGTGTTCACTATCAATTATTAATGGAAAGACTTTATATTAAAATAAAACACTGTTTGTATTAATTTGACATTATTAGCTGTCGACTAGGACCGGTTTCGCTGAATGCAAGCACTATCTGTGCTTTCGTAAGACGCCATGACTCGTCACCGTAACGCAGCACTGTCAGATGCATGTTTTGAACAAGTTGCGGTTGTTTCTTACCGAGCACAACTTACTGTGAGTTCTTATATTATTATTGATGTTTGCGATGTGCGAAATCGGTCCTGATTTAATGTACATATATAATGTGGAATTAGTACAAAAAGTGTTTTTTAATAATTTGAAAGAAAATGAAATATAAAAAAGGTATAATGTTTATGAGAAAGAACAGCAATTCAAATCTATGCTACAGTAACAGAATCATAAATCAACTGACCATTTTGAAAGAATAATTTTAGAAAGTATTTTCATTTATAAAAAAATTATGCGAATAAAATCTTCCATTAATTCGGATAGTATTATTAATATTATAATGAATATCTATTAAACGGAAAAGACAAAGTTTATCTGACAAGTAGCTAATGGGGGCAAAATCCTTTTATACGATCGTAAATTTACTAGCGAAGACATAATACAAACGACGCTCAAACACTCAAATAATATAATATAGTATTGTGTTAGGAGCATGGATTGTAATTCCGGGAAGTTTTTTTACGTACCGGGATTCCGTAAATACTCATAGACCCGGTATTGGTTCCCGGTAAATTGCTCGAATGGAAATTGCTAGAATAACAAGATAATCAATTTGTTTCCGTTTGTTCTGTCTTAGCCATAGTCTTCTATGTGTTCTGGAAATATATAGAAACAGTTTGAGTAACTAATTAATAAGCAGTTCTCGTAGAAACACTTCTGTTGAGATAAACTCCATTAAAAGATCATATGTTCCGCATTTGGAGCGAACACGGTTAAAATAAATACTTACGAAAATTATTTTTATATTTCACTCTCTAAACAAGTTTCGTACAAGATAAAAAATGAAATTCGTAGAAAAGTCGTGAAAAATCGTTTAAATAACCAAGCAATTCGAATAATTTGTAATTCGAGCAATTTCCATTCGAGCAATTTACCGGCTCCCCCCCGGTTTTATGACATGATTTCACAATAAAGGATTACAATCGACAGCTTTGATTCTTAAAGGTATTGCAATCAAAGAAATTTGAGCTGATTCCAGTTACTAACTATTGAAGATATATAAAATATAAATCAGTGCTTTGTACGTAAAACTCGTTCCAAATTTAAAATCTTACAAGTAAGTAGGAACTCAAAATTACTATTATAAACAACGTTCCCTCAATCCCTCTAAACCGAAGGGATAGCTGCGCGGAAATTTCAAAGGCTGCGCGGACCGATCAAATACTAATTGAACAACTGTCTTGTAGTGCGCGCCAACCCGGAATGAGTGCGCGGGGGCTTCCCAACTGATGCGCGGCCGCGCACGCGCGCAGCTTAGATGGAACGTTGATTATAAATACAGCTGACTGACTTATGTTTTTCATCTTTTTACATAGAGAAGACCTCTTGCTCTATTTCTCTTTCTTCTCTTGTATTTTAATGTTGTTTTTTTTCGCCTTCTTTCCCTTCTTCAATGCCTATATGATTATTATTATTAGTTGTGGTCAATGTCCTTTTTATTTGTCTGGTGTTTGACGTCGTCAAATAGGCAGGTGAGATAAGGAGTGGCGGAAATAAGGAGAGCTTAAGGAGGTTGGAGCAAAAAGACCCTTTGTGGTCTCACATTGTTCGTATGGGGATAGTCTATGTAATCGTCAAGTAATGCTTTTATCGTTGGGCTAGGTTGATCAACCATGTCGCTGTAAAATTTCTTCGACAGCTTCACGATGTGATCGATGTTGAAGTGTTTGTGTAGTGTCGTTTAACGCACGTACCAGGGAGCGCTCATAATCGTTCGAAATGTCTTGTTTTGTATTGTCTGGATAGTTTTAAAGTGATTCGTGCCTGCGTGTGCTCATATGGGCATGCGTAGATCATAATCAGTTAGATTATCGCGGTGTATAGTAGTAGTTTGCTTTTAAGGCAAGTTTACTCTGACGGCCTATCATCGGGTATAATCTACCTGTGATTTGCGACGCCTGAAGTTTTTTAGTAGCTTTGTGCCTGTTTAAGTTTAATCGCGGATCTAATGAGAGTTAAAGGCATTTGACCGAGAAGGCCCACGGGATGTCAGTGTTGTGCATCCGAATGCATTTTTAATCTTGAATCTGTATTCTTGCATTATGTGCAAATATTACATACCATAAAAACGTACGGTTATGAGAAGTGTATGAGAAAAACTGAACTAGTTTTAAGCTGATTTGACTGTGAGATATTTTATATCAAACAGCTTCTGTGAAAAATGAATAATTCCACTGTACCTAAGTGTGATTACGTAGTAGAAGAGATGTGAAATAATCTCATCGATAAAATGAGCGGACAAAATCAGTAATAAGGATGCAAAAAAAGGTTGAGTGTGAACGACTGGAGTGAGAAAGGTCAGAATACATGATCTTGGAAAGAATCTGTAACTTCAGCCAATCACCCGAATGGATCGCAGAGCTAGCTGACCAAAAATCAAGCACAAATGTAATATACGACAGTAATATTTGAATACCATCAAAGTACATTTATTAAAATAAACGATTAAATTTATCTTGATTGATCTTTTTTTACAGACTTTTGAAATAACACGGTCCACTAAAAAACTAATACTTTATATTTACACGATTACCAGAAATAAAACAAAAACGTATAATAATTTAATGTAGGAAGATTTTTATTTCAATTAATATCTAATTTCCCACTCTTATTTTTTATGAGAGTAGTTATTTATAAAAATAGATTTTTTTAGATAACAAAGTAAGAAGAAAGTCCACAAATAAAAGTGGTAAAGAGATTTTAGTAAGAAAAAATCAATATATATTAATTAAATTAGAATTGTGTGCACGGTGCGCTGCCAAAAAACAACTATTGACCACGAGAATGAAAAAAAAATAGCGTGATTGGGATAAGAAAAAAAAACCTCTCAAAATTAATGGGACGATGTCATATTCTCTGATAAGTCCAAGTTTAACGTGGTCAGCGCTAATGAAAAAGTGGTAGTTCGAAGAAAGCGAAAACATAAAAACAGCAAAGATTGCATACTTCCCTCTATTAAAAAATATGGCGAATGCCATGTAAACCATATGGTGGAATAACGGATTTCTTAACTACAATAAAATCAAAAACAAAATACAGTAATAACAAAGAAAAAGCCACATTAGATCCTAACGCATAACATGAGGCAGAAATTTATAACTATGAAAGCAACTTATGTCCAGTCCCTCATAAAAGTCAATGAATAGTATTATTTTTTATTAATTATAATATCATTTTGTATTATTTACCTACTTTATCATTACCCTTTTTACATGATTTTCTATATCCAATTCTTTTTTTTAAATAACATGGCTTTTTTGAATTATGGGAATTAATATTATTTTTTTGTATGAATTCTATCTTTTTTTTTTATACGGTTTTTGTACTACGTTTCTACTGTGTAAAAAATAAGTACATGAAAACTCTATCTAAAGTAAAATTCAAACCCTAAATGTATCACTCACGTGTTTTGATTAAGCCAGTCGTATTTTACCTCCTTGTTATTCACAGACAAAATAATAAATACGAAGTCCCGGAAGTCCATTTATTCGGGATTCCAAGAACACACTCCCCTGTGAACAGTAGATATTGAAGAGCTCGCGGAGTTTATAGTGACAGAATATAAGAAAACACAATGATAAACGTATTTGTATGAAATATTTAGGACAGAATGAAGAGTTTCGTAAGACAACAGTGTTGAATAGTAAAGGCCATTATTTCGGACAAGAAAGAACTAAATTGCGATTACACTTTCCTTTATAATGCAATTAGGCCAGGACATTTGAACGAAAAGACGCTCAAGAACGTAATTTCCTACAATTCAATTATGAAAGAGATATTATAGCAAGTTTTCACTGAAGGGAAAATGTGAATTTATCCAGATAGCTTGCTTGCTAGATAAGGATGGCTTTTCATAAATGAACATCTTGAAGAAACAATCTAGAATTACTTTGTAATCAGAAGATAAGGGTCTTTTTTTGTCTTTTAATATTACAAACTAAACCTAATTTGCTAAAAATAATATGAATTGTTATATGTTCAGACAAAACTAAGACTATTTACTAGTTACGAGATAATATTTTTATTTGAATGAAATTGATGAACGGTACATAATTTTAATTGAGTGAATAGACGATCATTTAGTAGAACTCCATTGTAATAAGGTGAAAAAATATCAAAGTATTTTAATTCAAAAATTCTACAAATATTTTTTTTTTATATAGTTGACAGCTATTTCGGTGTATGGCTTCGTCAGAACTTATGTTAATATTAACTTAGCTATATGTATATGTAAACTGACTAAGAAGAGATACACAATATATTCTGTTATTCACTCTAACATCCTAATTCGCTCCCAGTATGAAGCATATGGATTCCTGATGGAGTTTATTTCAACAGATGTGTTTCTACAAGAACTGCTTGTTTTGTTACTCAGTTGCTCAACCTCTCTTTTTCCAAAGAGAGTAGGAATAGAATGATAGGGCTTAGGACAAGACTAGTGGTTAGCTAATCGCTCTCGATACGCCCCGTTCATAGGATAGGATGGGTGGGATGGAGGAATTCAAGACATCATATACATCCATGCCTTTGAACAGAAATTTATAAATCGACTGAAAAATCAATTAATAAATCTGCCCTTACTGGGATTCGAACCCGTGCCCTCCGTAGCGGTAGCCAACGATGTTGACCATTCGACCACACAGGCGGCTTAATATGGTATAAAATAGTATAAAATATACTATAACATTTATCAACTTGACTTTTGTTTTCCATGTAAACAAAAAAATGCAACGCAATTTTTGTTCATATATAATAATAATATTATTTCAACGCATTCATTGATGTCAGCCATATTTCATCTTGCTTTATCGGAAACCACGGCGGTTTTATGTTAAAATATTAAATTATTTAATTAAATGATAAAAAAAAATCTAATATTTGAAACCGGTTCAGAAAACTGGCTTACGAATGTTGCAAATTTACCTAAAAACTGACAAGCCCTAGTACCAACAGTGAGAACAACAACGCAGTATGTATGATAAGTAGAAATCATAAAAAGAGTAAATTCTTTCTTTTCCGACGTTCATTTTAGTACGAGTAGATAATATTATAATACTTACGTCCAACTAAATCCACCCTCCTCGTTGCTTTTGATGAGCCCAATCCAGACGTTAGACATTATATCTAGTTCTTTTAGATAAGCCCTGGCTGCATCGTATTGGGCGGTTGTGTCCACTGAAACAATAAAAAGGTTCAATATAATTCGACGTCGTTTACTACCAAAAGTATATTATATTATTCAAATATTACAAGCTTTCTATGTCCATACATCTGGATAATAACGTTTATTGATAGGTAAGAGAATAAAGAATATTAGAGAAATGGTAAAAAATTGAGAACAAGTTAAAACGAATTGGTCAGATTTTACATAAATTCATACAAACAATTGAAGGCTTTGATAACAATGACGTCACTCTATGTTTTGTCATAGTAGGGTAGATATATCATTGTGTAGAGGTCGAAATTTTGCACACACATTTAGTATACAATATACACATACATATAAGTTGAACTTTTAAAAATCCAACATGTAAATTTTCGATTAATTAAAATTAAATTTGTAACAAAAGCGGCAGTTTGTATAGTCTTGTTTAGCAAACACGACAGTTATTCAACAGATTTCACAAAAAAATCGAAATCATTAATACAAATATTTAATATTATTTTTTTCTTTTTTTTAATCTAATTTATATATTTGCCCACATTTTAAGATGAAGAAAACTGATGCTTTTGTTTCTCGTGCCTTCAATTATATTTTAATACGATAACTGTTGCATTTGTGGTATAATATAAACCGTTTGTTTATAATAGTAATTAATTTCTTATTAAAAATCATTATAACAAACTACCATAACAAAGTAACCAATCAGATAAAAATACAAAAAAAAAAACACTTTTCAGGCTAGCTCAGCAATATATTTTAATCACTTCAAAATGTGTATAGCCAATAAAAATTGGAATATGTATTCTGCATCAAAAACTAATTAAAATTTTGATGTTATTTGAAAAACGAATATGGAACACGAGAAATAAAATGACAGCAATAGAGTTTGAAACGGAGGTATTTCCGGCCCAATAGATATCCGGTTAATAGACACTATTGGCGAAAGGGCGGGGAATCAAAGCGCAAAGGGGATTCTCTCAATCGACGATGATGCGAACTGAAGCTTGTTTCCGCCAGCATAACGTCATTAGCTGGGAGTTAATTATTATCGATGAAGGTATTAATTGGTTATGGGTAGCACTAGAGTAGTGCCAGTGACGTCACTCGTTAAGTAAGTAAGTAATTTGAAAGGAATGGACTTGAAACGATGGAGTTGTTATGAAAACGTATAACAAGGTTGTTTGTAAGAAGTAATTAGCAATCTGCCGATATTATTGACAGTTGAGAATATATTTTCTCGAATAGCATTTGATAATGTAACGAAAAATAGTGTATTTCTATCGAATTGAAATGAAATAACGATCCCATATATTTATTTATCATTTATAACCAGCGGTGGACTGCCAATACGATAAAAAGGGGCTCGCTTAATCTCAAATCGATTCTCGATGTTCTGGGGAAGGAGTGATTTTTTTAAGGGAACAAATTAAATGGTCAGAATTTAAATCAATTTTTGGTCAGAATAAAAATATCAAGGGTCAGAGTATTTTATAACCATTTTGGTTAGGTTAGGTTAGGTTTTTTTAAATTTCATTAGAATTATGACTATTTACACTGACCGATATATTATTACCGTTAAATATAAATTATGACCAATGTAATATCAATAGTAATAGTCATTTTTTAATTACTCCCATATAATTATATGCTACTATTATTGAATGACTTCGAAGGCATCGGTACTTGTGATTCTTAAAAATTCCCTCCCACCATTTCCGATACCTCAATAACCACTAATCGTGTCCTGGCCTTATCCTTTTATCTCTACTACTCTCTTTTAAAAAGGTAAGTTGAGCGACGGAGTAAAAAACAGTACTTGTAGAAAAGATTCTACAAGAGAAAAGATTAGAAAAGAAGAAAAGTGTGTTTTTCTCTGTCCGGGAAAAAGTGTATCTAGTTATTTTTGATCCCGAGTTCCTCATATGCAGGTCTACCAATCTCGTGAATGCGACTGGATGAAATGTGCAATATTCATTCTAGTTACCTACTCTTTACCCCTCTTTACTCCTTATCGCTGTTGCATTCTATTGTGTATAATAAAATTCGAGGTAGATATTGCTGCATTGCTTGTATCATTTCGATCGAGTCATTCCTTCAGCCCGTTGACAGAATAACAACTTCAAAAGTCTAAATGCCTACTATAAAATCAAGCACGTTTTTTAAAAATATGTTGTTCCAATCACCTTAAGATAAAACAGGGATCATTTATTTCAAAATGGCTTCTAATGGTTATACGTAATGGCGGATGCGTTTGAATAGGTAAACAGCTGAGAAAGAAAGAGCGGGAAAGTTGAATGTGGAGTAGTTTAAAAAGTTTTAATGATCTTTCTTTTGTGAAGAAAAGCAGTGCATCATTCCCATTGGTTTGTCTAAAGTGCGGAAGTTTTGAGATAAACGGATGAACCTTGCCCGGTGGGGTTAAGCCACTTAAATTTTATCAGCTCGGGATCTACCCGAGTCACTTCTGTTACAGAAAAAATGTCTTTAGAGTTAAAGAAGAAAAATAAAAAAAGGCCACAGCATATTTTAATGAGTTGAATTCCATTTTCCGTTTTATTATTCGCTGGAATACAGTGGAAAAAGTATTCTAAAATAAAAGTAATGCTGAATAAATACTTGTACAAAAATCAATTCAGGATATAAAACAATCAGTTAGTAGATGAACGCACATTTGTTACGACATCGCTTTCATCACTTTTCTTTCTTAAAATTTTCGGGTTTACAAGAATGAAACTCTTTGCGCACAGTAGTGAGTAGTAAGTACATGCCAGGGATGTACCGTAAAAAAGGGAGTTCGGTGAAATTGAAAGAGATGTTTTTTTAAAAAAATACTAATATCATCTCAGAATCTTTTTAAACGTTAAACGTTAAATAGCGAACAGTTTTATAAATTGATTTTTTAATTGATTAGTGACCGAGTTTTGTGACGTAGCAATTAGCGATTAGCCAACCGCTAGTACTGTTCTAGTCATATCCTTATATTTCAACTCTCTTTGAGAAACAAGAAAGGTTGAGTGATTGAATTGAGTAACATGCAATTCTCGTAAAAACATTTATGTTGAGAAAAACTTCATATGGAGTCCATATGTTCCATATTGAGAGTGGACATGGATTAAAAAAAAACACTTCTCCTGTCCTAGTGCTATCCTTCTATTCCAACTCTCTTTGACAAACAAGAAAGGTTGAGGAATTGAGTAACAAGCAGTTCTCGTAGAAACGCTTATGTTGAGATAAACTCCATAAGGAGTCTATATGCTCCACATTGAGAGCGGACGTAGTAAAAATGATAATAGTAGTAATAAATAAAAATGTTTACAATGCGTTAGGAATTTGAAAAAACTGACTTCAAAATTTACGTCAAAGCCAAATTTACTATCAGGAAAAATTAAACATCAATACTTAATGTCTCTGAATTAATCGATTGAAAAAAATATTTATGTATTATAGTAATCCATACTGTGACATGAATATGTTAGTTACGCAACTGAAAACAACGACATTGACCATTCGACAACAAGATTGTTAAAAAAAAAACCATTACAAAATAGCTCTGTAAAGTATATTTATCTACGGATGTATCAGCAGATTTATATCACAATGGAATAAACTTATCATCAATAACGTGTTATTATTTCTGAAACAGGCATGTTATTTCCACAGTACATGCGCGCCAGGCACAAACAAAATTTCATTCATGCTCTCGACTGAGATAAATATACAGTATTTTTCATATTTTTCGAGGCCAGATTTCCTCGTTTACAAATGGCGAGTGTCAGGTTCGCGTTGTAAATATCACGATAAGTGCTCTCAAGTTTTTGGGGGCCAGAAAGAAGCTAGGCGACGCCGTGCCGAGCGGGTCTTCATTATGTAAAATTAACAGGTCCGGCGAGAATACAAGAATTTTAAGTTTCAAAAGAAAATACACCACAAAGTCATCGGTAATTTAGAGGCATTACCATTTTAAAAACATTAACTTTCCACGAAAGGGATCGCTTTTTCATTTTGAGATGTTGTATTTTTTACGTTATACGTAACCTAAATTTTTTTCGTTTAATTAAAAAAAACGGAAAATGGACAGAACACTTTTTTTGTATTTAGCTAAGACGCAGAAATATTTTTCCTTCGTTATATAAATTTATTTTATATTTGCATATATTATATTTAAATAATTCTTTGTTCTTTAGTGCAGTGCTCCGCAACCGGTGTGCCGCGGCACACTGGTGTGCCGTGAGCCGGATACAGGTGTGCCGCGGTCAAATACATAATGAAAAAATATTTTGACCAAAAACTTCGGGTTTTGCTGTCAAATATGGAGCCGAATATAAAACCTTTGTGTTCATTGAATCAAGCGGTATCACTTTAATTAGTAATTATTTTATAATAATTATTAAGATAATTAATAATTGTTGTAAAATTAGTGTATCAATTTAATATCTATATACCTTTTGGTGTGCCGCGGAATTCTAGGAAGAATTTTGGTGTTCCGTACGTAGGTGAGAAAAGGTTACGGAGCACTGCTTTAGTGCTACGACTGGAAATTGATAGTTTTGAGATATAACTGACATAAGTTTTGGCGCATCTAAACTGATCTGTAATAAAGTGATAATTACATATCAACTGTGGAAAGGAAAAAAAAGGTAATCACAATGTATACAACTTGATACACGTTCTATCAAAAGAATGTAAGCTGCAAATGACAAATTAGTATCTAAATTTAGCTTTTAATTTTGAAAAGGATGACCTTGTAAAAAATCTAAACCAAGAAAAAAGACTGAAAAAAAGGTTTTTCCTAGACGATTTCTTTAATTAATATTAAATTATGACAATTAAACACCAGCTTAGAAGTCTCCGTGCACTTCAAGGTTGTGTATATTTCATAGTTTGCATATGACCCAAAGTCATCAAAACACGTTTTTTGTGTCTCCTGTATTTTTTTTTATGTGTGGGTTAAGTCTTTTTTCCTTTCCACAGTCGATATATAAATATATAACATCTTTTCACGTTGATAGATGTACGTGTTGGAAAATATGAAGCATTTTACACACCCTTTACATTTAATATTATAGAAAGACTAGTGATAGAAGAAAATGTATATATTCTGAATAAAAGATATCATTATTAAAAACACATCGCTGGGATTTTTCTGAGTACTGTAAGCATACTGCTCGAATTGGGTTTTATCTTTTAATATCACGGTCTAGTTATTCTGGAAGTCATATTTTTCTGGGCGCGATCTCTTGGCACTATTGTGCGCTAGATTTACAGCCCCATAAAACATTTTTTTACGTTTTATTTCAGAGCCTGAGGAGTAATATTCATCGCACTGCGTCACGACCTCCACACTGTCGTTCGGTTAATTCAGTTTCCCCCGATGTGCAGGGCGCGCCCTCCACCCCCTGTGGGACACTGCGATATCATATTTTTAGGTGTACGGCTCATTTTAATAATAACAAAACAATGATGGTACTTCTTAGCAAGATTTTTTCCTAGTAAAATAGCCTTTGAAGCAATCGATAAATT
The DNA here is from genome assembly GCA_031772345.1 of Himalopsyche anomala. Lineage (NCBI taxonomy): Eukaryota > Metazoa > Arthropoda > Insecta > Trichoptera > Rhyacophilidae > Himalopsyche > Himalopsyche anomala. The sequence goes on along the minus strand of CM062824.1, from coordinate 3,420,889 downwards.
TGCAACATCATATGGGGAAAGGGATATTCTTGATTCCTCTTAAAATTCAACGCGGAGTAGATTAAACTCTTCCGCCACGGCGAGTTCTCAGTAAACGGATACACAGGATACTTAATAACACTTAAACTAAATGGCTGAGCATGTAAATTTTTTATGTATTTTTCATTGTATCTGTATTTTTTAAGCATAATTGGGAATGGTTAAAAGATATGTCCCGTGCAGCTTTGTACCAAGCCAATAATATGAAGAGTATATTATTTTGTTGCTGTTGTTGTTGTTGTTGTTGATCGTATTGCTTTATGGAAGGTGGTCGTGAAACAGCAGCTGCATAAACATAACGGGTAGTGGTGGGATAATCAACAACAAACTTGTATGTGTTCTAGTCCCCGAATGGACATTTTCGAACATCCAAAAATGTCGATGTCTGTGATATTTTCGTTCCCACCAGAACGCCACGTACGTATTGAGAAATAACAGTTGGACTTAAGTGCTTATAAAGTAAAACAAAGCAATGTTCCGTTATTTTAATTTGTACAAGTATTGCCTGTATCTACCACCCTCCCTGCTTCCAGTTAAGAAAATCTATTCTACCATTTTGTACTGTATAAGTTGAGAATTATAATCAATGTTTACATTATTATCAAATAACATAACGATACTTAGTCTGAAGATGCTTCTCAAAGTGGCGAAATATGTGTTACAATATGTAATATAATTACTGGAATATATAGTTATAAAATTACAATTTGTATGAAATATTAATAAGCCGGTTCAACATATCGCCATAGTTAGAAATATCTTTAGAAATAGAACATAACTTATATCAGAACAGCATTGGTGTGTTGCTGAGTAATCTTTCGGTTTTCCAAAATAACTATTGGGTAACTAAATGCTTAATTATTTTACCTAACTATTATAGATTGTTATTAAGTAATTACAATATCCACAGTGGCGGATTAAGCACATTAAGTGCAATACAATTTAAAGGCCATGTTTTTCGGAAAGCAAAAAACGTCGTAATATTATGTGTAAAGTAGTAAAAATACATTCAAATTTAAACAAAAAACTCATGGGATTCGGATGCCCCAATCGCGTACCTCATTTGCTTATGAGGTGATCCACCATCAAATATCAATTAATTAATTATTACCATTTTTTTCAGTTCTATCATTATTTCCATTCCTTTTTCGAGCATAGAATGGAGCAACTAGCTTCAATCATTTAACATAATTGTTAAAGTCCCAAAATAAGTCTGAATGATTTTTTAATTAAATATTATTCATCTAAGAAATAAACTTTCAAATAAAATACACAAATATTTTTAATACTTGACAAAACACAAGTCTGTCTGAACGGAATTTAGAAATATGTGTTTTCAGTAATTATATGTTTCAAATCCAATTTTCTGATTGAAATGTCAATCAACAAAATACCTTCCCTAAAAGGATTTTTAACATTCGTTTGAAGACATTTTGTATCGCTCGACAAATTGACGAATTCTGAAAATTGTTGATATACTTAGCTGACGAAAGATTCACAGGGGAATTGCTAAAATACCAAAATATATTAATTTGAACTTTATTGGTTTTCTGTATCAATTACGAATGAAGACTTTACATACAATAAATCAGAAAGCAAAGAAATATATAATTAATATATTTAATTTTGTATAAGCTGATTGAAAGACAATGAGATATGTTTTTATTCAAATTATTATAACATATATTAAAAGAAAATCTAGTGATTGAATTGGCATATATTTGATAGAATAATATTCTTGGTACAACGTCAATAAACAGTGAAACTGAGATGCCATCATGGCAGGGAACGTGATTTTTTAGGATGGCATGTTACCAGCGGTGGGCTGCCAATAAGTTAACAAGGGGCTCGCTTAATCTCAAAACAATTTATCACTCCTATGCAATTATATGCAATACTTAAATTAGCAAACGATTGTTACTTAATACACTTATAATATGACACAATATGCAGTTTACCATAAACTAATCAATGCAATTGGCTGAACCTGTACTAATGTGTATATTGAAGCTGTCGTAGATAATATATATGTCAGAAATTGTAGTTATGTACAAGAAATTGTAGTTATGATTTGAGAATATTGTTTTCTCTTAAATTAACAAGGGGCTCGCCGGCCGTAGTAAAATCTAACAAGGGGCTCGCGCGAGCCCCTCCAAGCCCCTTCCAGCCCACCCCTGCATGTTACGGATTAATCAAAAGATTTATGATAAAAAATAAATTTAGCATTGTACCTGATTACGAAACGAAGACGTTATTTAAAAGCTCGCGAGGAAAGCAAGGAATTAAGCATGGGCAATACTGTATTAAGCTTATCGCTTTCTGTCTACGTCTCTTTTCATTGTCGTATAGGAGGTTGCATAGTGTATAAAAAGTCCCACGAGTGTATGTCTTTGGATAGATATATATGTATTTCTAATCGATTGGCCCATAGTTAATGTATATAGGTTCTAATTCAAGGTTTCCAACTCTTGACTATGCCACTGAGCTAGAGGTTTGTACGGGTCTGGGTTAGGCCCACGAGCCTGGATTCTGTGATTCTGGTATTTCGGGATTGACAATTTTTTCATTCCCGGGATTAAATATTCAACATAAAACCGTGCATATATTGGACAAATATTCGTGGCAGGATTGAAAAAGTTTTAGCTCGGCGATTTTTAAATCTTCTGATTTTTCAAAAAAAATCATGTCGATTTCAAAAACCCATGAATTTGCAGATTTCCCAAAATGAAGAGCGTGACACCTTTCTTTTTTTTTACTTCTTACAGGATTTGCAAATTGAAAAACCCAAGAATTAACGGAATTCACAAAAAAATATCTCCTTTTCTTACACCTCGCTCAACTTCTTCAAACTCCCGAAATCTCGGTATTTGTACTGTCCCAGGATTTCTGAATCACAGAATTGGACGAGATTCCGGGATTGGAGACCCTAACCACGATGTTATAATATTATTAATTGAGCCCTCAAGAGGTGAAGTAAGCCAACTAGTAAAATGGTAAAACCTTTTACATGGATTACACAATCACGACTTAATTTTGAGCTTTAGTGCAGTGCTTCCCAACCTTTTTCATGCCGCGGACCCCTAAATCTGAAAACAATAATCTGCGAACCCCCGAAAAAAGTTTTCATACTTTACCATAAAGAATGTTGAATAAATGAAAATTTTCGCGGACCCCCGTGAAAAACCTGCGGACCACAGGTTGGGAAGCACTGCTTTAGTGGGTTGCATATTTACGGTGATTACATTATTGTAACGTGTTACTTCTGAGTTACACTGAGGTTACTTCACTTTTACGATACTTTAAGACTTGTAGAATATTACAACGCATCTCACTTTTTTTTCTTAAATACCACTTGTCTCACTTCACCTCTAATGAGCCCAATTATATATAGGGGCGTTATATTAATATTATTAATTAAAGGAATAACTTATACCGACCACGATGAATCATTAATTGTTCACGAATAAGTAAATCAAACTTCCGCACGGAAGATAAACAAATATTTTAGTTTAAAAAGTTCAAACAGTTTTTAATTATATTTATAAAAATCTGGCAATTTAACTAGTGGGCTTCATTTGGAAATACGTAATATAATTGGCATGATATAATTACTAAACGAAACGTTTTATTGACACATAAAATATCGTTTTAAAATGAAATTTGCCATACGGATTTTTTTACGGTACAATTTGAAATTTAATTTAGAATATTGCCTTTGAGGGCAGATGTGTAGGTGAATTTTATTCGAGTGGTATGGGAAAGGAGTTTTTAAAAACATATTAAATTTTTTCCATTAGATATAATATATCAAAAAATATTCCAATAATCATCATAACATACATATATATTTACTTAGTTTTATAAAATAATATAATACAATTAAAAACAATAAAAATAATAAAAGATTTTTAGTACACTTTCCACATAAATTTATTTGATAAGAAAACTGAAAAATATATAAACAGTGCTATTTATACAAGTTAAATTGAAATAAAAAGTGTAAGCAACTACCAACAATGAAAAGGATTTACAAATTACATTATAATTACACAAAATTAAAATGCTTAACACCTATAACATACAATCTTAAGCATTTTAATTTTTTAACATACAGTGTTAAGCATTTTAATTTTTCTTATGGTATACATACATATATCTATACAAGTTTAAACGAAATTATTGAAAGATTTATTTGTAGTCGGAGTCGTTTTTTATTTAAAACCTAGAGTCGGAGATGTCTTTTTTACACGACTCAGCAGCCCTAATAAATACACACTGGAATAGTGTTACATCTGTAAAATTAAAATAAGCAATCCATCAAAACACCAATCAAAAACGTGATAATACGTCCAAAAGAAAAGTTTTACTATTTGACTACTTGACTCACTTCACTTCTCAAAGACTTATGTACAGCGGTGGACTGCCAATATCTTAACAGGGGACTCGGTAAATCGTATTCATTTTTTTTATTTATCCCTGTCCGCTCCCAATGTCGATCATATGGCCTCCTAATGATGGTATCTCAACCAAAGTTTTTTGTCAAAGGATCGGAAGAGTAGGGGGAATTTTTAGACATCACAAACACTCATACCTTCGAACAGAAAATCGATCGAAAAGTTGCTGCTTCGTACTGGGACTTAAACCCATGAGGCCTGGCACGAAAGCCCACGATTCTAAATGAAAAAATTAAGGGGTAACTAAGTCTTGTTTTATAATAAAATTTAACCATCCATATAAATTGCAGTTATATGTTGATTTTATCTAAGACGAATGATTCTCTTATCTAAACAAGGGGCTCGCCGGCCGCGTCAAAATTTAACAAGGGGCTCACGCGAGCCCCCCCCCAAACCCCTTCCAGCCCATCCCTGCTTATGTATATAATCAAAACATCATAGTAACTAAATGTAAGAAGACCGACTACAATAAACAATTATTACATGATATTATTATTTACCATTAGAAATATAATATCTTTATGGTAAATAATAATATTAATTTATAAGAGAAACCTTTAAAATGTTAATTAATCTATAAATCTAGGCGCTTAAAATTTAATTCCGAACATGATAGTCAAATCTTCAGTTCACTGCTTTAAAAGGCAACGGAGAAAATTATGTATAGAAATAATATTGCTACTTTTTGCTACATTATGATGTGTACTTTTGCTTTATGCTATGTCAGTGGTGGCTCGAAGTCGTCTGATTGCAATATTTTTTTCTCCTAATTTTAGTATTATTAAAACTTTCGTTAGGTCCTATGGCGCAGCTGTAAGCGTTGCTTGCTTCCGTGCCGGATCTCACGGGTCCAAGTCCCAGTACGAAGAGCATTTTTTCGATTTCAGTTCGAAGGCATGGGTGTTTGTGATATCTTAATTTCCCTCCCACCCTTACCATCCTTCAATAACTGCGCGTAGCGAGAGCGATAAGTTAACAACTATTCCTGGTCTAGCCTTATTCTTATATCCCTACTACTCTCTTTGGAAAAGAGAGCTGACTAACAAACATTTCTCGTAAAAAAATGAGATACCTCCATTAGAAAGCCATCTGCTCTACATTGGGAGCAGACATGGATAAAAAACTTTGAATATTTATATTAAGTAAGAATTCGAGAACTCAATATAGTTTTATTAATAAATGTTCTATGTGCTATGTTTTGATGTTGTTTAAAAAACTCAATATATGTATTTGTTAGATACAAATTTGCTTGTACTCATACACTATTATAATTATTATAAACTAGTATTACAATGCAACACACAACAAAATATTTTGATTTACAGATGTATTTTTTTTATAATTCCTCTCTTATCATTTCGTTATATTATAATTACTTCCCTGTATAATTAAAATTAATTGAAACCACCGTTTGTGGAACTTTGCTGTATACCATATTTTACTAAATTTTTGGTATACAGTTTAGTAAACATGTATATGTAGTATATCTTGTAGTGTAGTGTATGCTTAAATTTTCAGCCGGATTTAAAGCTGGATGTTCACAGAGAGCATCACCACCGCTTCTAAATAATTTACAGGTCGGGAGTAAACGCTTGCCAGTTGGCAATGAGGAGGAGGGAGTACGCCATTATTAAAATACGCAAAATAGAGAATACAAATGTGTACAAAATAATAATAAAAAATGGAAATAATGGTAACGGCACTGGCCCTTTGTTCGCTGCGGGTGGCGACCGCAATCTATTGCGCCATTTTTTATGACCACTTTTACCAGCTTCCGGGATGAGGGTGACCCTCCGTTCTGTCGACACTTGGCCGTATTTTCAATTTTGTAAAAAAAATACATAGACACTTGGGTAATGTTTTTTTTTTGCTTTTGACTGTATTGATACAATCATGTTGTTTTTAAATACAAGATACGATAAGCGATTGAGGAATATAATGTTAACTGAATAAAAAAACAATTTTAAAGGCTTAATCCAGTAGAGGCAGCGGTAAATAAAAAGGTACCAGATCAGTCATTGATTTCTTCCCTATTTAATATATACGTCCGAGGTTAAAAACCACAAGTTTAAAGAATGAAATCAATAAAAACAATGCACAATTGTATCTGTTTTTGGGAATGCCTAATTTTGAATTTTGAAAATTTTGATATAATTTTATGAACAGTATTTTGAATATATGTATGTACATACTTGAAACTTATGTTACAAGTCAAAAAGTGGCAGGGCGGCGCCTTGGCTCATTTTTACGTGCCAGGTCGCCGACCTGGCCCCACTACACTACCGAGTGAAGGGAAATCTGCGGCTCTTCGACTTTATCAAAATATTCACCACATCAAAAAATTATACGCAAGCGTAATCAACACATTATATGTTCGACAGTCGAAAAAAAGGGGGGGGGGGTGTGTCAACGTTTTCTTTACTGCGGGCTTATGTTGAATCAGATAAATGAATGTGGCATTTATAAATCAAAAAGGTTCCCCGCCCCGGTTAAGTCATTCATTAAACTTTAATGAATGCACTTATATGTATATATATATATAATATAATGATTTATGTAATAATGTATTGGAAGAACGTTTTTTGGAAACTGTTGGTGCGGAAATTAAATCACTACGGTTGTTTTTTTACCATATCCACTCCCAATGTAAAGCATAATGACTTTTGATGGAGTTTATCTCAAAAAAGGTTTTTCTAAAAAAACAACTTGTTAGTTAGTTGCTCAAAATTTCTTTGCTCCCAAAGGCTGAACCATGGCCAAGAAAAGAGAACACATGATAATCTGAACACTGAATACAAGTGTGGCACACTGATGGTTTGCCGTTACATCAACTGTCCAGTGATTTGCAACGATACTAGGTTTTTTTTATCAATAAAAATGATCACATTTATTTAAAAAATGTATATTTGGTGTAACGTCAAAATATAATATATAATATGTATCTATCATGAATGTGGTCTTCGGAATTGAAAAGGTTGCTGTTTTTTTTTACCGTAGTACAATGGAGTTCTACCAAGTTAATGATAGTTCAATCAAGGAAAACAAGTCATTATTTATAATTATCAATACGATAGGAAAACTATTGTAAATACCTTTCAAATAAATTAACCCACTCAATACATCAAATTCAAATCACCATTTAACACGTGAAAGATGTGCAATTTATTATATTTATTTAACGATCAGAATATTTCTGCAATACCCGCTGATATTGCCTTAAATAAAATTTCATAATCTCAGCAGTGATTCATCATGTTTGCCGCGATGAAGAATATGGCAATAATTTAGCGACTAAGGCTTTTTGTAGAAATTTGTTGACAATTTCGTCAGAGGGTAAACAATTTCCCCTCGCTATTATCAGCAAGCGCGCGAAATCGGGCGGAAAGCACAGATAAAATGACATTCTTGTAAAAAATGACAACTGAAAATAAAGAACAAAAGCTTAGCGAATATTGTGAAATACTTTTTTTTGCTGCTTGTAATAAATAATAAAGAATAACATGCTTTATAAAAAATATACATGTTTTACAAGAGATCTAATTTATAGTCAGACATTTTTTATTTATTTTATGTATATTTTTTAGAATGAAGCATCACTTCAATCATTTCCGCTTCTATGTGGATTAAATGCACCTGCAAAATACATTGTCATCCGCTAGTCGCCTTGCTTTTTCTCATGATATGCCAGCATTACTTTTCCCTCCGAATACACTATATCAACTGAGCTCGTAATGGGTGAAACCGGTACTGGTCAAATTAAATATCGCTACTATAAAACAACAGTGAGATAAAGAAAAAAAAGTAGACATTAATATAAGTATGTCAATCGATTGCGGACAATTAAACCTTTATATTTAAATAATAGGGTAAAAATATCTAAGTATTTCAGTTCTACAGTTTTTTATATATGTTATATGTTGATAGCTATTTCGGCCTTCGCCATGGTCAGAACTATGGTTTAAACATATAGTTCTGACGATGGCGAAGGCCGAAATAGCCATCAACGTATAACATGTATAAAAAACTGTAGAACTGAAATACTTAGATATTTTTACCTTATTAAAATGGAGTTCTACCAAGTAAATGCCAAATCAATAAATAATAAAAAAAATATATAATTAAACACTGAAATATTATAAATATATTACTTTTATTTTGATACTAAATATCAGTTAAATTTATCCTAATTTACATTGAAAAACCCCAGATTGTCATATTTAATAAGTGTAATACTATTATTGTAATTTGAATTGGGTACGGAGAAGTGTATCTCTTCGGAGCTAGTATATTATATAAGCTGAGAAAAATGTAAGTTTAATCATAGTTCTGACGATGGCGAAAGCCGAAATAGTTATCAACTAATAAATATAAAAACTGTAGAGCTAAATACGTTGATGTTTTTACCCTATTGTAATGGAGTTCTACCAAGTCAATTAACAACTTAATTCATTATTTTAAAAAATCAACAAAAAGCTTAATGTTCAATTATCTCGAAACTGATATTTTCGATGTATGCTTACTGTTGCTTTAGGGTAGCGATATGTAAAATCAATACAAAAATGTGTGTTTTTTTTTTTAATATTGCTATGTTGTTTTTTTGAAAAAAAAAATAATGCCGACGTGTAAATAAATATTAAACCCCACCGCTGCAGATCGTTTCGAGTTTCACGATATAAATTTATTCAGCGTCATGTTTGTATGTAATATATCACACGTGGGCAGGTGCATGTAAATAAATTTTAATAAATTGTTTAACCTACCACCCCGTTTTAAGCCATTCCAGGGATTCGCGCTGTGGGTAGGCACATTTTTTTTTGTATTTATGCCAAACCTACAAGACTATTTCATTTTTTTTGCCATATTGCTTTATGGCAGCGCCCTCCGGACTTAATTGCAGATCTTTTTCGTCTAAAAAAGTTACATCAAACTTAGATGATACAAAATAATGTAGAAAATATAATAAGTTGAAAACAAAAATGTTATTTTTCGGTTTTTGTGTGTAGCAACATATTAAACAGCCTTGAATAATTTTGTTGTATTTCCAAGAAATATATTAGTAAATATTGACTGTGGAAAGGAAAAAGGACGTAACGCACACCAGTAGCGGCCGGTCAATGTAAAATAAAATAAAATAAAATGTTATAAAATATTTATTATAGACAGTAAATACATGATGAATTTAAAATGAGTGAATGTTATAAATGTTGTTTGAATATTATTTCATGAAATAAAACCGCCTCTGCATATACAAGGGGTGCATTAATAGAATGTCACATTGATCGACCGCCACTGACGCACACTATCAAATTTTACAGGAGACACAAAAAACGTCTTTTGATGATTTTAGGCTAAAAGCAAATTATGAAATATACACAACCCTTACGTGCACGAAGACTAATAAACTGGTTTTTAATTGACTTATCCTAATATTAATTGAATAAATTGATTAAGAATTTGATAGAACGTGTGTCGAGTGTATACATTGTGATTAGCGAACTGTTTTGGAAAAACTGAGGGTTACGTCCGTTTTCCTTTACACAGTCGATATATACTAAAAAACTGTGGACGTTGCTTAATTAAGACAAACACAAAAAACTGTTGATAAATCAGGAGTGTATTAATAAAATATATTTTCAATCAATTTGTGAATACTTAAAATTTTCTTCTACCCATAGAAAAATTTGAGATTGCGTAGCGAAAGAAATTAGCTAACCGTAAGTTATACTACAATTCTATCCTTACTTACTTCTAGCAGTTCTAGTAAAAACAACTTCTGTGATTAATTTGACATGTACTTAAAAGAATTCCAAAATTATTATTCTATATACGTAATATAGTTGATAGCTGTAGTCTTACGCCCTCGTCGGGACTATTATTCCGTAATTAGTTCTGACGAGGACGTAAGCCAAAATAGCTTTTAAGTATATATAAAATAATCATTGTAGAACTAAATTACATTTTAACCTAAAAAAACTTTTGTGGATATAAGCTTCATTAGCCTGCTGCCTGAGTGGTCGAGTGGTCAACGTCGTTGGCTTCGGTTATGGAGGTTACGGATTCGAATCCCAGTATGGACAGTTTTATAAATTGATTTTTCAATCGATTTATAAATTTCTGTTCGAAGGCATGGATGTATGTGATTTCTTGAATTCCCCCTCTCACCCATCCTATCTTATGAACGTATCGAGAGCGATTAGAAAACCACTAGTTCTGTCCTAGCCCTATCCTTCTATTACTACTTTCTTTGAAAAAAGAGAGGTTGAGCAACTGATTAACAAGCAGTTCTCGTAGAAACACTTCTGTTGAGATAAACTCCATTAAGAGTCCATATGCTTCACATTGGGCGCTCCGCTGGACATGGCTAAAAAAAGGAGTCCATATACCCCATATTGGGAGCGGACAGGTTTGCATTTGATTGTCAGTATATTCACCCTAAAATGAATATAATTATTTTTCAAAAGTCTTGGCAATATTGACATCTAGACAAAGTAAATATTTTTATATATAATAATTATTGAACTTCAGTGAGTTGCTTTACAACTGTGTACTGAAATTTTTAAAAGTCCGTTAATTTTGAAAGAGTCGCTGATTTTCCGCGGTGATAATATATTTCTGTTTGTCATTTAAAAATTATTTTGCAGCTCATTGAATCGAGTGCTCGTCTGCAAAACAAAGCCGCTTTGATGGATGTTCTTTAAAATAGAGGTCGCCATTTTGACATTCTAAAATGGTTTTGTTTCGTTATTTCGTTGTAGTATTATTTTATTTCTGGTTGCCTATTCCAGTGACGTACAATGAAAAGACAATTATTGATTTATTTATTCCGATAACATTTTTTTTTCCATATCTGCTTCCAATATATCTCAACAGTAATTTTCTACAAGAACTACTTGTTACCCAGCTCAAACTCTCCTTTTGTCGTAAAGGGTAGAGATAGAAAGTACAAGGCTAGGATAAGACTAATAGTAAGCTAATCGCTCTCGCTACACCGCGTTATTTAAGGATTGGACGGTGGGAGGGAATTTTTAGACATCACAAACATCCATGCCTTCGAACGGAAATCGATTGAAAAACGCTGTTCGTACTGGAATTCGAACACGTGAGGTCAGGCATGGAAGCGATCGACGTTGACTACTGTGCCGAGAACCCGACAAGATACTTCTCAATTGTGGGCTTAATATAAGATTTGAATAAATGTTCGACACAAAAAAAACACGAGCAATTATTTTTATGTTAAAACTGACAAAATAATAAAGTTAAAAAATAAATAATACATTTTTAAATATACTTTCACAAATAATACATTTCTAGCGTTTTAATTGTTGTAAGAATGAGAAATTCATCAAAAAATGTCTCTCTATTCAGTATAATGAAAATAATACATTGGAAAACATATTCGGCATTTCATATAACGGCAGTTATTTTGAAGAAACCATTAAATTATGAGTCAATATACCAACAAAACTGACAGTACACGATAAACGTATTTTTACATTTCCCTCCTATAATGTGTTTAAAATAAAATTTTGATAGCATATACTAACGAAGTACATTTAACCAAGCTTTGTCTTTACTTTTCATAATAACTGGATTATTATAAACTAAAACTTTACAAACTTATTTGTTAATATGTGAAAGTACCTATGTTTCGGGATCCCTACGTGCGTCTGCCTTGATTGAACTTCCGTACGCCACTGCGTTATGATTTTATAACTAGATTACAACCCTTTTCTACAAAGTCTGTCACGAGTTTGGGAAAACACCATTATTTAAATGTTCCAGCACCGCTAGATAGGTACGGAGGTAAAGATTTTAATAACTTCACTGTTTATGAAAGGACAGTTACAGCATAGCATAAAATATTAATGTTTTAAGACCACGAAATGCTATTCTGTCCGGCAAAAAAGGGATATTATTATTTAAGTCTAAAAGGCGCGCTGCAGTGGTATAAATATTAAGCAACTATTTCTCTTACCTCTATTTAAAAATATAGTTATCTTAACTTTTCCGGTTAACTAAGCTCAAGAAATGCGACCCCAATACCCACATTTTCTTAAATATCTATTTTAATATGGGTCATACAATGTTTATAATTAAGGTTTTCTTATATCATAGTTTTTTGGACCTTTTGTAGTTTATATAAATACGCGATAACGAGATAAGCGCCCGCGATAAGCGATCGTTCGTAAGATAGCTGAGCTAAACGCGTCAGTTGCAAATTCATATTTGTGCTGGGATGACGTCTTTTTTACGCGCAACTTAAAATATGATTATTTATTAAAAAACCACAAATTTTTATAAAAAAATGTATGAAGAGTGATGCAGAGAGATATTTTAAAGCCCTTAGACTATTTTTTTTTTGAAATTCATAAGAATAAGGCCAATAATGAGGAAACCACTGGGGTCCCTAAACGATCCCCATCGGCAGAGAAGTATTTTTCTAGTCTCCGAGCCGCGAGAGTTAAGTGTGCTACCAGAAAACTGTATTTTCAAAATATTTGTTACTGATGCTAAGGTAAATATTCTATACATTAGTTATGTGCTCCGCAACCGGTGTGCCGCGGCGCACTGATGTGCCGTGAGTCGGACACAGGTTTGCTGCGGTCAAATACATAATAAAAAAATATTTTGACCAAGAACTTTAGGTTATGTTGTCAAATAACGAGCCGAATATAAAACCTTTGTGTTCATTGAAACAAGCGCAGGTATCATATTAATTAGTTATTATTTTACAATAATTATTAAGATTGCATAAAAGTAAATATATTATAGTTTTATGTGTGTATACTTAACATAATTATATATGTACGTAAAAAACGAAAATTTATTTTAAAATTAGTGTATCAATTTAATACCTATATATTTTTGCTTTTGGTGTGCCGTTGAATTCTAGGAAGAATTTTGGTGTGTCGCAGGTGAGAAAAGGTTGCGGAACTTTTATTTAATATGATCAGGACCGGTTTTTTTCATGACGAACATCATCAACTGATAAGAGATAATAAACAAATTACATCCTTATAATTTTATTTTGTTAATTTCGAAGTTCTTTCGGTTATTTTATTTATTTTTCGATGAAAAAAAATCGCGTAACAATAAGTAAATCGCGTAAATAGAATGAACGGTGCCGCCCAAAAAAGTCGCATAAAAAGAGGACCGGGTGTAATCGATTTGTGAATTTAATATAGTAAACGAATTTACAAGAGCATATTACAAATAATATTTTTAAGCCTTTTAATGCTATTAAGGCTATTGTGTTGTAATATACTATGCCCAATACAGAGCAATACAATAGGAAAAACAATTCGTAACAGGCTCAATGTTTAATATTCTGGAGGAATAGAGTTTTAATACCACCTACAAATAGTAAAATCTGTAACATTAATAAGTAGGGCTTGAACTATCCACAACCGAAAACTACATTGCTTTTTTGATAGGAAAAGAATGTAGATTTCATGAAAAACTTTCCATCTATACATTTGTAAATTGATACTCTAACAAATCCGGTCAAAGCTCGTTAGCTTATTGATGGCAAAGCACGAGTAGCTCGTTCGATTCTTTCGTCTCATTTACCACTATCAAAACCCACGTGACGTTAATCACGAAGGATTTACCCTCAAGATTAAGAAGTTTCAAGAGTGATGGGTGGTTGCTTTCCAGATGGCTGGAGCAGCATGGCGACTTAGAGTCTTGCCAATTCACAAAGCCTTAAATTTTATGACATTGTCATCATTAAATGTATGACAAAAATTGCTCGTAAAATTAGAACAATGTAATTTTATTGTGTTTGTTTTAAAAACATCATATAATTTTTAAATGAATAAGAATAGATTTTTTTGCCAAGTTAATTTACTAATATTCAAATTTTGTATTATATAATTAAATTGTAAACAATTGTTCAGTATAATTGTTAATTCTAGGAGAAATAGTCTTAACAATGGTATCAAATAAACTCAAATCTTTTTTACACGTTATATATGTTCCATTAAACACAAACTTTTTAAAAAATATAATTAATACCATGTATTTTATTTAAGAAAAAAATATACTATTCATCACTATTTAATAACATAACCGCACGTTTATGAGGGACTGGAGTCAATCGCTTTCATCGCTAGCAATTTCTTGATACGTACAACGAATACTCTTGTTTTTTTAGTATTGCCGTGTGTTGTTGAATTTATTGTTATTTGTTTATTTTTAGTTTCTAGGAGTCATTCTAGAACAAATAATTCAAGTAAAAATATAGTATTTTTTTAGTGGACCGTTTTTTTTAAAACCATGCATAAAACAACCGTTGGGTGTATATTGCATGATAAAGCATTTACCAATTAAATAAGAATTCAATCCAAAGGTAAGTTTTATAATATACAAGCCGGTTACCGGCAAGCGTTACAATGCCACTCAAAGAAAGTTTTTGTGTTTAATTGTGCATGTTTTATTTTTCTGTCTGTTTAAAGTTTGCTGCTGATTATCCATGGTACAACACACGCGCCACTTTCTGTAATTTAATTGTACTGTAATCTTCGCGCAAGTGCAAGCATACGTTGTCAAAATAAACTGTATGGAAATATACAAACATTGATTTTTATATATAAGACCTACTGTAAGCTAATTTTACTATGCTTATAACCTTCCCGGAAATGCAAGTAAAAAGTTTTATTGCAAACGGATGAGCGGTGTGGCAACGCATAAAGTACGAACAAACAAACATTCATTGCTATATATTAGATATTCTTGTGTAGTAACGTTTTTATAACAGGTTGGCACTAGGTTTGATCAATATAGTATAAAAAGTTGACTAATAATTAAAAATATCGGTTAATGTTTATTATATATAATTTATCTGCGCATAAATTATAACACACAAAATCGGATTGAATCTTCCATAATAAATGATATTATATTATGAACATAACATTCGAATCAGGATATCTAAATTTCATGCTCGAACAAATACAAAAATATTATAAATAAAATGGTATGTTCTTTTCCTTGATTATTATCAATATTATTAGACGATCGTTTCGAGATAAATATTTTTAATGGTAAACATTAAACTGGCCATTATAAAGTTTTGAGTTTCCGTCATGTCAACTTTATTTTGAAACCCATTTTGTAAATTAAACAACGCCTTAAACACAAAGTTCACAAAGTTCTTGGACACTAATGCTATTTGCAGATCGTATTTGCTAAACTTTGCTGTATCTTTCGGAGTACACACAACTTTGGATTTAATTGTAATCTGTGTCTATGCTATACTGTAGCGAGCTGAATGCCTTTCTTACTTCTAAATGTTTGTTTGCTAAGGCCTATTACAGTTAAAATTGTTTCAAGCAGAAGTAAACAATTGCACTTATGTGACTCTTCTACAATAGTTAATGACACAGATAATAATACATTTATGTATTTAAAGTCATACAATTTTTAAAAGCTTATGTTACAGTTTTTAAGGTTTTGAAACCTAGAACGGAGAAATTCATTAATTGATTATTCAATCGATTTACGGATTTTTGGGATGTCTAAATTCCCTAACGAGAACGAAAAACTTATTATTTTTTCGATCCTATCCGTATCCTTTAATCATTACTTTCTCCAAAAAAGAAAGTTTGAGTGACCAGGAGTTTTCCTAAAACAAATTCTGTTTAGGTATTACATTAATCATATGCAATATAATACGGTTTCTCGTAGAGGTATTTTTCCCTTTCACTTATTTATTCAATATTTTTTATCAATGTAGAGAATATGGCCTCTTAATGGAAGTATCTCAACAGAAGTATTTCTACGAGAACTGTTTGTATTTGTTACTCATTTGCTCAACCTTTCTTTTTTTAAAAGAGAATAGTAGTAATAACATGATAACTAGTGGTTAACTAATCGCTCTCGCTACGCCCAGTTATTAAAGTATCGAAAATGGTGAGAGAGATTTTTTAGACATCACAAACACCCACGACTTTGAACAGAAATCGAAAAAATGCTATTCGTACTGGGACTTGAACCTGTTAAATCCGGCACGGAAGCCAATAACGCTAACCACTGCGTCACAGGATCCAATATAAATATTATATATATTAAAATTATTAAAAAATAAATGATGATAAAAATATTAAATACAAAAAACATATTTCATTCATCACTTTTAAGGTGTTCACTGTCAATACTCGGTGGAATGGCACAATAATAAAAATAATAAAACATTTTTAGTACTTTTTCCACATAAAATTTCTTGGATCAGGACCGGTTTCGCTCATCTCGAGGATTATCAACTGATAAGAAAAATATATAAACAGTGCTATTTATACAAATTTAAATAAAAATAAAAGGTCTAAGCACGTTGTTAATAGTTGGAAAAACTTGGAAAAAGTACTAAAAATGTTTTATTATTTTTATTATATTTCATTTACGTAAAATCAGATGCTATAGCATACAATTCTGTTAATGAATATACTGTTTTGAATAGAACAAATATAGTGCACAGGAAGCGAAAGCAATGGCATCTATCGAGAACAATACACATACAAATATATTTTATATATAAAAAAAAACTGCAGCGATTTGCATAGTGACTGTTTGGATATTGGATTCTATCTTTCAAATTGTTTCCTCACCACGATGTTACCTCTGGAATACTGAGTGGTTTTCCTTGCACTCAAAAGTTTTCAGCTCGGGCAGGAAAATCGCGAAAAACGAACGAGCATTTTTCACAAGGAAGGCTTTTAAGCTGCCTCCGCGGAAGATTTATCGGTGTAGAAACTTCTCGGCTATAATTGCAGTGAAATATAAAATATCATCGTTCAATTTTTACCATTAAAATTTGGGCTTAATCGCTGTTTACACTCCATCAATCTTCGCCAATATTTTGGCTTTGGTCTTTATCTACAGTACCCAAGATTACTTCAAGTAATTATTCTTTTTCGAAGATATTAATAATGCAGAATAAAATTAACATCTGATTTCTATAATTCCCAAAATAATTTATTTATTGATTTGGAATTTACTTGATAGAACTCCATTTTCATTATAAATCCATCACCGTTGTTAAAACCTCTAATGTAATTAATAATACATATCAATATAACTTTTCCTAATTTACCTTGAAAAATCCCATATTGCTTATTGTTTTTCGAAACACTAAAGCTATAGTTAATAAATTTAATGTAGCATAATTAATAATGAATATCAGTTTAAATTATCCTAATTAATGTTTTAAAAACCACAGACGGCTTATCTTTCTGTGAAACACTAACATCACATTTAATATGTGCAATATTGTAATTATAATTTGAATTAGTATGTTAGAGTGAATAATATGATGCATTGTGTATCTCTTCTTAGCCAGTATATATAGCTGAGCAAATTTACGTTTAAGCATAGTTCTGACGATGGCGAAAGCCGAAATAGCTATCAACGCATAAAAAATAAAAAAAACTGTAGAACTGAAATACGTTGATATTTTTACCCTATCCCAAAATAATATATTTTGAGTTATTAAATACACAGAACATTTCATGATAGTATTTATTCTCTAAAAAATCACTTTTAATGTGTTCAATATGTGTATATTTATATTCATACCGTAATATTAACAATAATAAAAAAATATAATATTTTATAAGGATATTTAATAGTTGTTTGGCTTAATTTCACTCATTTAATTTAAATATTTTATATTCGTCGATAATTTTTACAACCTTGTATCTCAAAAAGTTTCAGGAGACTCATAAATGTACTTTATTCTACCGCGATTGCTATCGATTTTTATCGCTATAAAACACCACTGGAATGGTTTCGTCCTCAATATCTGTGAGGAAGTAAATAAGAAAGGAATCAATGACGTTTCTATCCATTCCAACCTCTCCTTCATGCTTAACATAGCACTTGGCCCTATTATTTGCCATTTTTTTTTTATTAGGCTATATTAAGCATGAAATATATTTGTTTTTGGAACACGATTTAACCGTTTGAATACCGCGCAAATAAATCATTAATATGTATCAGAGATATTCCGTGTTTTAAAAAAAAAAAATTGCCTAATATACACTCCAATTCGATATTTTAAAAACCTACATTGACTCAGTATAGATGACACTACAAAAATTCATCAAAATACTTCTTATATTCTATTAGAATACCAAGTATTTGATTTTTTAAACGTCTCGGTCATCCGTGTTTGCTTTCATATGTTCCGGACACTTGTGTCCGCTTGGTATTTAAGTGGTTAAAGGAATATATTGTGTGTATTAAAGCTTTTGATTCATTATATAAAAACACTCAAAACTGACAAAAGATGAGATACGTATTTGCATTGGCGGATCCAAGGGGGAGGCCATGGGGGCCATGACCCCCCCTGAGGAGATTTTATTTTCCTTTTTTCTAATTAATTAACACTTTAGTGGCTTAGTGGCTAATTGCTTAGTTTACAATGTTTTATATCATATAATCTATAATTATCAATATTAATACAAATATTCTCTGCAGGTATTTGCTGTTTGTTTACAAAATAGGATAAAGTAATAGAAGAGATGCACCCAGTTATATTTTGAAAGCAACATCAACTCGTTCGCTTAAATTTCAAGAGAGCACTTCGACGGAGCTTGTTATATAAAAATACAATCTCGTATCTCCTAAGAAAAGGAAAATTGTGATTATATATTTTGCTAGACATTGTTTTATAAAAACCTAAAGAGGTTCTTCTGAAATCATCATTAGAATAATGAAGCTTTTTGAAAGCTCAAACAATGGACAAAAAGGCATACTCAATGTTTATCTGTGTATAATATTTTTACAAACAAAAACAAAGCCTAAATCTTACAATGATCACTTTTTATTTTCTCGTGAATATGAAAATACAAGAACAGACATTTTTTTATTAGAATACATGTACATGAATGTTTTTATATCATTATTTGTACGCTTATGTTGCAAAGCTCTTTGGAATGATTAACTATTATGTATAACATTTTATTGGTCGTAGTTCTTATACAAATACCGACTTCTGAGGAAACCGGTTTTCGAATTATAATATTTCCTGAAACCAGCTAAAGACGGTTTTCCAAGTTTAACAAAAATGTCTAATTTAAATTTTCTAAACATTGTTTATTTATTATATTACACTGTTCGTTATTTCTCATTAGGAAATATATTTTGAGCAACAATATGAACATCAAAAAAAAATCCACATAAAAAATATTGAATATTAATCATTCGTATTCCATTTAAGTCGCCTGTGTGGTTGAGTGGTCAACATCGTTGGCTTCGGTTACGGAGGTCGCGGGTTCGAATCCAAGAACAGACAGTTTTATAAATTGATTTTTCAATCAAGTTATGAATTTCTGTTCGAAGGCATGGATGTATGTGGCGTCTTGTATTCCTCCCTCCCATCAATCCTATCCTATGAACGGGGCGTATCGAGAGCGATTAGCTAAACACTAGTCCTGTTCTAGCCCTATACTTCTATTCCTACCTTCGTAAAAGAGAGGTTGAGCAACTGAGTAACAAGCAGTTCTCGTTGAAACACATCTGTTGAGATAAACTCCATTAGGAGCCCATATGCTCCACATTGGGAGCGGACATGGTTTAAAAAAAATCATTTAAAATCTTACGTGTAAAAGTTGTTTTATTTTATAATTCTATTAAAAGTTTAATACCTCACATAAAAGTGCTATCTATAAACGCTTTTCCCGACAAGGTAAACATGCTAACTCTTATTAGTATGAAAATTTCGTAATTCCACGTTGAATGCTGAAATTCGTGCCTAGCGCGTTATCTACTTCATTATATGAGCACATCGTATGGAGCACACGTTGTACTGGGCACGTTATTTCTTATATAACAATATCGATTATTCATAATATTAATAATACTTGAATATTTTCCTAGCACAGTGGCTTCCATGCTGGGCTTCACGGCCTCGAAGACCATTTTTTCCATCGATTTCTGTCCAAAGGCACGGATTTTTGTGATCCCATCTTTGTAATCGTAAAATAATGGGGTGTAGCGAGAACGATTAGCTTACCACTAGTTCTGTCTTAACCCTATCCTTTCTATCACTACTCTTTTACAAGAGAAAATAAGTTAAGCACTTGGCTAACAAGCAGTTCTTCCGGGAGAACATATACTCCACATTAGAAGCGGCCGTAAATAAGAAGAAGCATCGTGATATTTTTATTTAATCAAGGGTAATAATACACTTAAGTAAAAAAAAAACAATTTATTATAAGAATTTAGTTGTTAATTCATTAGATATGAGGATTGAGAGTGCACAATAAAATATGTTTATTAATTTATAACTACGTACTTTTAAAATATCGCGAAATTTAAATAATAACTGTAATTATATTAAAAAAGTATTAAGAACGGTATAATAGCTTAATATTATTTCAACAAGCTGTCGTCTATTACGTTCACCAGCAAGCTTTTAAAATATTATATATACCAAAGCTTTTAAAATGAAATGACAAGTTACAGATATCCCGGCATTAATGCCACAGGCTTAACCCTCATTTTATTCCCAGTGGCTAAGGCCCTACCTTAATTTAATTAAATTTAATGTAATATTTCTCCATTACTTTATCACTTTACAGCTCGGTCAACCGGCGTGGAAAATTAGTTAAATTGTATGAATTTTGCAAACAAGTTCCCGGAATACGGTGGGATTCTTCAATTACACAGAAAGATGACAGCTTTTAATTTAAATGAACGGTTATGAACAAGTTTGTATTTGAGATGAAATACAAAATTATAATTATGACGTATTCATCAACCCGGATCGTCATATTGTGTGGCTTTATTGTTAGGTGAACAATACAACATTTCAATTCAATTAAAAAATAATCTACCGTAATTGAATCGTTTAAATTTTGAACGTTTTCATACGTGACATGACATTCACCCAAATTTGTCATTCTTTATCGATTGTTTTTTAGTTAGACTTTCAATTAAAAAGCTCAAATACCAAATAAACAAGTGACCATTTTTTTTTTTTGTAAAATTACTATTACTCAGCTAATTTTTACGTTTATTGAATTGTAATTTACTTGATAGAAATATCTGCTCCCAATGTAGAGCATTTGACCTCCTAATGGAGGTGTCTCTATAGAAGTTTTTTCAACGAGAACTGTTTATAACTTAGTCGTTCAACCTCACTTTTTTTTTTCAATGTGAGTAGTAGAGAAATAAGGATAAGGGTGGAACAGGACTATTGGTTGACTAATCGTTATTGCTACACTTTATTTAAAGATCAGAAGGATTGGAGGAGAGGAAATAATGTGAATTGACATCACAAACTTCGATCACAACTTTGAATTGAATAATTATCAAATTCACTGTGATCTTGCCGGGGATCGAATCCAGACCTGCGTGATTGGTAGAGCAAGCTCTAAAAAACTGAGCCACAGCAGGCGACAATAAATAAGGCTAAAATATAAAAGTATTAAGTTGTACATCGATTGCGATTTAACGTATTTAGTGTAAGTAATTATTTTTACTCGGCTTCATTTTGAAACCAACACTATCGAAAGATATTGGAAACTATTTCTCATTTTTATTTATTCACTATAATATTTTTTTACACGATTTTTTCACGGTAGTTTAAAATTAAACGTATCCTTCGTCTAAAAAGCGAATTGATTGGATTCATTGTTAATTTTTTTGGGAATTATCCGTAATACAAGTAATTAATCTGAAATTAGTACTATCAATGTTTGTATCTAACCCCTCCCTGCTATCAGTAGAAAAATAAAAAAAAATCACCTACCTATTTTGTCATTTATAACTTAATGATCAATATAAGTTTTTAGTTTATTCGTTAACATTACGACGTTCTGTCTGATGATGCTTCGTTAATAGACAAAACACGTGTCATAATTTGTAATATAACAAATGTAGTAACAAAGTTATCGAATTCAATTTGACTAAAAATGAACTTCCACAAAGCTACAGCTGTAAAAGTTGTAGAATTATTCAATTTAGTTAATCATGATTTGGCATCATGAAATCAAAAGAACCATTTTTTTTAGTTCATAGTTTTGACGACAGTGTAATGCTTAATAGCAATATGATATATTTTTACTTAAAATATTGAATGGTCATTCATATATTATTTTATCAAGTATGGATTTTCACCACGTAACCTAACCTAACTTAACCGATCTTAACTGGATGGCTGCCACAGACGAGATATCTCGTAAAATGTTTCGTGCTCAACACGCTAGAGACAATTACTTCGTTAATAACTAATTAAATTAATAATTGCAAATTATAGCCGGCGTGCTAGATACAAATGTACTTTTTTCTACGGCAGCTAAAAGGCTAAAAAATCGAGAGAGAAAGAGAGCAATTCACAATGTTTTACTAACCTTGTCGTCTGTTTCTTACGCCGACAGAAAAAATAGGTCGACTTTCAGACTTATTATCAGTTTTAGTAAAAATCGTAATAATACTCCGTTAAAAGTGTCGTGCTTAGAAAAAGACCATTAAATTATGCCAGAAGTATGAACGAAGATAGCAACCTAGATAAAAAATAGAATTAATACATTTAACCCGGAAATAATCTTTTTTTATCAGGCCATTCCGGAATATTTATAATAACATAATATAAAAATAGGACTTGTTCAGTGGGTTTGTTGCTCAATCTCTAGAACCTAAAAAGCCGCTGCTAAATATCCCCGTATAATTTCTTCATAAAAAGGATTGTTTTTATTCCAGAGATTTTTTTATGTCCCGCAGACTTCCTGGATTTCTCTGTTTTATAAATCTCCGAATACAAAGTAAATATCTGTTGGGTGGTATACATTCTATAATATGAAAAATGACAATTCGTCAACAAATTATATTATGTTAAAGATACTCGGGAATATTTATTTTATATGATAAAATTTCGTTGAATATTTTACTCCCAAAGGGTCGATTATATTAGTCCGAACGCAAAAATTAACACCTTGCTCTAGTTTTTTTTTTATACTAAATTTTAAATATTGGAAAATATTTGTAAAACTTAATATTTAGTTTATTAGTAAATCAACTTGTTTATTGAAATAATCCTATATTACGATTTTCTTGTAGAAAAATTGACTGATTCGTTTTGCGTGCTTTTAATATTAAATTATACATTTTTAAAGAGAATATAAAACAAATTCATTACATAAAATGCCTTACAACACGATACATACATTTAAAAACGACCGAAATTTATTATGCAAAGTAAAATAATAAACAGAGTTTAGACACTAAAACAAAAAATTCATTACGTATTTCACAAAAGGAAAATTTAAAAATAATATAAACAAGATTTAAACTGTATAACAAAAATGAAGATTATAAAATTAATATTTAACAGGCTCAACGTCGATCAACGTTGTTGGCTTACGTGATGGATCTCACGGGTTCGAACCCCAGTATGAACAGCATTTTTCAATCTATTTTTAGATGTCTGAAAATTCTTTCCCACCCTTTCAATTCTAAAAAAATTAGGCGTGGCGAGAGCGATTAGATAACCACTAGTCCTGTCCTGATTAGGGTATCCAATCCCGGGATTTCGGGATTGATAAATTTTCTCTCCGGGGATCCCGGGATGCTGGGATTGGGATTAGCTCACCGAGGAATTTGAAATCCTCAATTCCCTATACTTTTTTTTCAGATTATCTCCAAATCTTGTTTGTCACAGAAACTCTTTTTTTTTTTTTTTTAGCCCACCGAGGAATCGAGGAATTTGAAATCCTCGATTTGATATACTTTTTCCCCAATTTGTCACAAAAACTCGTTTTTTTTTTTTTAGCTCGCTGAGGGATTTCAAATCCACAATTTGCCAATTTCGTGTCTATTTTCGGGATTTGCTAAAAATTTCTCAATTCCGAAATCCCGGGATCGCGACCATGTCAATCCCGGGATTTCGGGATCAGAAAATTAAACGGGATCCCGAATCCTGGGATTGGATGCCCTAGTCCTGATATTATCCCTTCTTTTCCGTTCCTACTCTATTTGAGAAAAAAGATGTTGAGCAACTGAGTAACAAACAGTTCTTCTAGAAAAAAATATCTGTAGGCATCCCTCCACTAGGAGACCATATGCTCTTCATTGGGAGTAGACATGGATTAAAAGAAAAATAAATTCACATTTTTATTATATCGAAAAATAATTACCCATATGCAGTCATATAAATAAATCATTTTCGGTCAAGTTTAATATAATATGTGTATATCAATCAAATACAACTGTTTATATAATATTTGTATACAATATAATGGAGATGAAATGTTAAAATATCAATCGCTGCCGCTTGAAAATATACATATGATATATATATATAAAGTTCTATGCCATCTGAGCTTTGTATGCCTGCTGGAAACTGAATTCTTTTTTCAGTCTGGAGATGTCACTAACGATTTCAAATAAAATATTTATGGATAGCGCACGGAAAGCCACTAATGAAGATGCTACCCGGAATAAAAGATTCCATCACATATAAATTTTCCTCGCGAACTCAATTTAATATGAAATAGAAAACAATACTTTTCGCTCTAAATCTATGAACGTTATTTATTTGACCCAATTTTATCTTGACATCAAAACCTAACCGTCATCTACCAAAGTAAATTATACATTGTATAATATAATAACATTGTACAATATAATATTCACCTACGTTAGTTACCAATTTAGAGCATATGGACTCGAAATAAATTTAAAAAAAAAAATTGATTTCAATCAGGACCGGTTTCACTCATCACAAGCATTTTGAACTGACGTTTTGTTGATGATGACGTTTCAGTTGAAAATGTTTGGAATTAGTACGAAAGAGATAAGCGGTTCTTAAAAAAGCTTATCAAAACATAAGTTTTCTACAAGAACTGCTTGTTTCACTGCTTCTTGCAATTTCGTAATCTTACTTTTTTGAAGACATTAGGGAATGTAATGATATGGCTTTTAATATAAGTTAGTGAGTTAATCGCTCATGCTATAGTCCCGTTTTTTAAATCAGGTGAATAGGTGAGATTTTAAGACATTGTAGAAATCCAGGCTTTCGTTACAGAAATTAACAAATCAATTGAAAATTCAATTTATAAAAACTGTCCGACTAGTGAGTACTGTCACCATAGCCAACAATGTTGACCACTCGACCACGGATCCGACTTGTTATTAATGATAAAAAGATCAGTTTATTTTAAAGCAACTTCTTATACCAGTGATTTTCAACCTGGGGTCCGCGAAAATTTTCATTTTTCAACATTCTTTAAGATAAAGTATGAAAAAAATTTTCGGGGGTCCGCAGATTATTGTTTTAAGATTTAGGGGCCAGTGGCATGAAAAAGGTTTGGAAGCACTGTCTTATACGACCATCGATAGTTAGAACGCGTGACAAAAGACAGCATAATTTGGGAGATGACAATAGACAATAATTTGTATTTGCTGATACGGGTCCCGCCTCTCTTTAACAACCTTGGCCTAGGTAATTTAATCATGGATTAAAATAACGAATTTTTACTTCATACAGATTTTTTAATCAAAGCATGCAATTAAGAAGTTGAAAGTGTTCAACAATTGGTGCTGCTTTTTTATGTATGTTTTCTTGATTGAATATATTTATTTTTGGCCTGTTTTCAATTAACCTTGTCTCCCATTTTTTTAAAAAAATATATTTTTTTTATCCATGTCCGCCCCCAATGTGGGGCATATGGCCTCCTAATGGAGGTATCTCAACAGAAGTTTTTTTCTACGAGAACTGTTTGTTGCTCATTCGCTCAACTTCACTTTTTTAAAGTGAGTAGTATAGTATTAGTAGTATAGTATAGTACAGGAGAGGAAATAATGTGAATTGACATCACAAACACCCAGTCTCTGATCACAACTTTGAATTGAGTAATACTCAAATTCACTGTGATCTGACCGAGAATCGAACTCAGACCTGTGTGATCGGTAGAGCAAGCTCTAACCAACTGGGCTACATACAGCAGGCAACATTACATAGTCAAATTGACAGTTTTTAAATTTAATTAAAAAATCTGTCATCATAATTGAAAATAGGATAAATAAAAATATTTTTTTAAGCTATGTATCACTCAGAATTTTTTATTAAAAGTTATAATATATAGGATGGATGATTGAAGTTAAAAAAACAGAAAACCCTAATTCCATAGACAACAAGTCATATAATTATTGAATACATAATTTACAGCCACATAAGCTTTGTTTGTAATATTATTGGGCCTATTAGACGTGAAGTGAGCCAAGTGGTATTCTAGAAAAAGTTAGATGCATTGTAATATTCTACACGTCTTAAAGTATTTTAAAAGTGAAGTAACCTCACTTAATATACATTTCAATAGTGTTATCTACGTAAAATAAAAATATGCAATCCACCAAGACACTAAATAAAGACTTATTAGTCCAAGAAAAGGTTTTTTCATTGTTGGGCTCTCGAAGGCCCAATTATGCTTGGTGGATGGTTCAGACAGTTTTTGTGTTGATATTAAATATATAGATACTAAAATTTCTTAAGCAATCTACGTTAATTTTATGAATGTCAGTTTTACAGTACCTTAAAGCATATCCATTATGTCTAGATACGGCAATCTTGAATTGTTAACTGGCTTTTTAAAGGCCCACTTTATAATGGCCTCACTTCATTTTAACGTCGCTTCTTTGTTCCTCAAAAGACAATTTTTTTTGTAGTCCACTTACTTTAATTAAGATATAAAAGATATCGCGTTTAAATCCAGTGGCGTAATTCAGCGATTAAAGTGGTGAGATAATGAGATGCAGGGGTGGATTTTAATGAAAGAATACCCTGCGGTCCTCTTTCTGAGTCACAGTAATATTTCGTCAAATATTATTTGAATTTCAATTGTCTTCACCGTAAGTTTATCAAAGAGAGAATATTTAAAAGCTACGTCTGTTAGAATCGGATATATAAAATAACTTAATATAAATAAAAATGAAACTGAAAATAATATTTATTCCAGTTTATTATTG
Organism: Himalopsyche anomala; assembly: GCA_031772345.1. Lineage (NCBI taxonomy): Eukaryota > Metazoa > Arthropoda > Insecta > Trichoptera > Rhyacophilidae > Himalopsyche > Himalopsyche anomala. The sequence goes on along the minus strand of CM062824.1, from coordinate 3,393,431 downwards.
TTTTACACCGTTTTTATATATTTAATATATACAAATGAATATTTGTTTGTTCGTGTTTTATGTGCTGCCACACCACTCATCCTATTGCAATAAAACTATGTTTTTTTTTTGCTTGCAAGATTAAAAAAGTATATTAAAATTAACTTACAGTAGGTCTTATATATAAAAATCAATGTTTGTATGTGATGTCATACCGTTCATGCAATTTTCGCGAAAGTTATAGTCGTAGTACAATGAAATTGCAGTAGGTGGCGCGTGTGTCGTACCATAGACAATCGCCAGCAAACGTCAAACAGGCAGAAAAAGAAAACATGTACTTCAATAAACAGAATTAGACACAGACTCTTTCTTTCTTTGAGTGGCATTGCAACGTTTGCTGGGAACCGGCTAGTTTAAAATAATAACCATTAAAAATCCTACACATAACCAAAATCCGTCAATACAAAAATCTTTAAAAAATGCGAGAAAGAAAAAAATATTATTTTGGCTCAGTAAATGAAGGTGTTGGATCCATGGTACAATAGTAATCATTGGTTTCCATGCCAGAACTGTGAGTTTGACTCCCAGTACGAACAGTATATTTTAAATAGATTAATAGATTTCTGTTTCAAGGCATGGATGTTTGTGATGCCTAAAAATTTCCCTCTGCCATTACAATCCAAAAATAACGGGATGTAGAGAGAGCGATTAGCCATCCATTAGTCCTGTATTAGATCTATCTTGTGTATCCCTAGATTAGTTGAAAAAAAGAGAGGTTGATCAACTAAGTAACAAGCAGTTTGATAGATCTCCATTAAAAACTGTTGATATATCTCCATTAGGAATCTATATGCTTCACATTGGGAGCGGACATGTATAAAATATTAAAAATATGTATCTATGTTTCCTAGAAATACATAGAAAAAAGATTAAATGAATGTAGTCAAATTGATTCTACTCTAAATTACGTTGCACTTATGTCAGTAAGATTAGTAGAGAATTAGAAATAATGTGCGAATCGAATAATATATATAATATATGAAATTTTTGGCAAATACCGCTCAAAACATTTCTAGGATATGAATATTCAACGATTTAAAAGCCATTCGTTTAAAACTATAATTGTTTTTGTGAATTGTCCAGACAGAGTCGTGATGCAGCAAAAATATTCAAATTACTCTGTTAAACTCAATACTCTAGTTTTAATATTATTCTGAATTACAAAAGAGTTTACCCAATCAGTGCTTTAATATTGGAATAAGAATATTTAAGTTACGAATTGTGAGTACTATTTTTATAAAAAAAATACCAATTCGAATGTAAATAAATTCTACTAAAAAAAATCTTGGCATCTTTTTACAAATTTAAATAATTTAATGATCGTTCAAAAAATTCGATGATTGGCAAACTTTTGCAATTCTGAAGAATTTTTGAGTGGGTTAGTAAAATTGCACGATAGGATTACCATAAAAAGTAATGATTAAAGTTATATCGATCATTTATTGGGGATTATAAGAAACCATTTCACCCCTGATAAGACATGATATACAATTTGCGAAGAGCTATTATAATAAGTATTTTCTCAATTATAAGATGCCATCGATTATAACTCTCGCGGCTCGGAGACTAGAAAAATACTTCTCAGCCGATGGGGGTCTTTTAGGGACCCCAGTGGTTTCCTCATTATTGGCCTTATTCTTATGAATTTCAAAAAAATAAATAGTCTTAGGGCTTTAAAATATCTATCTGCATCATTCCTCATACATTTTTTTTTATAAAAATTCGTGTTTTTTTTAATAAATAATCATATTTTAAGTTGCGCGTAAAATATACGTCGTTTCAATGCAAATGTCAATGTGCTACTGGCGCGCTTTGCTTAGCGGCGTTCAGCCTATTATCTTACTAACGATCGCTGATAAGCGGGCGCTTACCTCTTATCTTATCGTATTTATATAAACTACAAAAGGTCCAAAAAACTATGATATAAGAATACCTTAATTATAAACATTGTATCACCTATATTAAAATTTAAGAAAATTTAATATATGACCCCAATACCCATATTTAAGAAAATGTGGGTATTGGGGTCGCATTACTTGAGCTTAGAACCGGAAAAGATAAGCAGGGTTGTGGTAAAAACGACTCCAGCTTTTAATAAAAAAAATCCGACTTCGAATTGATCATATCTGTTTAACTTACATTAATTATTATGTTATATGTTATGCATACCATCAGATCATCTTCAGTATAGCTTGTAGTAGCATATCACTATGGAGTATGGAAATAATTTAAGATTTTGACTGAAGGTGCTGGGTAGAATTTCAATATTAAATTTGAATCCTTCAAATTATGTACTATTGAGTATGGACTATTGTGTTTTAAATAAACATCATTAAATCTTGTTTTAAAATGGGTCAGAGTCTTATAATTTCTCCGACTCCGACCCCGATTCCACAGTCTTGATTATAAGACGCACCCTGAATTCAGAGACTCCAAATAATGAAAAAAACATGCTTTTTATAATACGGTTTTTATATTTAGTTAAAAAATATAAAAATAAGGTATGATATTAAATAAACTAATTCTACAATTGTTTTTACATACTATATTTTTCTACAGAAATACTGTAAGACCAGTGAAGGGGTAGTCGTTTTCTTGGACATTTTTATTTCCAAATTGTTTCACCTCCATTATATAACGCAATCATCTGTTCTTGAAGCTCTCCATATGATATTCGTCAGATGCTACGATTCGCTATCGTAAAGCAGTACTGGTAAAATATAAGTGTTGAACAAATGGCATTTAGTTTTAATCGTGTACAGCTATGTGTCCCAGACAGACCGCATTGAGTTAAATGAATATAAATGAAGTCGTAAACAGTGGCGGCTGGTCAATGTGGCATTGGATCAATGCTCCCTTTGTATATGCAGGGGTGGTTATATTTCATGAAATAATATTCAAAAATAACATTTATACCATTCACTCATTTAAATTCTTCATGAATTTATTGTCTATATATTTATTTTATTATAGATAATTTTTAATATTTATTATAGACAATAAATACACGAAGAATTTAGAAGGAGTGAATGTTATATATGTTATGTTTGAATATTATTTCATGAAATATAACCTCACCTGCATATACAAGGGGTGCATTGATCCAATGCCACATTGACCGGCCGCCATTGGTCGTGAATATAAATCAAATCGTATTAATTAATGAATATAAATGATTGCTTTCGTATGGTAAGCGTGAAGTATTTATTCAATACGTGAATCTGCAGTATTCGCTGACCGATCAACAATGGTTGACTTGCTTCTCGCAGTAATAATAATTGGAGGCAGGTATTTCCGGAACAGATCCCAATGAAAACTAAATATTTGGGTCACGACTAGGGAGTTTACACTCCGGTATTTCAAATATAGTCGTTCCGACTGCAATGATCCCTTTAAGATGAAAGGTTAGCTGCGCGGACCAATACAACAAATGTGTGGTATCATTTGATAATTGAAAAATTAGTTTTTACTATTAAATGTATTAAATAAAACATGAAAAAATAATAGCACTCATTTTTGTAACATAAAATAAAATCAAGCACAAATTAGGAAAATAAGTAGAATGAAATAAATATTCAGTCGCTAATAAATTTACTAACATAATATTCTACAAATTTGTTAAAAAAATTATAGCCTTTTATGTCGTCCCTTACAACTAATCATTTTTTATATATTCTATTTAAATCAATTTCTTACAACGAAAAAAGATGAAATTTTAATTCTCGTTGTATTATCTAAATTTTCAATTTCATATTTATTTCGGTCAATTAGGGTTATTCAAAAAAAAATATTATTTTAATAGTTGTACGCAACTCGGTATAACAAAAAGAAGAAAACAATAACGTATATAATATAGTATACGAATTAGTATCGTAATATTATATTATATTATTCATGTTAATTACGTTTAGAATTTGAATTGCTTAAATTTTGTACATTCAGAAATGTTATGTTACTAACAACCCGGGTTCTGTCTTTCTTCATCTTCAGGCGTTCGGATGAACTTGAACTGAGTGTGGTAAATAAGTGTATCGTTTATATATAAAACATGCATTTACTTATCACTATGTATTTATAAATCTATAACTTATGTACAAAAGGTTGATTTTAAAAACCTTGATTTTTTCCCTGAATTTCAATGATACGGTAAAAGATGGAGTACAGCTCAAAAAACGGCCTTTCAGATGTAACGCTTGCAATTAACCGTGACATAAAAATGGCTTTTTCCAGTTAATGAAAAATACCTTATTATGTTATTGATGTGTGTAATAATACATTATCGATGGTGAATTTTCGTCGCACGTCATTTGATAAGTGTAAATCTTTGCCACGACTTTTTCATATTCAAAATTATTACGTAAATTTACTTAATTTTCAATACTGAATACCGATATTTCAATATTTAAAAAACAACATGATATACCCAGATCCCTGTTTACGTAATACCGGTATTGAAAACCCTAATCACGACCTGAATGATTTCCGTTAGTTGGGTTTTTGAGCTAGCAGGTAGTACTAATGCTTTCTTTTTAATATATTAATTAATAATAAAAAAATAAAATTGAAATAAAAATCAATTAAATTAGAAATGTTCATTTGATTTTTTTAAAAGTTACTTTTGAATTCATATTTCGTTATCTTCAATACAACTTTTACGTTTTTTAAACAATATACACTATTGGTTATACTACCACATCCTTCTTATGCAATTTTATATTCTCAATTCAAATGCTGATATTTAAAATGCTGCGTTCGCATTTTTCGTAAAATTTTAGAAATAAAATAAATTTATGTATATGATGGGTAAGTCGTAGGACATTTCTCAATGTAAATTTCATTTGTATTACCATTATCGTTTGTTTGTTTTTCTATCATCCCCTCCTTGCCTCCCATTTTTATTTGATTTTTATTATAATATATCAGAATAGTAAAATTAAAATCTTTCATACTAAAGCAAGCATTTGCGAAAGTAGTCTGTCCGAAGATGCCCCTGAAAGAGGCAAAACACGTGTAACAGTTTGTAGCACAATACGTGGAATAATCTAAGTTATTTTATATTAAGTAGTAGCGACTAAAATACCGGAATCCCGTCCGATTTTGTGATCCCGAAATCACGAGATTGTGATATTACTAATCCCGAGATTTCAGAATTGAGGAAAAGATGTATAAAATTAACAACTAGAGAATTTTTTTGAAATTTGAGCGAGGTAAAAAAAAGGTCTCACATTTTTTCATTTTTTAGAATCCGTAAATTCCCAGGATTTCACAATCACCGAATAAAAAAATTTCAATCCCGAATTTCTACACAATTTTATTGTGAATGTTCATTCCCGGAATTACAAAAAAAATCCAGAATTGGATGCCCTAGTAAGTAGGTATTTAATAATATTTTTCCAAATTCAAATAAAATATTTATTGACTGTTAATATCAGCATTACGAATAGATAATTATAGCGTTCTTATTATATACAAAAAAAACCTCAGTATGTTCAACAAAATGTCCACCTTGAGGTATTTAACGATTTTAATTAAATAATTATTGATGGACGCGCGTCGCTTTTTTAATATTGGCAATAAATTTCCGAATTGAAAACTGGTTTGATTTCAGGAACTATTGAAACGGCCGTGGTTAAGTTATTTGGCGTGCGGTTTTACGGAAAACCATGAATCATCCTGTCAACATTGATTTTTGGTTTAGGGGCAATGAAAATAGCAAACGTTCATCAATCAAACGTTTTTTACAAATTGTATATCAAGAATTAGAAACCATTGACTGACGGTTAGTAATTATTATTCAACAATGTATCAACGCTACAAGGGTTGTAAATATGGCAAAACAAAATGGAGTAAAAATCAACAGATATTAATTACGTGGAATTACATCAGACGACAGTGCGTCATAAAACAAAAAAAATGAATAAATAAACAAAGCTCATTGTTGAAAACGCCCACCTTTCTAGAGCAGGGTTACCCTAACATTTTCTGCAATGGAACACTTCGAAAATACGGATTTTTTTACGGTACACTTAGCTTATTTTTAGGTGAGGTAATATTATTTTAAATAAAAAATAAATGTTTATAACACTTATAATTTATTAAGTTATTATTTTTAAACAATCTCACGTAAAAATATGAGAAAACAAAGCTTGTTAAATTGGTAGATGAACTTAGTTAGTACTAATATAATATAAAATAACTTAAGTAAATCGTACGAGCGTAAGTTCGTACTTAGCAAGCATTTCCAAAAGTAGTTGTCTGAGGATGCCTCTGAAGAGGCGAAATACGTATCACATTTTGTAACACAATACGTGGAATAATCTAAGTTATTTTATTTTATATTAAAATGAATTTTACACAAAGTTACCGCAGAATCCATCGAACGTATTAATTAGTACTTATCAGCTGGTCGGGTAAAGACAATATACCGCATATCTTGCATGTACATGGGATAAGAAAATATATTATCCTCGGCAAAAAAATTTTAGTACCTAAACAGCCGAAGTCATAAACATCAGCAGAGGTTGACCATCATCACTCACCTTTTAATATGAATTAATAGATATTTAGATGTGTTGCAGCGTATAAAACCATTCGAAATGTTTGCGGAACACCTGTTTAGGTTCCGTAGAAATGAGTAATGGAGGCAATGAATCTAACACATTTTACTTCAGCAATGTGGGTAATAGTGTTAAGCACTTAACATGTTAGTGTTTGTAAGTCATTATTTGTTATTATGGTGAGAATGACGATAGCGGGATGACAAAACAACTCTCAATCGTAAAAGATTCGGAGTTCTAGAAACTACATGTGAATGAATATTAAAATACACAAAAATATATATATAAGAAAGAGGCGAAACACATGTCACTATTAGTAATACAATACGTGAAATAAAAAAAGTTATTTTAAATTTTATATTAAAAATAATTCTGTCATTTATTCTGCAAAACTCTTATTTTCTTTTATCGAGATAATATTTCGTTTGAAATCCTAGTTGTCAAACGATTTTTGCATTCGAAGAAATCAAAATAAATATTTAAGCCAATAATGGAAAAATCCAAGAATTTATAATCTACGAAAATACATTAACGTTAAAAGTTTTTTTCTTTTATAAGAAATATATTTCGAAAGTCTTCATTTGGTTGGGAATCTTGTAATATCTTTTACGTCGTAAACGTTTTCGGTAAATCGAGATTTAATATTTAATCAATCACGTGAAATTAAACAATATATCGTTAAAATATCGAAAAATTATTTATTGAATTTTGAGTGGTTAATTTTGTGAACAAATTATCAGATTTAAAAAAAGTGTATATCGGGTCCGTAGCGCAGTGGTAAGCATCGTTGGCTTCAGTGATGGATCTTACGGGTATGAATCCTAGTACGAACAGCATTTTTCAATATACTTATTGATTTCTATTCGAAGACATAGGTGTTTGGGATAATTAATAATTTGCTCCGAGCGATAAGATAATCACTAGATCTGTCATAAACCTATCCTTTCTCTCTCTACTCAATTAAAAAAAAGGGATTGAGCAACTCAGTAACCAGCTGTTTTCGTAGAAAAACTTTTGTTGTGATACCTTCATAAGGAGGTCATATGATCTATATTGGGAGCGGAAACGAATTAAATTTTGCATTTTTTATTGTTTAAAAGAGGGTTTTCTAAGAATTTATGTGTTCAGCCAAATTTGATGAAAGCTTTGTTGTGAATAACTTAAAACAAGTCTTTGTCAACTTTCATTTCTTACAATATTAATGAAGATGAAACATGTCTTATGTATTCTAAAATACAAAAATTCATTTTTAGCACTTTCGTAAAATTAAACAAAAATAATTGCATTATGCAATTAGTCTTAAACTGAAAGTTCTCTCTTATGCTTGACTTCCACTAGTTAAATTTGTATTTCAGGACGAATAAGTTAGATAGGAACAAAGTCATTCCATTGTGTTTGTGGTTTTCAAGTATTTCGTGTTAGCTGCATGGTTTTCCGAGTTCAGTTTAATTAAGTAATTTTTAGTTTTAATTCAACTATTGTGTAAATTTAATTTTCCATGGTATCAATTAAATAATAATTTGTCTCACGGTATGTGTTAAAATATTAATTTTAATTATTTGTGTAGATTTTTTGCGGGTCGATTTAATGCCTAAAAATATATCCAATTTTGGCCATTAAGTGATACAGAGATCCCGGTATTGAGAAATTGTGAATCTCGAAATCCCAGAATCTTAAAAAGGGTCCGGAGATGAATGCTTTAGTTTATATCAATTCAATCGATCGAAGTTAAATTGTTTATATAAACTTAATAAAATTTCATTTTTATCAAGAAATATGTATTAGTACAGTCGAGCCTATTTATAAAATATATTTAAATTTATAAAACACACTACATTTATTCGTCAAATATTTTCACACGCAAAATTTTTCAAAGCTGTTAAATCAGTGATGCACAAACGCGGCCCGCGGGCCACATGCGGCCCTTTTTGAATTTTGTGGCGGCCCTTAAATCTCTTTCTCAAACATACTTTTTTCACGTAAAACATTTATTAAACAAATGTAAGCAAGCTTTTTCTTCAATGAAGGAGAATAAATCGGTTCATAGAAACAGGCTTACAAATAATATGTCAAATTAAAAAAAAAACATTAACTTATGATTTGCATATAAATGAAACATAAATATTTCACAATGAAACGATTTTTAATAAGCACGTACTCATAATCCTTTTTTGCATGGCTTATTTATTTTCGAAATAACACGGTCAAAATAATATAATGGAACCTATTTTTCACTTAATCTTTTTTACGCGATTTTAAGGCTGTTTTACATGGAACGTACATATGTTCTGTATAAAAAAAGATTGAGCGTACTTTAAATATTTTTTTTCTTTGCGGCCCGAAGCCACGATAAATTTGTTTTATGCGGCCCGCTAGATGGTAAAGGTTGTGCATCACTTTGTTAAATACTCAATATTTTTTCAGATAAGGTAAAAATGTTAGTTTGTAGTTAAAGAAAATTGCTTTAGGCAGTGGATATAAACTAGCTAAAATACGTGTGATATAATCACTAAATGTTTTAAGTCGTAAATTTAATAGAAAATCAAACCGTATCCAAATGAATAGCTGGAGATTTGAGCCGCATATAGCAAGAACAAAAAATATTATAAGCCACTTGATTATTGTGATATATTTAATCACTTAATCGTTGCTATAAGTTTATAGTATAGTTCATGCCAAATTAAAGCACATTTCAACTTTCATTAAGTTCTTCAGTTAATCCTGCAGCCCTGTGTTGTATAAACAAATACAGTCTTAACAAACTCTCGCAAGTAAAAGTATTATCGAGATTTGCAGTTGCTTTTAAGTAATGGCAACTATTTTACAAGATTTTGTTAGTGAGTATCTCTAAAAGGAAAACGCGTCCCAATTAAGGACGCATCATAAACTGTTTTAAAAAATATATTATTAGCTCAACGAAACAAGTTACATTTTTAAGTAAAATATAGGAAAATTACAAGGATTTATCTAGAATATTATCAATAATTTAGTAGTATTAAAAAAATATCTGATGAAGATGTCCCATCTCATATAATATATACGCCCTAATATGATGTATGAGGCTTTTAATTGAAGTAACTCAACATACGTTTTTTCCTACTAGAAATATGTGTTAATTAGTTGCTTCACCTCTTTTTTTCGAAGAGAGTACTAAGGTTAAAAAGATAGAGCTAGGGCAGGGCTATTGCTTGACTAATCGCTTTTGTTACACCACGTTATTTAAGAATTGGTAGTGGGAAAGAATATTTAGATTTCATAAACACTCATGGCTTCGAATAGAAACCGATAAAAAAATGATCGTATTGGGGTTGAAACCTATGAGATCCGTCACGAAAGCAAACGGCGTATCAACACCATGCCACAGACCCGACTATCTCTCTAACGTAATATAATATTAACGCTATTATAATATATAATAATAATTGTTATTAAAGGTTGTCGTTTTCTGTCACTGTTATCGCCTTGATTGAACTGTAAAAAAATCGAATCCTCAGATGGAAACATTACTTGATTTTTATATCCAGATCGAATCCATAAAAAAGTGACTTAGAGAACGAGAGCGATTAGTTAAAATACCAGTCTTTTCTTATGCCTATTTTTCTTTTTTAACGCTTTTCGATAAACGAATTTATCAAACTGCATACAATGAGTCCTCAGCTTAAAAAAATTCACTGAAATGCTCCATAAAAAGTATTATTGGAGCAAAAAAAATCCAATCAAAATAAGCAAGCTGTATTTCAAAGTTATGAATCAATGTGTAAATAATGTATATAATAATTCAAAAACTAATTTATATAAATCTATTCGAAAAATTGATGATTTAATAAAACTATGGCCATATATTAACCGTTTAATAATATTTTTTATAAAAAAACTAAATTTATGTCATTTTGTGGAAGCGCTCATCTGCAAAAAAAACTTCAAATCGCGATTCGTACAGCAATGAGCTTTCTTAAAGCTTAAAGCTCACCGCGGTATACATACTTTCAAGCTGTTGGTTTCCCGGTGAAGATATACGATATTATCTGAATTGAATGGAAAATAAAATAATTAAAAAAGTTCTAAGTCTGAGCTTACGTGAGCGTAGGCGGTTTCACTGCGAAGTGAAAAGAAAACTTAGAATAGCAAGATAATGGCGATTTTATATTTAATTTTTTGACAGAAAAGTTGCTACTGAAAGTGATCGATAGAGAAGCATTTTTTAAAATATTATCAGGGGGCTATTCTTGTGACATAGGAATATTCTACACAAGCAAAGGCTTTCGCTCCATTACTACTTAATAGTTAAAATATTTTGATAATAAATTTGAATAAATCTATTGCTGTGTCAATTTCATTCAAACGAACAGACAAAACATATAATAACAGCGACATATTACCAGGGCTGAAGGATACTTTCAAAACAAACCAACTACTATACTTGTATTTCCAACTTCTATTTTAACAATTGTCCATTATCAAACAAGGCCAAGCCATGTTTTTCCGATGTATTTTTTTTTATTAGCTCCGTTAGGGAATTTAAATTCCCACTGTCGCCTGCTGTAGCTCAGTTGGTTAGAGCTTGCTCTACCGATCACGCAGGTCTGGGTTCGATTCCCGGTAAGATCACAGAGAATTTGAAAATTATTCAATTCAAAGTTGTGATCTAAGACTGGGTGTTTATGATGTCAATTCACATTATATGCTCTTCTCCCATACTTCTGATCCTTTAATAACTGGGTGTAGCAATAGCGATTAATTAACCACTAGTTCTGTTCTAGCCTTATCCTTCCTTCTCTACTACTCACTTTGAATTGAAAGTGAGGTTGAACGACTGAGTAACAGACAGTTCTCGTAGAAAAAACTTTTGAGATACCTCCATTAGGAGGCCATTTGTTCCACATTGGAAGCGGACATTGATAAATCAATTTTATTTCAAATAATTCAATTTCAAAATCGTACTACAAGTGTATAAAAATCAAATTGAAATAATGATTTATCTATTAAAAGTTGCCAAGTCAAAGGTGTCTTGTTATCATACCGGTCAAGACATTGAAAGACAAAACAGAATCTGTCGAACGAATATCATTTAGTATTTTGTATAGAATGTACACGTTTAACGATTAATAAATAAAAGTTGTTGTCTTGGTTTTTTCGTCGTTATAAAAACTAATTATTACTAAAATTGTGTCAAATAGTAGTCAAAAAAGCTTTCAGCTCTTCTTTGTATAGTAAATAAAATGAAACCGACTTGGCTATGTTTGACACTGGTCAGCTTGATAATTTATTCAACTGTTAAATTGATAATTTCCTTTTGAGTAATTTTATTGCCAGGTTCAATTACATTAACAAATATTAAACTAACAGCATCAACATATAGGAATACATTTATGCAGTTAGTTCATTTGTACACTAACACAAGATAATTTAACAATATTTCGTAGTCGACTGAGCAATGTAGCTCTAACTTTGATGACAGTTATACAGTTTTGCTAATTAATTATTTTGATATTCATTTGATTTCTTTATAACAATGCCCCCCACCGCAGTCAATATAGACTTCTAATACAGATTAACTTTTTTTTTCTACGAGAACTGCTTTGTTACTTGTTATAAAGCAAACCTAAAACTATTAGTTTAGCTAATTAAATATTGTGATATTCATTTGATATTTGTATAACAATGTCTTCCCTCCCGAATTTAATGTGTGGCATATGGACTCCTAATTCAGTTTATTTATTTTTTCTACGAGAACTACTTTGATACTCAATTGCTCGACCTTTAGTTTTTGAAGAAAATAAATATACAAATATAAGGGTAATACAAACCTATAAGTAACTATTGATTTTGATAATTAATTATTATTATATTCATTTGATATCTTTGTAACAATGCCCCCCCCCGCATTCAATGTGTGGCATATGGACTCCTAATGAAGTTTATCTCAATATATGTTTTCTACGAGAACTATTTTGTTACTCAACCTTTGGTCGACTTTTTATTTATGAATAAAATAAATACACAAAAGTTAAGATAAGGCAAACCCATAACTAATCGCTCCTGTTTTAAGCATCGGAATTTTGAAATATCCATGCCTTATCTTCTATAGTAGAATCTATACTATAATTAATCGTAACATTTATAAAACTGATTGAAAAAACGAACATCAACGTTGTCGTATCAGTTTAAAGTAATTTAAAATACGTAAGAAAAAAGAGTGACTTATTGATTTACAACTGAAACTAGCTTGTTCAAATCTTTTTTCTTTTTTTTCGTGAGTTAAACAATTGAAATAAACAAAAATTAGCACCCGGTAATTCATCATTGAGCTGAAATTCTTAAACCAATCACGAACCACAGAGCCGGATCAGCGATATTAGCCGCAGCTTTCAATCTAATTCCAGCCGCCGGATAGCACGAACGTTTCGGACGCCGTAGGTAGGCGGCCGTCGACCAGACGCGGTGGTAAAGCTTTGTCAATGTGCATTCGGGACATGCCGTCCGTTGGCTGCTTTGTACGGCCGGATCTGCCGCCCATGGGATGACCGCTGGGCGGGAATAACGCCCTGATAGATTTACACAATGGAGCGGCGGGCACGTTCGCTCTGGGACGGACTTGGGTATTATAATACCGCCAGATAATACAGTGAATGTCTTTCTTATTTATACTCCATTATTTTTATTTTCATATAGTTTGCTTCTTACAAGAATTCAAAAGAAAATAGTGAACTAAACAAAATACATTTTATAGACATAATTAAAACAATGACATCTTAGATCAAGGGTATCCAACATTTTTTTACACTGTGATCGACTTTTGAATCTTATTTTTCTGACACTAATAAGAAAATTTATTTAAAGTTTTTTCCCTCCCTTTGAACATTTTTTAATCCCCTTAATTACCAGATAGATACAAATCGAGTCGAGCTGAATTCGTTTTTATTTTTTATCATCGGCTGTAAATATACTTATATAAAATCATATATTTTCTATAAATTCACGGAAGCTTTCGGGATCGATCAAGTTTTTCTTTGGGATAGACCGGTCGATCGCGATCTACTGGTTAGGCATCCCTGTCTTAAATGAACAAATAATTATCAATCCATTACCGTTACTAAAACCCCTAATGCAACTAATAATGAATATCAGTTAAATTTAAACTAATTTATCTTTAATAATAACATATTTGTTATCGTTCTAAGAAACACTAAAGCCGTGTTCAATACATGTAATACTAATAATTTGTAATGTAAATTAGGACGTTAAGATGTATTGTGTATCTGTTCCAAGCCAGTATACATAGCTGAGTAAATGCAGGTTAAACATATTTCTAACGATGACATACGTCGAAATAGCTATAAACTAATTTCTTAAAAAAAATGTCAAACTAAATACTAAATATTTTTTACTTTATTAAACAAATTAATAAAGCTCATAAACACGACCTATAGCTCTCGTGGAAATGATTGAAAATGGTACCCGCGTGTACTGGCTTTACTATGGATTGTTCACATCTGAAACAATCACACTTTTATATGAGGAAATATACTCGAAGAACTTTGAAGGTAACTAAAAGTCACAAAATATCTTATTATACACATATGATAATTAACAGTCATTTATTTTACCCAATTATAGATACACTTTTATGTATATGTTAATTTATAACTTAAGAGTAATAATCAAAATTTAAATATATTCGCAAATCTTGAAATATTCTGTCTGATGATACTTATTAGAGAAATAAAACATGTGTCATAATTTATAACACAACGAGTAACAAAGTTATTAAATTAGACATTATATTAAGCATAATGTAGTTTTTAAAAATCGTTAGGAATCAAACACTCGAATTACCTCTATTAATATGTTATACGTTGTAATTAACTGTAATTATTTAAACCCCATTGCCCGTGTAATTAATGAACTGATAGTATTTCACCCCTGCAATGCTAAATACCCGTACAGCCTTACAGTGAGAGCTTTCTCCGCTCTTCGAAGCTTCGTGATTTTCATTTTTTTTTCATTCAGATTCCGGTTCAGTTTTGACGGCAATCAGCTGGCTATTTTTAGTGGGAAAAAACGCTGATCAAAAGAGTTCAAATGAATTTGAAGGAATTATTCACGAAAGAAAAAATACTCGTTATATCTATTCTAAATTCAGAACAAAAAAATCAACTGTTAAGATTTTTGCTATTGTTTTTTGAAAGACATTACAATAATAAGCTTAAATGTACTTGGAGGATGGACCTTAACTACATTATAATATTTTAATTGAGAGGGAAATATACGAGAAGTATCTTTCACTATCTTCTTTGATTCAATTATGTATGATTCGTTAAAATTGTATGCATTATTACCATGAATAAGCGGTTGGTCTAAACCAGTGATACTTGGGCCGCATTATCTATATATTAATACTCGATAATGTCCGTCCGTCTGAATGATTGTCCGCGATATCCCCTCCCCCTGCCCCTTCCCCCTCCCTTCTCAAAGCTCCGCTGACGCAATATTTTTATTCATACTAAAGACATATTTTCCCAATACGCTGTTTATTATTTGACGATACAAATCGCTGAAAAAATTTCATACAAAAAAACGCCGCTTCTTAAAAATGCAACAAAAATCCCCCCGTTGAGGTCAACGGGCTTACAGCTAGTAAGTTATTAATAAAGAGTAAAAATGAAAAGAAATTACATATGAAATAAAGTGAACTGTCTTAGATAATTAAAGACCTAGTAAAATTAGATACATTCTCTTTTCATATAGGACACGCGATTTTCTAAAATGGTTTTTTTATTTACAGTTCTCACTCTAAACTGTGTGATTTTTTAGTATGTCTGAGCTCATATAGATGAAAGTCATTGGCAATCTTTTTTTTTATATATTAAATTTATGTAGCTCCAAGTACCAGGACGCACCAGCGTCAAGGTTCTTCTAGTCTCCTTCATCGATAAAGTTTTTGAAAAATTGTAAATTGTATCCCCTAACCATCGTTTGCAGACGGAAGGGCGTGATCACTACAGAGATAATAAGTTCATGGGAACTCCATATGCATTATTTTGCAAATCAAATTCTATATGCTTCCCCCATACCAAATCCGTACATGTACACACACATGCGCAAACATACATACACATATACAATACACAAAAATGTCAAACAAATAGAGTCATTTTCGTGATGCTAAGTTTGTTCATTGGCAATCAAAGCACAAAAAAAATAACTAGAACCCATAAAATTGTGCTCGAAAGCCCACAACGCTAATCTCTGCAGCATAGGACCCAAGAATTACAGTCAAGTTTTAATTTGTTCGGAAATAGTCTAACTAAAGTTTGCCTGAAGATGCTTCTCAAAAAAAAAAAGAAATGTGTGTCATAATTTGTTACCCAACCTGTGAAATAACAATGTTTAAATTGTAAATTAAAAATAAACATATAAAAACTTACCACCGAATCCAGAGAAATACAATGGAATAAGAAGCTTTCAATTTTGTATATTTTTGTTTCTTTGTGCTCTTTGTAATAATCGAGATTTTTTTACGGATAATGACAGAAATGAAAATAATTTTTCTTCCAGTATTTTTTTCCGAATTTGCAAAAAGTGGTAAGGGTATTTTATACCCTGCTTAAAATTCCTCACCCCATTGTTCTGAGAGATACATAATCCTAATCTTTACAGAAGTTACTGAATCTAGATTATTAAAAAGGGTTCCACGTTATACAAAGTAGTGTATACAATAACAGAGCAAGTATAATTCAATTTAATCCTTTTGTGTTTATAAATTAACGCAAAAGGGTAATAACTTTAATTTTTCATAAATATTTAGTGCATTTTAGCCCGCGAGAACAGGAATAAGAACGCTACCTAAAATGTCAAATATTTATTTGTGATATATTGTTATATTTAATTTTGATTAAATTATTCTACGAGTATAAATGTAATTGCCGCCTGTGTGGTCGAGTGGTCATTGGCTTCGCCTACGAAGTTCACGGGTTCGAATCTCAGTACGAGAATTTTTATAAATTGATTTTTCAATAGATTTATGAATTTCTGTTCGAAGGCATGAATGTATGTGAATTAAAAAATGTAAATTTATAGATAAGAATGCAATAAAACCAAGCCTTTTCAAGAGATTTATTTTCAGAGTTGGCAATACTTTTTATAACGATTGACAATTTGTAACAAGCGCTGTGTGGCATGTTGCGCCGTTTTGTTTAAACCACAGCTCTTCCACATTAATGCTATTTAATTTTGGAGCAAAAATGTCAGTAATCATGGATCTATAGCGCTCAAAATTAACTCTAACGTTCTGGCCCATATCATTTTTTAAATAAATAAATTTGCATAATTTGAAAGCGTTGTTTTGTTGTGAATTTAAAAGGCAAGCCAAAATAAGCATAAATCATTAAGAAAAAAACAATATTCCTTCGTATTTATTTACACTTTTATTTACCAAGATCCGGACCAGTTTCGTTCACGGCGAGCATTATCTACTGATAAGAAATATAATTTATACAAAAACAAATTGAAATAAAAAAGTGTAATAAACAATTGGCATTGAAAATAATTTACAATCTTGAATTGACGGTCCTGATATTGGTAAAAAAAGTGGAAATAATTACAAAGGAATATTGCGTTTTTCTTAATATAATGCATTTCCACCAAGTATTAACAGTGAATACCCTAAAAGTGAAAGAAATGTGTGTCATAATTTGTTACCCAACCTGTGAAATAACAATGCTTAAATTGTAAATTAAAAATAAACATATAAAAACTTACCACCGAATCCAGAGAAATACAATGGAATAAGAAGCTTTCAATTTTGTATATTTTTGTTTCTTTGTGCTCTTTGTAATAATCGAGATTTTTTTACGGATAATGACAGAAATGAAAATAATTTTTCTTCCAGTATTTTTTTCCGAATTTGCAAAAAGTGGTAAGGGTATTTTATACCCTGCTTAAAATTCCTCACCCCATTGTTCTGAGAGATACATAATCCTAATCTTTACAGAAGTTACTGAATCTAGATTATTAAAAAGGGTTCCACGTTATACAAAGTAGTGTATACAATAACAGAGCAAGTATAATTCAATTTAATCCTTTTGTGTTTATAAATTAACGCAAAAGGGTAATAACTTTAATTTTTCATAAATATTTAGTGCATTTTAGCCCGCGAGAACAGGAATAAGAACGCTACCTAAAATGTCAAATATTTATTTGTGATATATTGTTATATTTAATTTTGATTAAAATATTCTACGAGTATAAATGTAATTGCCGCCTGTGTGGTCGAGTGGTCATTGGCTTTGCCTACGGAGGTCGCGGGTTCGAATCCCAGTACGAACAGTTTTATAAATTGATTTTTCAATAGATTTATGAATTTCTGTTCGAAGGCATGAATGTATGTGATGTCTTGAATTAAAAAATGTAAATTTATAGATAAGAATGCAATAAAACCAAGCCTTTTCAAGAGATTTATTTTCAGAGTTGGCAATACTTTTTATAACGATTGACAATTTGTAACAAGCGCTGTGTGGCATGTTGCGCCGTTTTGTTTAAACCACAGCTTTCCACATTAATGCTATTTAATTTTGGAGCAAACATGTCAGTAATCATGGATCTATAACGCTCTAAATTGACTCTAACGTTCTGGCCCATATCATTTTTTAAAGAAATAAATTTGGACAATTTGAAAGCGTTGTTTTGTTGTGAATCTAAATGGCAAACTAAAATAAGCATAAATCATTAAGAAAAACACAATATTCCTTCGTGATTACTTCCACTTTTATTTACCAATATCATGACCGGTTTCGTTCACGGCGAGCATTATCAACTGATAAGAAATATAATTTATACAAAAACAAATTGAAATAAAAAAGTGTATTAAACAATTGGCATTGAAAATAATTTACAATCTTGAATTGACGGTCCTAATATTGGTAAAAAAAGGTGGAAATAATTACAAAGGAATATTGCGTTTTTCTTAATATAATGCATTTCCACCAAGTATTGACAGTGAATACCCTAAAAATGAAGCATAAATCAGCTGTCAAATTGGCCGTTGCTGGAAACAGTGTTGCTAATTCGAAAAACAAAACTCTAAAAAAACATTATATAAAGAAAAGAAAAATTACTTTTTATATAATACTAGCCGGTTCCCGGCAAGAGTTGCAATGCCAATAAAGAAAGAAAGTGTTTGTGTTTTAATTGTGTTTATTGAAATGCATATTTTCTTTTTCTGTCTGTTTGAAGTTTGACAATTGCTGCCGATTGTCTATGGTACGACACACACGTTACCTATTGTAAGTTAATTGTACTACAACCGTCGCGCAAGTGCAAGCATACCTTGTCAAAATGAACTGTATGGCAGAAATACAAACATTGATTTTTATATATAAGACCTACTGTAAATTAACTTTACTATACTTATAACCTTCCCGGAAATGCAAGTAAAAAGTTTTATTGCAATCGGATAAGCGGTTTGGCAACGCATAGAATACGAACAAACAAACATTCATTTTGATATATTAGATAATATCATATTATGAAGAAACTAATGAAATGGAATATTGATTGATATTGTCGTATGATATAAAAATACAAATTAGCTTGGTTCGTACAACCGCAAAGTTTACGTCAGTAGCAAACAAAATCGGAATTGTATATAACAGATTATTACAAACCGTTTGGCCCGAGTTCTAAGATTTGCATCGAATAGTTTCATGGGCAAACTTTCATTTGGCCCAGGCTCTTTGCCGTTAAGGTTACGTACACAGAAATAGTTGGCATATCGGAAACACTTCCGCAAAGTATTTGGCAACATGCTTTAGCCCTGCTGAACTACTTGCGCTGTTCTCTGAAAAGGACTTGGTACTACTACATCTTGGCACACAAAACAACTAAAATAAACAACATTGTTATTGCTTATACATACACATCGATGGCTTAGTTCCATAAGGAACGATAAGTCAAAAATATTGTTTTAAGTTATATAAATAAGCCAATATCGTGTTATGGTTCTGCCAACATTGAAATAAATTTAGATAAACTAGCTGTAAGCCCGTTGCCCTCGACGGGGGGATTTTTATTACATTTTTAAGTAGTCAGAAATTTACTGGCGTGAAAAATAAATTGCAAACCTATTTATTGAATAAGCCAGAAAATCTAAACGTAATTAATTTTCTAAATGGATTTTTTTAGAAAAACACCCAATTCTTAAATCACATTTGTGCGTTCTACAGGGGTGCGTTCTTGCACCGTTCCTATTTATCATTATCTTTGACTTCATACTTCGCAGGTCAATTCCGCCTGATCGAGGTATAGCTGTTGGTCACACATTCTACTTTCGCACAATTTGCTATTTCGCACAAATGAAAGTGAGGAAGAAGAACCAGAAAAAATCATCAAGACTTTAACAATAAAAAATATGAACGAAGCTTTTATTCATCTCGATACATTTTTGAATATTATGGAAGAATGTAATCCTAATGAAGAACGCATATCTTAAGTACGGAGGGCGATCCATAAAAGCACTGCATGTTACAGAACTCTCTATGAAGAAATGAAAAAAAATACAACTAATTCTTGACAAGTTTATTAAAATATTATAATTTTTATCAAATACATAAGTAAATTTTGATGAATAAAAATTTTAAAGAACAATTTTTGGTGTTTTTTTACATCCCTCTACTTTCGAAAATTCAACATTCGCACACATTTTCAGGAACCAATTGTGTGCGAAAGTGGAAGTCCGCCTGCATATTATTTATTGTTGATGCTCATTAAAGATAATTGAATTAACTACTGAAAGCATTTTTATTTTCTATTTTGTAATATAACAAAACCATTTTATAGATCATATTTTTAAGCGTGAAATTTTCTGTTCCTCCTAGAATTAAATTTCGCAATGGTTGCAAAATATAATGGCTTCATTATAAAATTGCTAATTAAAATAATCGCCACAAGCTTTCATGATAAATTTCCTGACTCATCATTTTTTTACAATATGACCAGATTGAAGCTTTCTAAATTTTATTTGCACCACGAAGCTATTTTATAATGAGGCAGGTTGGGTTTCAAGCTTTCAGCTAAGAAAATATCGAAAATAATTACATAATAATTGAGAAAGAAATGAAAAGCTTGGTATCATGTTTATTTGGCTTGAGAGGCTTGACATTTTCTTATGTAATATATTATTTACCAGTTTTGTTCGGGTCCGTAGTGAAGTGGTAAAACTTGCTGGCTTATGTGATGTATCTTACGGGTTCAATAACATTTTTTCAAAAGCTTAATATTTTTTTGTTCCAAAGCATGGGTGTTTTTAGTGTCTAAAGATTCTGTTTCAACCTTCCGATCCTAAAATAATGGGGCGTAGCGACAGCGTCATGTCCTGGCCCTTCTTTTCTATATCTACTCTCTTCGAAAAAATCTGTTGAGATACCTGTGTTAAGGGACTATATTAGGAATGCAAAATGAAGACTATGCTTTACTTTTAAATTACGAAAAACATAAAAAAAATGATTTTAGATACCTGGCTTATTCATATATTCATAGCTAGGAAAAGACTGAGCGAGCTGAAAAATGTCGTCAAAAAATTCATATAGCATTAAGCTGTGTGAATTTCATGTTCATAGAGCTATCCGCTTGAGGTTTTACCTTAAAGTAAAATAATAATACCCATATGGTTAAATTTGATCAAATTCTTAGAAGGAATATTGTATTATACAAAATACGGTGATTTCATAAAAAAAATACAAGTTTTAGGTCCAATACAGTTTTGCATAATATGCCTTATACAATAGGAAGAAGTCAGATTTCTGTTATTCTACAATCGACTATCAAATTTGATTATTTTTAAGTAAAATGCCAATTCATCAAGTTTTGACAGTGAACAATTGAAACGTGTGTGACATATGAATTCGAAATATTGAATTAATTAAATACTACGTATGGAAATGTAAAGAAAAAAATGGGAGAAATTCTACACTCTCTTCAGGATTCCCCTTTTTAAGAGACTGTTTATCAATATCTGATGTTAGAATTTACGTGAGGTTACCAATACTATAGACCAGTGTTTCTCAACCTTTTTGGGAGCGTGGCCCCCTTTGAGTGTCTTTATTTTTCTGTGGCCCCCATACCTTTTTTTTTTTAGCTCACCGAGAAATTTTAAATCTCCGATTTGGTATACTTTTTCCCAGAATATCTCCCCTTTTTTTTTTAGCTCACCGATTTGAAATCCTCAATTTGCCCGTGGCCCCCCTGAACTGTGTTGTGGCTCCCCAAAACAAAAATAAATCTCTGTGGCCCCCTTGGAACACGCTGTGGCCCCCAGGGGGGTCACATGGCCCACCGCTGAGAAACCGTGCTATAGACTAACTAAGTATATAAAGATGCAATGTCAAAAAGCAACAGAGATAACTGTCAATTACTGTATTTTTTATGTAGTTAATATACCAAGAGTATTGATATTTGAACAACGAATTGTTATAACAAATGACGACAAAAAAAGATTAATAATAAACAAGAAACGCGTTTTATTTAATATTTAAACAGTGCTATAATAGTATTTTGAGTTCATAATTCACAACGATATTAATGAACGCCTTTATGAAATTCCTTTGACTAAACTATTACAAAAATGGCGCCGCCTTTTATAATACAATATCTTATTTGAACCAGACAATTAAAATCTTCTTTGAAAAGTTCACAATTAATTGTACAGCAAAAACTTGTACTTAAAACATTTTACAGCAAACTTTACGATTAATAATGTTCAGAAGAACTTTTACAGAGCTAAATTTATTATTTTATAAATACATTAGTCTTCTGGAGGATACGGCGCCATATTTTTGAAATAAATAAACTTGCCGCTTCTCAAGTATAAGCCTACAACTTTGTCGGAAACTTTCAGAAGCTCTAAAGTATTTTTTCCACTTAGTCCAAACTTTTATTCAAACGGTGAAATGGATTTTTTTTTTTTTTTTTTTAATCCATGTCCGCTCCCAATGTGGAGCATATGGCCTCCTAATGGAGGTATCTTAACAGATTTTTTCTACGAGAACTGTTTGTTACTCAGTCGCTCAACCTCACTTCTTTCAAAGTGAGTAGGGAAAGAAGGATAAGGCTAGAACAGGACTAGTGGTTGGCTAATCGTTATTCTACGCCCAGTTATTAAAGGATCAGAAGGATTGGAGGAGAGGAAATGATGTGAATTGACATCACAAACACCCAGTCTTCGATCACAACTTTGAATTGAATAATTCTCAAATTCACTGTGATCTGACCGGGAATCGAACCCAGACCTGCGTGATCGGAAGAGCAAGCTCTTACCAACTGGGCCACAGCAGGCGACAAATGGAATAGCCATAGCATATTGTTGATTCTGTTTTCAGAGTAAATATAAATTGGACGGATTCTAGTTTAATTTTGTTAATTTAAATTATTTTGCAATGCACTATTTTTAACATTAAAAAACACAACGCTTTTTTGCTTACTTCAGCATTGATACTTATGAACACATTTTTTTTTTAAATCTCCCAGATTTAAAAAAAACACATTGTAATTTATACCTATGATTGTTCATTTTTTTTTTGAAAATAATTATATTTATCGTCATGGTATTCTTATTCTGTTATGGTATTTTGTTAAATTAGTTAATTGCTTCAACATTTTTAAATGCTGGCGGTCTTGGAAGCTGTTTATATTTAAAAAAATATTCTTATAAAGTTATGTATTCAAATCCTTTAAACCCTCTAATTCTAATACAACAATATTAATAATATGAATTGAACAATAATTCCTTTAACATAAGTAAATCTATCATAACTAGGGCATCCGTTCCCGGACACTTTTTGTGATCCCGGGATTTAGATCGATCATTTATTATAAATTCTTGGAGAACTAATGGATGTGGGTTTTCGGGATCCCGGGATCTATCACTGAGAAAAAATCAGAAATTGAGAGATTTAAAAATAATGTATAAAATAAGTTGGAGCACCCTTTTTAATAGCTCGCTGGTGGCTTTCAAAATTTTGTTTGCTAGGCGATTTTAAAAACCTGGGAATTAACGTAATTTCCAAAATGAAAAAATGTGGCAGCTTTTTTCACTTCTTATCCTCAATTCTGAAATCTCAAGATTAGTAATATCACCAGGGATTCCAGGATCATAAAATCTGTCAGGATCCAGAGATTTGAGACCCTAATCATATCATAAAAGATCATATTATATTATATTCAATACTACATATTCTGAAGTCTTTACGTAACAAACTTATCTTTAAAATCAAATATTAATTTAAGAAATTTTTGCAAGAGCACGAAGAATATATAAAAGATAAATTTTATTACAGTTAGAAATCTCCTGAGCTCAGTAAAATTAAACGTGATTAAATAATACGAAAAAAGCTAATGGAAACTTTCGTTAACTTTGATAATTGAAATGAACACTAATGAGTCGAAATGTTTGCTAATGAATAATCCATACAAAGTTTTTTAGGCTACAATACAATCTCTATATTAAGTTTAACGCTGCGACGACAAGCTTGCAGAAAGTTCTTTAAACAAGGTCAGCAGTTATAGAAACCCGAAGGCAGTTGTTTAGCTAGCATCTATTTACTCGTCATTTCGCTGAATGGTCACTGGGAAAACTTTTTTCTTTTGCGTAAGTTTTCGGAAAAAATCTCCCCAGAGTTCATAGAATTCTCTTGTTTATTGTTTCTAAATTACACGAGAACTTTCTGGATACTATTGCCAATGAAAAACAAATTTGATTCTATTTACTGCTTAACATAGAAGTTTCGGATTCACAGAATTCGCTATTTGAGTTGATAAAGTCATTAATAGGGTATTTCGAAACTTTTTTTATGTAATCATTATTACTGCGACCTTTCACACAAATTACTTGTTTTATTTCATCTAAACTGAAAAAAAAGACGTGTATTTTTTTATAATTGAATAGTTTTCAAGAAACTTCAACTATATGTAAAAATAGTGGGGGCACGGGAAATAAGGCGGTAGCTATTTACCACGCTTTTGCAACGCTCCAGGCACCTGTTTAGTAGCATTTAGAGGTTTGAGCTTTCAAAGTTTGTATTGTACATAACCAGCAAAATACAAATTTTGATTTACTCAATCATTGTTTTATTAAAAAGTATGGCTATCTTGAATATTTTCAATACTACCAACATTCTAATAAATAATGAAAACAGTGTTAAAATGAACTGACTGAATTCATCATTTTGAATTCATAATTTTCACTGATACTGATAATTTAAATAATTTGAGAAAGAGAAAGTAATACACATTGAATTAAACGTATTTTTGGCATAGTATTCTTTCAACTAGGTTCATTATTTCTGCAGACGTATTGTATCGTACCATATTCCAAGTACAATCATGACTATTCTTTGTAAATATCAAAAACCTAATTCCATCGTCTCCTCAAGAGGCAAAATGGTATTTACCTTCTTTTACACACGGTCCACAAAATATGATACAATAGATCAATTGGATTAAAATGTATATTAATCACAAATCAAATGAATATTATCTGTGGGTTTTTCATTATACAAATGGTTACCTTTCTAATATTGTGGAGGTAATTGGACAGACGGAATGACATTAATCTTTAGTGCATTAACTGTTAAATTAGTTCAGCTTGGCTTTGATATGCGCGATCATTAGCTTTTTTAATTATTAAAGAAGTGCTGTCAAAACACATTTAGATGTCTGTCAGACATACAATATGAGTCACATTTATTCCAAATTTATACAGAGGTCGCTTGAAAAATGATTATTACCAAGTGTGGAGCTTTATATACTGTGACGTTTCATCATGGAAGCTTGTCAAACCTTTAAATCTTCATATCGACTATGGAAAGGAAAAAGGACGTATCCTACACGTAGAAAATTTTACAGGAGGCACGAAAAACGTGTTTTGATGATTTTGGGAGAAAGGAAAATTATGAAATATACACAACCTTGAAGTGCACGGAGACTTCTAAAGTGGTGATTAATTGACATAATATAATATTAATTTAAGAAATTGTCTTTTTCTTGGTTTCAATTTTTTCAAGTTCATCTTTTTTTAAACTTAAAATGCAAAATTTAGATACTTATTCGGCATTTGCAGCTTACATCCTTTTGACAGAATGTGTATTGAGTTGGATACATTGTGATTATCGAAAAAATAGCTGTTTTGAAAAAACTGTAGGTTACGTCCTTTTTCCTTTCCACAGTTGATATGTCAAACAAATAAATATTCCACTATAATATTCATTTGAAAATCTCTTGTTTAACAATACGCTGTGCAATCAAAATATATAGATACCAGATGCCTTAATGATAAGTAATCTACTTTTGAAAGGTGCCATGACAGAAAACAGGGCGTATTTCTGCCAAAACTTTACTCCATTATTATATTGGAATCTACCTGTGCGAATAGCTACATTTTAAGCTGAAAATGGTTGACAGAGGTCTTTCAACTGTTTCCGGTAAACATTAACGTATTTCCACTCAGCGACATCAAAGTTCTGTGACAATGGAAGTATAAATTTAGTTTGGATTTCTTCATCAATTCTACTATGTATAAGTAAGATTTTTGCTAACTGTTTGAAGATTTTGATAAATAAATAAAGAGATAAAACTTATCTTTCTACAAGAGTATAAGAATATTAAATTTATTTAACAATATTGAGAGGAATTTGTCATGGCTTAAGTAACTTGAAGAAAGATAAAAGGCATGTGAAAAATGGAAGAACTGTTTGTTTTCACTCCTTTTATTCTTTGAGAACTGTTTGTTACTCAATCAATCTTACTATTTCGAAGAAATTAGTAGGGATAGAAGTACGAGAGGACTTTTATTTTATCCATTTCCGCTCCCAATGTGGAGCATATGGTCTCTTAATGAAGGTGTCTCAACATAAGTTTTTGTTCGAGAACTGTTTGTTACTCAGTCGCTCAACCTCTACCTTTTTAAAGAGAGTAGTAGGGATAGAAGGATATGATTAGGACAGGATTAGCTAACCACTAGTCCTGTCCTCGCCCTATCCTTGTATTCCTACTCTCTTTCGAAAAAGAGAGGTTGAGCAACTGAGTAACAACCAGTTCTCGTAGAAACACATCTGTTGAGATAAACTCCATTAGGAGTCTATATGCTCCACATTGGGAGCGGACATGGTTAAAAAAAAAATATATATTTGTAGTCAGAAACGTCTTCTATACGAAAAAGAATTTATTTTAAAACAAACATAGTACGAGTGATTTTCGACATAAACAAACACCCTTTACTTTCGTCTAGATGAGAATTTCATGTACAAATGTTACTGTAAAACTATTTTTATACAATTCATTTATCCGTTGGATTTGGTAAGGTAAATATTTACTTAGAAAATTGGTTACGCTTAAGAAATCTCTTTCGTATATTACGTAATATGAAGCCTTCCCTTCGCTTATTTCGTCTACTTTGGTTCAGAAACGTCTTTGGTTGGGAGAAAATCTAACAGGAGACAAAGAATCCTATTTATACACAACGTCGAGACGTCCCGGGACAAAAGTTCCGGTACTTGTCAGGTTTTTTGCTGTCTTAAGTCCCGGTACTTTTTTGGAAAATGTCCCGGGAATTGTGTCTGTGATTTATAATGTGCTAATAACATGTACATGTTAATTTTGAAAAAAACATTTTTTGTGGTTAAAAAACCCTCAAAAGGACTGATGTGTATTGAATGAAGGCAGGTATAAGTGGGGAGCTCCAAGAAAAACGGACACGACATGGTCGAGACGTGACACTTACCCGGGGTTTAAACAAAATTAAGTATGCATATATAAAAGCGATCTGAAAAACAGATGTTTGGTATTTATAATTTCGTAGAAGTTTCGAATACCGTGTGTTTAAATTTGTAATATAACTGTAGCAAAAGCAAATTACAAAATATTTAAATTAAATGTTCATACCTGATGTTTCAATAGGACAAAAAGGTCTTAAAGCTGTATTGTGAAGTTACGGTCATAAATTTACTCCAGACGGCGGTATCATTGATATTTATACGTTACATGTACCGTTTTCATCCCTTTAGTAAGCATTGCACACATCCATTACATAAGAAAAATAAAAAATATTTAACATTGTATTAAAAAAACGCGATTTTTACTAGTGCGTACTTTCAAAAGGCGCCGAGTGTATGTAATTCATAAATAAATACATACATGCAAATATTTAATTTTAATAAAATTATGTTTTTATTAAAGGAGAAATAAATGTCTCAAGTCCCGAGATGTCCCGGGACTTTGACTTCATCCCGCCTCGAGTCTTAGCCGGGACTTAGAAAACCCCGAGACTTCAGAATTCCTATACACAACACGAGCAAATAGTCAGTTATGTTTGATTTTTAAACCCAATGTAAATGCATTTATAGTAGGTAAATACGTTAATCTTTAAAGTTCATTACACAAAGTGTTATTAATAAGAACACAATTTTTCTTTGTAGTTTATTCCACTTTATTTATGTATTAAATGTCCTCCCCTTCCTCCCTTCCGTTCCTTTAATTACAATGCGTAGTGAGAGCGATTAGTTAATCACTAGTCTTTTACTTGCCTTATCATTCTTTATCTACTACTCTCTTTGAAAAAAGAGAGGTGCGACTGAAGAACAAACAGTTCTCATAGAGAACTTCTGTTGAGATACCACTATCAGGAGCACATATGATTCAAATTGGGAAAGCACATGAATGAAAATCAAGGAAAATATTGTGGAAATCTAAATGAAAGTTTCGACTTTATTAACCGGTATTTCGTGTTTATATTTCCACGATGACTTGCAAATCTTCGTGAATTTTCAAACTCGCGATGCATTTATTTCCCCAGCGGAAACATTTTCCAACTTCTAATATTTTTGTACATCACAAGTGGTGCAGCGTGTGCATGGAAGAAAATGCAAGCGAATATCTAACAGCAAATATTGGCAGAATGGATCCAACCTCAAGGGAAAGGTAATACGGAAAATTTATTTCCGATAACGATGGTTTAGTATTATTAAGTGCTTGAAAATAATCAAAAAAATATATTTAATAAGTAATATAGTAAACTGTCTATTTAGGGATACAAACCCTAAGCCGTGCATTCGAACAGATCGACTTTCCAACACACATAAACTATTATTATTATTATTTTTTTTTTATTAATTTTTAAAAAAAATATTTGACATTACAGCTTACGCCAATGCGTCAAATATTTTGAAGTTGAAAGATCATACGAGATATACCCGATGAGAATTTTTGAAAGTCACATGAGATCAACTCAAGAAGAATTGACTTCACAATCACCCATGTCTTAGATCTCAAATTAAAATTAAAAAAATCTAATTTGACATTGACCTTACCGGGAATCTTACCTTACTAATCGAACCCGGACCCACCTGATCGGTAGAGCAAGCTCTTACCGACTAGACCAAATCGGGCGAATATGTCGGGTCCGTAACGCAGTGTTAATTAACACCGTTGGCTTCCGTGACGTTTCCCACGAGTTCGAATCCCAGTGCGAACAGCATTTCTCAATCGATTTCTGTTCGAAGGCATGGATATTTGTAGTGTATGAAAATTTCATCTCACTTTTCGGGCGATAAGCTAATCACTAGTCTTTTTTTAATCCTTTCGTTTCTATTCCCACTCTCTTCGAAAAAACATATTGAACGACTACTGAGTACCACTCAGAAATTCTCATAGAAAACTTCGGTTGGTATCCCTTCATTTGGAGGCCATATTTTCCATATTAAAAGCGAACTTAGATTTTTATTGAAACTCGAAGATTTTATTTATATCAGTAGTTCCTAATATGGGGTGCGATAAAGCATTTCTGGGAGTGCGGGAGATGTTTGTATTTTGACATATTTAAAGAAATGTATTATATATTAAATTTACTACACAACAACCTAGTCATTCAAATTTGAGATGTTATTTTTATATTTGAATATAAATGTATGTACACATTTCTCAAAAAACAAATATCTTGCAATAAATATAATTTACAAAATTAAAAAATCGGTATAAAGTTAAAATTGGTGCAAAAATAAACTTTCAGATTTAACTGGGGGCGGACCATTAACAAGAAAAGACACCATTGATTTAGAATGTAATATAATATTGAAATTAATAAATGTGTTTTGTGTTTAATTGGCTTCACCTGTTTGAGAAGCATCCATAGAACATTGTATATATATCGTAATATTTTAAAATTGACTGCATTTGGTCAAACGTAATTGTTAAAAAAAAACAATTATATTTAATCTGAAAACGCTTGATAAAGAAGCGAAACACATTTTCAACTTACTGTACGAACAATAGATTCACAATGTTATTAATTTTTGTCTTATTTTACGAAACGAATTTCAACAAACTTACCTTTAGCTATATTTCAATAATATTTAAATACACTTCTATGATGAATTGTCGGTGTTAAGCTTGAAATACACCTCAGAGAAAACGTATCGTAGCCCCTTAGTCCTTTGCTATATTATAAATAAGGAACGGTGTGAAAGATACTGCGTATTTCAAAACTTGAAATATGGCTCAGGATATTTATTATGTTTGGGAATATGGAAAGTAGACAAGTAGACCTTGAACGAAAATAATTTTTCAACCAAATACTACGTAGGAAATTTATAAAATGTAATATAATAGTATTTTTAAGTATTATGCATCGTAGGTGAAGAAATATCATTGTTTATATGGTTGCTAGCTATTAAGGATTATGCCTTGATCAGAACTATGATTAAACTTACATTAATTTAGTTATAATATATATTATATTAGCTTAGAAGAGATTCACGGTATATCATCTTATTCAATCTTACATCTTAATTTATATTGAAATATATATACATTGAATAAATTGACAAAGTGTTTCCCGGAACTGTAAAAATATGGTATCATTTAAAACAAATTAGTTTGTGATTATTTTAATAGGGTAAAATATCAAGGTATTTCAGTTCTACAGTTGTTTTAATTTTTATTTAAAAAGTTAAAGGTTGATAGCTATTTCGGCTTTCGCCATCGTCAGAACTATGCATTAAACGTAAATTCACTCAGCTATATATACTGGCTAAGAAGAGATACACAATGCATCATATTATTCACTCTAACATACTAATTCTAATTCTAATTACAATATTGCACTTATTAAATGTGATTTTAGTGTTACAAAGAAAGATAAGCAGTCTGGGTTTTTAAAAACATTAATTAGAATGATTTAAACTGATATTTATTATTAATTATGCTACATTAAATTTATTAACTATGGCTGTAGTGTTTTGAAAAACAATAAGCAATGTGGGATTTTCCACAGGTAAATTAGGAAAAATGATATTGATATTTATTATTAATTATATTAAGGGTTTTAACAACGTTGTTAAAACAAAAACGTGGAGTTCTACCAAGTAAGTGCCAAATCAATAAATAATGATAAAAAAATTGTGATTATTTATTATTATTTAAATAAGCATCTTGTAATTGTATTAGAATAATATGTGTCATCTTGACTTTTATAATCCATAGACAAACTCATAATTTCTTGAAGAACGCTATAGAGTCTCAAAGAGATCAAAGTACCACACACTTGAAGAAGAATATGATGTTTCTAAAACTTCCATGGACTAGTATCATTATTTTTTTATTTTCATTAATGTATTATATCATTTTAGATAACTTTGTTAAAATTTCCGAAATTATAGTTATGTTTGATATTACTTTTAGTCACCACTTTATTACTCTTTGATGATTCTTGTTATTACATGTTAGAGTTGTTAAACATTTTAATTTGTGTTAGTTTAGAGTCACTTATTCATAAACTCTACTGTCATTTGTAAATTCTTTTCAATGCCAATTGTTTATTTATTTTTACCATGTCCGCTCCCAATATGGAGCATATGGACTCCTAATAGAGTTTATCTCAACAAAAATGTTTCTACGAGAACTGCTTGTTACTCAGTTGCTCAACCTCTCTTTCTCCGAAGAGAGTAGGAATAGAAGGAAAGAGCAAGGACAGGACTAGTGGTTAGCTAATCGCTCTCAATACGCCCTGTTTATAGGATAGGGCGGGTGGGAAAGTTGGAATTCAAGACATCACATACATTCATGCCTTCGAATAGAAATTCATAAATCGATTGAAAAATCAATTTATAAAACTGCCGGTACTGGGATTCGAGCCCGTGCCCTCCGTAGCGGTAGCCAACGATGTTGACCACTCGACCACACAGGCGGCACTGTTTGTTACAGCTATTTTATTTCAATTTGTTGTTGTATAAATAGCACTATTAAATTATATAAACTGGTCCTGATCTAAGTTAATAAAAGTGGAAATAATTTCAAAGAAATATTGTGTTCTTCTTAATACTAAGCGACTGCTTAGAAAAATAAGCCTATTTTATGAAAACTTTACCATAGCTTCTTTCTTATAGTTATATTTCTAATGTCTACGAAATAACGTACGTTTATTTCACGGATTTAAAATAAAATGGAACATTAAAGACAAATATAATATTATTCCACATATGTGGCACTTAGAACAAATGGCTTCTTACTAATTCACTCTATTATTCCAAGAGTAATGGATATTGTCTACGACCCGTCCTCGAGACTGCGGAGCCATAGATAAAGCCCACCTCTTCCAGTGGGCTATTATTTCAGGAGCTTCTTTTTATTTTATTACATCGTTATTGTGACCTTGTATTGTGGACCATTTAATAAAACGGCAGAATTATTCTGGAGTCTATTTAATATAAAGAAAAGGTGACTGCTTCAGTCTCCTTCTAAATACATATACGCACTTCAGAGAACCCATTTAAAAGAAGTCCACTGTCTTGAATATCTTTATGATAAAAAGGAAATGCCTATAAAAGTCACAATAATTGAATAGTATTTAATATTTTTTTCTTCTCAGTTCATTTGTTCATCCTTCGCCTAGTGTCGGCACTTGGTAAAAAGTCAATTTGGGCAGATTGCATCGCCATACCTAGGGCATCCAATTAACTGGACTTCAATTTTTTTATTCACACAAGTATTGTCAATAACGACCCTGGTTTCACCTTTCAGCATCTTCAGGCGTTCAAGTGCACGGATGATTTTTACCAAGATATTTTAGAAATTAGTAGGGCACAGTTAATCAGTTTGCCGATTTTAAATGAGCAGGTGAATCTACCAAATTCCCAACTTTTGTATATTATAGCTATAAATTAATTTGTAATTATTTTTCGTAACATAATTATAAACATTCTAGCAATCAAAATAAATATTATTCTTGAAATTACCCACCATTTAAATCTGTAGGCATTTCCGTGTTATAAAATTTCAACAATAATCGCATTTAATTTAAAAAACCTTCAAAGACTATTAGCTTAAGTAAATATTTTCCTAGCTAATTGAACGTCATTAAAATCAAATCATGAGCAAAGTTTACCCTTGTCGCCATCAATAGATTTTAGCTCAGTAATTTATTTATTTATTATATAAACATGATTCACTTATTTGCTAAACGTCAGTTCAAGTCCATCTGTGTACTCGAACGCCTGAAGAAACCGAAAGGTGAAACCCGGGTCATTAGTGACAAAACGTGTGTGAATGAAAACAATTTGAACGACTCAATTTTAATATTGAAATTACACCAAGCACCTTCAGTCGAAATTTAAATTATATTTTAAAATTACATTAAATATACGTTGTGTAAAATTCATATTTTAATACACGGATGTATTTATTTTTCAAGATGTCGACTAAATTAATATAAAGGTGTATAATATATTTTACGTAACATTTGTAGAAGAAGGTTATGGAAGCTTCAAAGAAACAGAAAATATGTAAAGTTTAATTATTACGCACGCATATTATGCTATATTTAAATAACCCTTTCAACATTATATCAGGTAATTTAATAAAGGTTGTAAATGAAAAATGTTTTATGAAACAAAATTATTCATGTATAAAATTGT
Organism: Himalopsyche anomala; assembly: GCA_031772345.1. Classification (NCBI taxonomy): domain Eukaryota; kingdom Metazoa; phylum Arthropoda; class Insecta; order Trichoptera; family Rhyacophilidae; genus Himalopsyche; species Himalopsyche anomala. Next base: position 3,359,881 of record CM062824.1, on the reverse strand, counting down.
TGTGTTTAATATGACATTTAAAAACACTAAGCCGTATTCCTCTTTATTGTCTGTCCATGCCCGTTCCGAAAGTGAAAATATTACCGCTACGTGGCGTCTCAAAGAAACCTGTTTTTTGCCAGTTTTATCGCTTCTTTCCAGGTCATGCTGTGTCTCAACCGTATATGTATGTACATTATAATAAGCATGGTGCTTAGCGACCTTTCAAGACTCCAGTTACGTTACGTAATGCGATCAAAATATTAAACTGAAATATGTTTACAAGTTTTGTTTTGATGAACTAATCAATCGCCGCTTTTAACTTTTCCGGTTCTAAGCTCAAGAAATGCGACCCCAATACCCACATTTTCTTAAATATCTATTTTAATATGAGTGATACAATGTTTATAATTAAGGTATTCTTATATCATAGTTTTTTGGACCTTTTGTAGTTTATATAAATACGCGATGCGATAACGAGCGATCGTTTTTAAGATAACTGCGCTGAACGCGTCAGTTGCAAATTTATATTTGTATTGGAATGACGTCTTTTTTACACGCAACTTAAAATATGATTATTTATTAAAAAAACACGGATTTTTATAAAAAAAATGTACAAGGAATGATGCAGAGAGATATTTTAAAGCCCTTAGACTATTTTTTTTATTGAAATTCATAAGAATAAGGCCAATAATGAGGAAACCACTGGGGTCCCTAAACGACCCCCATCGGTAGAGAAGTATTTTTCTAGTCTCCGAGCCGCGAGAGTTAATAGTGGTTTTAAAAATAATTTTATTTTTTCATCCATATCCGCTCCCAATGTGGAGCATATAGCCTCTTAATTGAGGTATCTCAACAATAGTTTTTCTACGAGAACTTTTTGTCACTCAGTCGCTTAACTTCTTTTTTCCTAAGAGAGTAGTAGGGATAAGGCTAAGACGCTCAGTTACATAAGGATCGAAAAGGGTTGGAGAGAATTTTTAGACATCACAAACACCCATGTCTTCGAACAGATATCAATAAATCGATCGAAAAACTGCTGTGTGTACTGGGACTCGAGCCCGTGAGATACGGCACGGAAGCCAACAACGCTAACCGCTGCGCCAAAGGATCCGATTATATATCATTAGTATAATGTTTTCCGTCTCTCATTTTAATGATAAAAAAATATAATAGTGATTGTACGAAACAAAAATTAAATTGTTGTACTCGTCCACTTTTTGCGGTAAAGTGGCATATCTACAAATGACGTATTACGGGATTGAGTAACTTTTTACCCCAACCCTCGTAAATCTTTTCCCTTCTGACTAAATTATGTAAAATTTTCAACCGCCCCTCATTTAAAAATGTTGCGTAGCGATTTTTTTCTCAGAAAAAATGAATTGCTTTTGTGACGTAATATTTAATACAACCATTTCCTTTCTCGAACCGAAACGTTATATAATACCACATTAACATGAATGTAACTTGATAATATTTAGCTTTTTAACAATCATCAAACTTTTACGTTATATTCAGGGCCAAATGATAAAAAAACACGTGGCAAAATAATATTTATATATATTGAATTTGTAAAGGAAAAACAAACACAACAAATTTTACAAGAGATACAGAAAATGTTTTTTGATGATTTTAGGCCAAAAGCAAATTATAAAGTATACACAACGTTGAAGTGCATGGAGACTGATAAACTGGTTTTACCTGATATGAATTTAATATATTAAAAAAATAAATTTTTAATTAAGTCTTTTTTCCCGATTGGAAAACTCCAAAACGTAAATGTGAAAAATACTTCTCAAATGTGACTGAATTTAGCTAGCACAACGTGAGCAGGCGTGAAGTTGTCATCGTTTTGTAAGAAATATTAATTCTTTTTCGTGAATAAACGATTCCATCACTGTTGCATAATAGACTGTCTTTAAATGCACGATTTGTATCTAATTTTATTCACATATCTTTAGTATTGACTGTGGAAAGTAAAAAAGACCTTAACCACACATAACAAATTTTACAGGAGACAAAAACAACGTTCTTTGGTTATTTTGATCTGAAGGCAAATTATAAAATATACACAACCTTGAAGTGCATGGAGACTGATAAACTGGTTTTTAATTGACTTTACCTGATGTTAATTTAATATATTAAAAAAAATAAACCTTTAATTAAGTATTTTTTCCCGATCGCAGTTTTCACAGGGATTTATTTTTTCAAACTTAAAAGCTAAATTTAGATACTAATTCGACATTCTCAGCTTACATCTTCTTGATAGAACGTGTATCAAGTTGTGAATTGTGATTATAAAAAAAGCTGCTTTGAAAACACTGTGGATTACGTCTTTTACCGAGTTTCTTTCTGCAAAAGCTGAATTTTTATACGATAAGAACTGTCTGGCGCGATTCAGTAAAGTGAAGTCATACAGTTATTTTTATTGTCAATACTTTTGCACTACTCTCTCGATTAAAAAAAAAATACCATACATAATATAGAACACGGTTTCTCAACGGTGGGCCATGTGGCCCCCCAGGGGGCCACAGAGATTTATTTTTGTTTTGGGGAGCCACAACACAGTTCAGGGGGGCCACGGGCAAATTGAGGATTTCAAATTCCTCGGTGAGCTAAAAAAAAAAAAGGTGTTGGATCTCATGGATTCGAGTCCCCACTACGAACAGAATTATTTTCGATAGATTTATCGATTTTTGTTCGAAGACATTTTTGATGTATAAAAATTACCTCCCAGTTTTCCAATCCTTCAATAACTGTGGATAGCGAGATTGATTAATTTACTACTATTCCTGTTCTAGCCTTATTCTTTTATCCCTACTACTTTATTTTAAAAGACAGACTGAGCGAATAAGTAACAAACAGTTCCCGTAAAAAATCTGTTAAGATACTTCTATCAGGAGGCTATATGCTCTGCATTGGGAGCGTCTGCTATCCATGTCTATGGATAAAAAAATATTTTTATTTATGTTACTGATACTGTTTTATGGATTATCTAAATGTGTAATTCAAAATGAACTCGGTGACTGAATAATCGTGTGATATTCAGAATTTAAAATTGACGTATCAAATGCGTACGAAAAATCAGTAAATTTTTGATGAAAATAATAATTTAATGATGTTTTTAAAGTATTTGAGTATCTGCATAATAACTGTTCAAAAATATACCAAAAAAATGCCAAACACAAGGTTAGAACATCATAAGAAATCGCAGTCAATGTGTTAATAATATTTTGAATGAAGCAGAATGCTATAAACAAACATTATTCCTCTCTAAGAGAGGGTAAAATTATGCTTTGAATGTTAAATCTTTAATAGAATACGACTATTCGTATTAAACATCTCGAAAGTTTATTTATATTACAATGGCTTAGCTATAATGTAAAGTATGTATTTACGCAGATGCGCTCTCCTTAGTTTCAAAAACAAAGAGTGAATAAAATATGTCGTCTACTGTTTATGCTTTATTACCTCATTAAACGATACAAGAAAACCAAATCCACTTTATTCGTTTGGATAATAGCTAGACGTTACTTTTGAGAAAATAATGGAAACAGTACAATGCGCCGCGGCTTATGAATCTCAGTATAAAACAGCCCTTCTCAAACGCTGTGTCGTAATACACAAATGTATTGCGAATAACTTCCAGGTGTGTCGTGAAATTGTATTTTTCTTACATATAAAACAAAGATCTTGTGTGTTATTGGCTTCTGATTGGCTGTGAAATGATTCGTCTCTGATTGGCTTTAAGATTCACGTGTTAAATATATGTTTTCAAATAAGTTTTATAAAATAACAAATTAATGTTTTTTGATAATTAAATAAATAACAAAATAATGTTAAGTATTAGATTGGTCATAGTAAGTTTGAAGAAGTCATCAGAAGTGAGTGATTACTAAAAAATGACAATCAATAGATTTGCCATAAAAAATCAGAACTCCTTTTGCGATCATCCCGCCGTTTTGCAAACCTTCAAAGTACTTTGGAAGAGTAGTAATGTCTGCAATTCTGAAGATCTTTTCATGATTCAATATATTTTTTTGAAGATAAAGCATTGGATATGATTTGGAAATTTTTTCAACGTGAGAGTTTCACGTTCCGATAACAATGTTTGTGAAAATTTTTGTGACCATTTACCTAAGGTTTTCAGTAGTAATGAAATTATAACAGATTCTGGAAAATGAAACTTTATTTTGGTTTTTTAGAAATGTGCAATTCTGACGCATCTAAATGTCAATGAAAATGAAAACGAAGCAGCAAAAAGCCCTGTAAATTTTTCGAATTATTTGAATCCAAATTGGACTCCGTCTAACAAATTGCTATTAAAAGAAGCATCTTTCATCATGCTTTTAAGAAGATTAGACAACAATTATAAAATAGGTCAAGACTTACAGTGGAAGCTCTGAATATTAATGTTATGCAAGAAACCATACTAATAGTAAGTATGTTAGATAATAAACACAACACTACATTTAATCATATAATATTATTAAATACAATGGAACCCATATATTCGTCATATTCGACATTTTTTACATTTTCATGACATTATTTTTGTTTTTTCGGTAAATTTTTTCGTCACCTCACCACCAGAACTGACAGTAAACGAATGCTCTGTTTTAATGTATGTAATATATTTTATTTATCGAGTGAAGTCGGTGGAACCATGCACATTTTGACACAATCATTCACGACAATCGGAAATCATAAGCACTAGGTCTCAAATATAAATTGATAAAATGCATTTTTTGTTGTATTGATATGCAACTTATACCCGTAAAGCAATAATGAGTGAATTTACGTGATCTGCGGAACGAATATAATAAACCACGGTTTCATGTCACAAGTGTGTCATGAGAAAGCTTTGAGTAAAGATGTTATAGAGAAACGTAGTAGTAGAAACTAGGGCTTATACAAAAACCAACCTTTTATAAAACCGGTTTTCGAACGTCAATATTGTATGAAAACCGGTTATATCCGGTTATTGAAGTTTTACAAAAAATGAATAATTCGATAGAGAAAAAAAAAACTTTTTTATTTTGTTTATTTATATACATAACAATACGCAACAAGAAACTATAATTCTAAACTATATATTTTATTTAGAGTTACTCTTTAGAAAATATGATTTATGGAAATACAAAGCTTCCACTGATCAATCGCTTAGTGATGATCTAATTTTTGTAACAAGACAATTGATGGGTTAGGAACTAACTCGGGTCGCATTGGTCTGAAAATGAACACTAGTAAGACCAATGTGATGTGTAACCAAACCTGTCATGACTCTGATAGGACCCTTACTAGCGCGGGACAGATCATCGAGAGGGTTGACAGCTTCAGATATCTCGGCGTACTTATCCCCGAAGACGGTAGTACAAAAAAGGAGCTCGCCATTCGTTTAGGAATGGCTGGAGCAACATTCAATTCAATGCGGACTGTCTGGGACACACAGCTGTACTCGATTAAAACCAAATGCCACTTGTTCAACGCTTGCATTCTGCCGGTACTGCTTTACGGTTGCGAATCATGGCACCTGACGAAGACTCAGAAAAACCGTATACTGAGCTTCGAGAACAGATGCTTGCGTCGGATAATGGGGGTGAGGTGGTTTGATTTTGTGAGGAATTCAGAGATAAGGGAGCGTACAAGACAGCGTCCTGTCACGTCAGTGGTTATGGAGAGACGTTGGAACTGGCTGGGTCACGTGCTGCGGATGCCTCCGGAAAGCCTCAATCCTGCCTGCCTTTTCTTTCGACCGGTGGGATTCCGGCGTCCCGGACGTCCGTCGGGTACTATCCATAGGATGTACTCGGCGGAACTGAGGGATGCTGGCATGTCATGGGAGGAAGCAAAGCAATTGGCAGGAGACAGGGAAACATGGAGGTGCCGCGTGGCGGCCATATGCTCCACATAGGGAGCGAACATGGCCAAAGAAGAAGAAGAATTTTTGTAACAAAATTTCCTGATATCGAAAATACCTTTTCGCTGGGTAATGATGTGGGGCATATGGTATTTAAGGTATCAAATGAAAGATCTAGTCAAAAAGTCAAAATATTAACATTTTTGTTTTAATTAAAAAATAAAAAAAAACCGGTTACGAAGTTGAAAAAACCGGTTTTCGAATGTCGCAAATTTTGCAAAAAAAAAACAGTTAAAACCGGTTTTTGAAAACCAACAACCCCGTGTAGAAACGTGTAATAAGTATCCAATGTCATGACATAATTTTGTTTATATTTTATAAATTTTCAACCATTTCAATACCAATGTAGAGCACATGGAATCCAAATGGAGGAATTTGTGCAATACAAACTGTTGTTATTTAGTCAATTAAATTTTCTTTTTCAAACTGACAAAGTTTAGAAAGATAGATGTAAGATAGGAGAAATGTTTAACTAATCGCTCTTGTTACGTGATGATGTTTAAATCATAAACATAGGATACAAACACGTATGTACATTAATACCAACCATCGGATAACGCCATCGTAAAAAGCAACCGTTCAAAAGCGACGAAAACTCGTCTTTACGACCGTCAAATAAATAAATACACCCAGCAATGCCATCAACAGTCATTTATGGACCATATAATTATTTTAAATAATATTTTCTTTGTATATCATCTGTTTGGATTGAAAACGTCTTGTTATTTTTAATTTTTAATTTAACTTAATTTGTATTAATAATTATTTTTGACATTTATTTCCTATCCATAGAAAATCATACATTTGTGAAGATCCAATTCGAGAGTGAATTGAAGGAAAGTTGTGTTTATAATATCCGTTAAACTGTTCTTTTACAACTTATTCGATCACTTGTATGAAAGATGAAATTGAAAACAAAACACAGTTGGTTTTTGTAGATTTATAAATCTACAAAAAATATCCCATTAAGTAAAAAAAAATACACAAACATCGTAGGCGGAAAAATGAAGACATATTATTGATTTTCAAAATAGTAAAATATTCACTCCATCATATTTGACTGTCAATCAAATTTAATGTACGAGTTCTTTTCAATTTCAACTTTCAAAGAAGAAACTTTATTCTTGGCTTAAAAACAAACTTCTGTTTTTTGACTGTCATTTTTTAATTAAATTATTTTCGAAAGTGGATAAAGCCCCGCCCGAGGAGATCTTTTCTGAGAGAGACAATAGCGTCAGCAGCTTTTAGCCCCCAGTCATTAATCATACTTTAGGAATAAAATTTCATAGTCATTAATCCGAGCAGTTGAATTTAGGAATTAATTCTACCCTTACTATCATTATTTCTTTGTACACGAAGTTAAATTAATTGTTTAATTAAGAAATTGGGTTGATGGTGGTTTTGCTACTCAAATTTCTTTGATAAATTAACCAAATCAGCGATTTAATTGTAAAAAGCTCTGCGCTTATAAAGACGTGTTCACATGTAGAATAATTTAAATGGTAAGGCGTCTTAAAGTTTGCTTGTCAAATAAGGGTAGACTGATTAATATCTTCAAGTGTACATTATATACAACAAATGACAGAAGACTAATATCTTTTTTGTGATTTGCAACGAAAGATATCTTTCAATTTAAACTGAAGATTGGTTTCTCAATATATCCAAGTAATTCTCAAGCGAAGTAGTCGATGCTATCGTTTGCATATAAAATCGACTTGTTTTTTTAATATTTTGAAATCTTTATTTTGCATTGTATATGGATGGAATTTACACATTATTTTTAATAAATTATGTTTAATTACCATACAAATTGTAATAATTAGGTTTGATTTTTTGACCATATTAGTTATTTTTTAACAATACGTTAAAACTCTAAATTCTACAGTGCAGACTAGTAACGGCTACTATTAGATGTTTAAAACAATAAAGTTATGAATCAAACTAATTTGTTCCTCTTATATCATTTATATAATAATTTATCTCAGGTTTAATGCTAGAAGTGCTTGTGTCAAATATATCAAATTTTCAGTAAAGGCAATTGTTTATTTGTTTGTGGTATCTATATACATAGTCTAATACAGCGGTGATTTTTCGTATTTTAAGAACCCAAATGAACATAAACAATTTTTACAGTAATAAATATCAAATTCTGATCATCTATTTAAACATGGACATTTATTGATGCTAAGTATGCTGCAACATTATTTAGACGTAAACATTAGCTTTCCTTGTATTTCATTAATTTTAAATCGAATGACAAAGGGATTTCTTGCATGAACAGAAAGAGTTTTTTAAAGTATTTTTCGATTCTTAACTCCCAATGGCCAAAATTTGTCAAAGGCACTTCTAGCATTAAAGCCCAAATATATAATACACGACATAATAATAAAATTAAAATAAGTCAAAACGAAATTGGCCATGTAATTAAACTACGACACTATTGATATTGGAATTTTTATTTTTTAGGAATAATCGCAAAGGTTTTTCTATGTTGTCGTTATCACTAACTTTGCTTAGTCGAACCAAACGTATTCGAATGCCGGAGATGTACCATATACTATGGTATAATCGAAAACACGTACGCAAGCTATTAGTCAATTTAAGACTTATAAATTATGTCTTCTATTTATTGTCGTTTGTCGACTGATTGAGGTTAATTAAATTATTATAAATAAATCATATGCTTAAAGTGGACAAGCAGTGATGGTTAAGATAAACAAAACACTGACTGTAAGCCTATCTCAGTATGAATGTTGATCACCTCTTTCAAGCTTGATATTGTGATAAAAAAGCTGAAATCTCCGAATAGATACATGTATTCAAATTTGAATTTTCACTTCCATTAATCTTATCATTAACGACCCAGGTTTCGTCTTTCGGCATCTTCAGGTTTTTTCAAGAGGGTAGATAACTATAATCTACCCACATAATTCAAACTAATTAATGACAAAAGTACCCGCAAAGTCATATCAATTAGGTTAACAATAATTATACTGAGCGATTCACTTTTATGTTTGTATATAAACGATACAAACTGTTTGCCGGTCGTCGGTTCAAGTACATTCGTGCACTTGAAAAAACTTGAAGATGCCGACAGGCATGAAACCTGGGTCGTTAACGACAAGGTTAATGGAAGAGTACAGCATTCAGACAATCCAAATTTGAAATTGAAATTCCACCAAGCACTAAGTCGAAATTCTAAAAAAAAAAAAATGTATATTTGGCAATCGATGTTTGTGAAAATGATTATTAATAAAAGAATACAGCGAAATTTTCATATCCGAAAAAAGTAAAGTAAATATTGAAATTCACTGTAATAATTCTTCTTAAATATAAAATAACATACATGCAAAAAAAAAGAGAAAAAAATGAAAACGAATTATGAAAAATAAAGTTACGCAAAATAAAAATACCCAAAAAACATGAAGGTTTTAAATTGATATATAAACTAAAATACGAAGAAAATATGTATAGTATTCGAAAATGTTTCCATCTGACAATTGAAGAGTTTTCCAAAGGATAAAATTTATTCTGAAGTCTTCAAGAGATTTATTTACCTTTTTGGGAATCCCCGGAGGGTACTTCTTTTGAGAAAAAAAATATTTTCTTTGTGTGTAATTTCTTGGAAAACCTTTTGTCGAGAATTTCGATTACTGTATCCATATTCAAAATTATTATTACGATATACTGCCTCAGGATCTGATGATAAGCCTTGGAGGAGAAATTCATTTCGTTATTAATATACCATGGCGTTTTATGATTTTTTACGTTATTTTATAAAAAAAGACAAGCATGATTGTAGCTTTTTTTTACAATAGATTTTGCTGCTTTCTATTTTAATACTGGTTCAATCCTAACATATATTACATTTTTTGGTGAGTAATTTTAAATGTAGTGATATATTATTACCCAACCAAATTTATTTTAGGAATTTTATCATTTCACTCTCTTGAAGCTAGAAGATCGTTTTCAAGTTTAAATCACTTTTCTTTTCTTCTTCGGGGTCGAGTTAATTATCCTGAAAATCTCATGACTATTAACTTACATGCTACCAATTTATTCTTACGTGGGCGAAACTATGACCAAAAACTTTTGATGTATGAGTCGCCAGTTCAAAAGGCCGTTCGACTGATCAACTCATTGCCTAGAGAAGTGGACATTTTTGATGACAGTATTTGTGAACTCTTTATTAAGTTTTAATTTTTAATTTTTTGATTTTGTATGTTGATTTCGATGTATTATATTTGTTCTCATTATATTTGTCAAGTGCATTAAATTCAATATATTTTATCGATTTTGGTAAAAAAAGTTATATGTCTTGAGAACACCAGTTAATTTGATACCCTTTTTTGCATGATAACTATTGATGAAATGGACATATTATGTATTCAAACGATAGAATACTTTCACAGCATATCGATATAAAGCATACGAAAAGAATGGTAACTCAGTATCGACAACTACTGTATATACAATATCTTTCCAGTAAGCATTTGTTATTTAAGTTTATTAATTTGCCGCATGGTATACTTAATAAAATAATTCGTAGAAAATGGCAATTGTAAAAGAAATATACCGGTTAGTTCTTTCAAAGTCTACTCAAAAAATAAATCTACTTCCAGAGATGTCATAATTGACATCTTGGTTCTACTCTTTGGAAGAAAACACTTTATTTATGATCACGATTCCTCAGATAATGTCCAGTGGTGTTATTCTTGGGCCTATACACTTATTTTAGATGGTCTGAAATACTCAACACGTGATTGTGTGCTCAAAATGTGATTGTGTTGCTCACTATTCAAAATGAGTGTTGTAATGCGAGAATAGCTCTGCTGTAATATAAAGTTTGCCATTCCCACGAAAAGCAGAATAATCAATTTGACTTCGTATAATTTGAAATAAATATGTGGCAAATATTTATTTTCTTCAGCCGTTCAAACAAATCATATGGAAGCCCTTTTAAAGTTGTTTAATATAAATAAGATATTTAAGCTGCACTTATGGTTTATATATTCAATAACACCCGAGACCAACTTGATGAGAAAGGACAAAACAAACACACATATTCAAGATCTCAAATATTTGATTTTAAATAACGTCAAATTGATATTAACATTGCCGGGAAGCTTGAACCTAGGCTTATCCGATTGCTAAGACGAAACTTTTATCTCTCTAGATCAGTGGAGGAGAACCTGTGGCCTCTTGGCTACTCTGATGCAGCCTTTTGACTTGATCAAAATATTTACTTTGATTAAAAAAATATACACAAGCGTTTGGAAAAAGAGCGTAATCAACCCATTATATGTATGTTCAACAGTCGAAAAAAGGAAGTTGTCGACGTTTGATTAACTGCGGCCTTATCTTGAATCGTTTAAATGAATGTGGCCTTTATAAATGAAAAGGTTCCCCACCCTTGCTCTAGATACAAATTTTGATTTTTTAATAAATTACTCGGCGTAAATTATTAGTAGTAGTATATAGTATATATATATATATATATATATTTTAATCCATGTCCGTTCCCAATGTGGAGCAAATGTCCTCTTAATGGAGTTTATCTCAACAGATGTGTTTCTACGAGAACTGGTTGTTACTCAGTATTATATCAATAGTATATTGGCTTTCAAAATCTATTAGTATCTATCATGAAATGACTCAATTGATACAAATACATTCTGAAAAAAGATTATCTAATTCCCATGCGATTTCGCCGAATTCGATTGTGTAACAAAATCTCTATTGGATATATTATTCAAAGCCCAAAGGAGTGTAAGATATAGCGTCCTTCGCGACCGAATGTAAAACTGCAATGCAATGGTCGGTCAGCGAAGTCCCGCAGAAGTTCCACAGAAATATGTGAGGCCATTTCGCCTACGTGCCGATGCTACGAGCTACATACATTATATAGTATACATACATGTCGCAGGACCGTTCTCTTTCGAGAGAACTGTGGCATAAATATCGTTCTTCCAGTACTTGCTTCAATCGGTTTATTTTCAACAAAAGTGTAGCGAAATTGAATACACTCGATTCTATTTTTGCCCGAAGGATACGTCCCAAAGATCACCGCGTAAATAAAAAGCACGTAAGTTAGTGTGAAAACAGTAATATAGAAAAAAATTCATTACTTTCAACGACTTGATTAAATTTCTAAGAAAACGTAGTTTTTTTTTTATTTATGTAATTTTAACAAAATGATGATTTCGTATTCAATCATAACCATTTAAGGCAGTGGTTTCAAACCTTTATGTTACTGCGCCTCCCTTTAAAGAAAAAAAATATCTTCGCGCCTCCCCATCATTTATTTCATATAGCACGGGCTCCCAACGGGTTTTCTGGGGGTCGCCAACTTTTTTCGATATTGGATTTGAACAACAACACTAAAACTACAGTCAACTAAAATTACCTTATTGAAAAAAATGCCCTTTTCAATTACATTGGTGCCGCGGGTCACATGGCTTTTATAAAAAGGGGTAGCCACCCGGAAAAGGTTGGGAGCCTATGCATATAATAATGAAGACACGTTTTAAAGAGTAATGAAATATTTTACCGCCTGTGTGGTCAAGTGGTCAACGCCGTTGGCTACCGCTACGGAGGGCACGGGTTCGAATCCCAGTACGGGCAGTTTTATAAATTGATTTTTCAATCGATTTATGAATTTCTTCTCAAAGGCATGGATATATGTGATGTCTTGAATCACCCCTCCCACCCATCCTATCCTATGAACGGGGCGTATCGAGAGCGATTAGCTAACCACTAGTCCTAGCCCTTTTTTTCTATTTTCTACTCTGTTTGGAAGAAGAGGGGTTGAGCAACTGAGTAACAAGCAGTTCTCGTAGAAACACTTCTGTTGAGATAAACTCCATTAGGAGTCCATATGCTCCACATTGGGAGCGGACATGGTAAAAAAATAAAAATATTTTGGACTATTCGCGCAACCAGGGAGGCGTGCCTCCCAGGTTAGAAATCGATGATTTAAGGAATAAAAGTAGTATACAAAGAGATTTACGTGTACAATATTATAATAAAAGTATCACATTAGAGAAAGGGAACAAATTAAATGGTAAGAATTTAAATCAATTTTTGGTCAGAATAAAAATATGAACGTTAAGAATATTTTATAACCATTTTTTTATTTAAATTATGACTATTTACACTGACCGAAATATATGAACATTTAATATAAATTCTGACGGGAAAAATACGAGCCTTAGAGAGTAACCTGTAGATAATGATTATTGCAGACGTCACAACTACATTATTTTACATTGGGTGTTTGTGATGTCTAAATATTTCCTCTCACCCTTCCGAGAGCGATTAGTTAATCACTAGCCCAGTCCTAGCCATATCCTTCTATCCCTACTACTCTCTTAGGAAAAGAGAGATTGCGCGACTGAGTAAGAAACAGTTCTCGTAGAAAATTTATGGTAAGCCACCTCCATTAGAAAGCCATATGCTCCACATTGGGAGCGAACACGGATTCAAAAAAATGTTGAAAATATTTTAAATTTCCAAATATTAGCAGCAAAAAGAGTTCAAATTTTTTTGACTTCGTTTATCGAAAATTTAAATATGAGAGCTTTTTCTACAACTAGACTTTCACACAAAAATCTGACGTCAATTGCAAGATTTCAGTAATGTTGAACCAACCCCTTAAAGTTCGTATTTCAAATTCATAAAAAATAACATTTGTTTATGGTATAAGTAAGATATATGAAATTAAATATCAATGTATGCGTCAGTTATGGCGATCAATTGGTTGATTCCATTTTACTTTATCTATCGGTGTAATACCAATATAAACTAGTAACAAAAATCACCAAAGAAAAACAGATATCTTTATCGAAGATTATTTTTTTTTCTTTTTTTGAATATATTCATAAAATAGTTAACAAACCGGACGTCCACATATTTTATTCAGAGTTTTGTTACAGCGCGCGGAAAATTGGTTACATTTGTATGCAAATTCAGAGGCGGGGATTTGCATGTGAAAGGAAGCGCCGTGATATTTTCAGTCATAAGGTTAAGCACAATGGAATATTATATTACAGGATTCCCCGTTTAGATTATTCAATTTAACACGTGTAGCGTGGCAGAAAATTGAAATTATTAGCTATATTTAAATTTGTAATTTTATCGATCCGTATTTTGATTTTATCGAGTGATATTTATTCAAACAGTGAAAACAGATGCTTATAAATTCGTCAATAATTGTATGAACATAAATGATTTTTTTGTGAGGAATTCAGAGATAAGGAAGCGTGCGAGACAGCGTTTCGTCACGTCAGTGGTTATGGAGAGACGTTGGAACTGGCTGAGTTACGTGCTGCAGATGCTGAGGAAGCAAAACAATTGGTGGGAGACAGGAAAACATGGAGGTGCCGCGTAGCGGCCATATGATCCATATAGGGAGCGAACTTGGCCAAAGAAGAAGAAAAAGAAATGAATATTAAAACACGAAATCTACAATACATACAGCCAGTGGTGGGCTGGAAGAAGCTCGGAGGGGTCAATGTTAATTTTGGCTAAAGCCGGCGAGCCCCTTGTTAATTTAATAGAAAACAATATTGTCAGATCAAATAAGTATATAACTGCAATTTCTGATTTATATATTATCTATGACAGCTTTAGTATACACAGTAGCACATTTTTAGCTATTTAGATTGATAAGTTTAGGTAAATTTAATAATCTTACATAGGTACTATAAGTGTATTAAGTAACAATCGATTGCTTATTTATATATTGCATAAATTGCATAGGAGTGATAAAAAAAATCACTCTTTCACCAGAACACCGAGAATTGCTTTGAGATTAAGTGAGCCTCTTGTTAACGAATTAGCAGCCCATAGCTGGTACAGCTTTTATATAAGACTTTGTTTAATGCTGTTTTTATTGAATGCAAGTTGAAAAATAATTTTATTCTTTATGGGACTTGAAGTTACCAGGGCTGTGAAATCTGGAGGTGGAAAAAAATAATTCAAGATATTGACAAAGATACTTTTTTTAGACTTTTCATCGTATTGATTGGTGAAATCTACTAGAATGGTCTGATGACTTACAGATATATTAGTTAAACGGAAATGTTTGAAAAAAACAATTTGCAGTCGGAGTCGGCGTTTTTTTGGAAAGCCGTGGAAATGATAACGTGAGCTTATGAATAAAGCAAACAACGTAAACAATCTGTCACCAAATAAAGAAGTTATCGCTTATTACATATTTGAAAAAAAAATCAACACAGAACGATGGTTAAGTTATTACTTATTCTAATCGTAAAGAACTATTGTATTTATCATTTATAATTGATGCACATATATATCTTCTAGTGATATTGTCTTAAAGTGCTTTCTAACCAAATACCAAATCGTACCGAATCGAATCTTTAACACGAAGGCGTTTATAGGATCGGATAGAGTTTTAAAAATTACATACATCACGAATAGAAATTCACAATTGAAAACATTATTTATGAAACCGTCCGTACTGGAATTCGAGCTAGTGATTATTGCATCGGAGCGGGTGACGGATTAGTAGACTTTTCAAGTGTCATATTTAAAATTATTTTATCTGCTCACAAAGCAGCAAGTAGACAGACTAAACGAGTAATTTAAAAAATAATTGTGCATAAAAAAAACCATTTCCACACCTCAAAAGAATTGCTAGATTTAAAATTCTTTCAAGTTTCTTACAAGTGTTTTATTGTTTGAAGCATTCCTCTAGCAAAATGCTGAAATTGTTCTCACGTAACGATGTAGTGCTGAGAGTTTTTGCCACGCAGATTGTTCGCAGGTATTTTGTAACATTTTACAAAAGGTGGAATGCTTGCTACCTTACTGTGAATAATTATAAAATCTACACCTCGTAAATCAAAGTACCTTTGGGTTTCTTAACACGTGTAGGCACATAAAATTTCTGTAGATTATGTAAGCAACTTAGTACTTATTTTATATATACATATGTACTAGGGATTCTGAAGTCTCGGGGTTTTCAAAGTTCCGGGACATCCCGGGACTCGAGACTTTTATTTCCCCTTCAATAAAATCATAATTTTATTAAAAAATAAATATTTGCATGTATGTACGTATGCATGTTATTATGTATTACATACACTCGGCGCCTTTTGAAAGTACGCACTAGTAAAAATCGTGTTTTTTTAATACAATGTTTAATAATTTTTATTTTTCTTATGTAATAGATATGTGCAGTGCTTACGGTTATTTTTTACTAAGAAGGGATGATAACGGTACATATATTGAAAAAAATATCAATGAAGCCGCCGTCAGGAGTAAATTTATGACCGTTACTTCACAATACAGCTTTAAGACCTTTTTTTGTCCTATTGAGACATTGGTATCTTTATGAAATATTGAAAAAAATATTTGTACATAAAACAACATTTAACATATAATTATAATATTTTGTAATTTGCTTTTGCTACAGTTATATAACAATATTTAAACACATGGTATTTGAAACTTCTACGAAATTATAAATCCCAAACATCTGTTTTTCTATCAGATACTTTTTATCTATGCATAATTAATTTTATTAAAATCCCGGGTAAGTGTCACGTCCCGACCATTTCGTGTCCGTTTTTTTTGGGACTCCCCTCATATATCTGCTTTCATTCAATACACATCAGTCATTTTGAGGGTTTCTTAACCGCAAAAATTGTTTTTTTCAAAATTAAAGTGTACATGTCATTAGCACATTATAAATCAGTCACAATTCCCGGGACATTTTCCAAAAAAGTCCCGGGACTTAAGACAGCAAAAAACCCGACAAGTCCCGGGACGTTTCGACACAGAATCCCTAATATGTACAATATATATTACATTGTACACATAAGCACAGCTAGAGTTAAGCGCATACAAGATTGTTGTAAAAGATTTATAATATATTTGGAGCAGCGAAACTCGCACGGTAGTGAATCAATAAGAGCTTTACAAACAAGTATTGTACGAAAAAATGCACAGTAATGTATTTGACACTAACTTGATTATAAAAGTCATCGTAAACACCCATGCTCAGCATCTTAGCAAATTTCTTTTAGGAATGTTATCATTTCACTCTCTTGAAGCTCGACGATCGTTTTCAAGCTTAAAGCATTTTTCTCTTCTCCTTCGGGGCCGAGTTAATAATCCTGAAATTCTCATGACTATTAATTTACATGCTCCCAATTTATTCTTACGTGGGCGAAACAATGAGCAAAAACTTTTATTTCTAAAAACTTATACCTCGCTTAGGAGGTATGAGTCACCAGTTCCTAGGGCCGTTCGATTGATCAACTCATTGCCTAGAGAAGTGGACATTTTTAGTAATAGTATTTGTAAACTGTTTGTTAAATTTTACTATTTTATTTCTTGATTTTTTGTGTTGATTTTTATGTATTATGTAGTTTTATTTTATATTTTGTCTCTTTATATTTGTCAAGTACATGGCGAATTGGCGTAAGGTGTTATGTCATGTACTATAATTTTAATTTAAAAAAATAAATAAATGCTAATACTGCATAGTTCTGACAACGGCGAAAGCCGAAATAGCTATCAACGCATAAAATATAAAAAACTGTAGAACTGAAGTACGTAGATATGTTTACCCTATTAAAATGGAGTTCTACCAAGTAGATGCCAAATCAATAAATAAATCTAATACTGACCTTGTCCAGACTTGAACCCAAACGCATAAGATGCGCCGGGGGAAAGCTCTTACCCTTAAATC
This sequence comes from Himalopsyche anomala, assembly GCA_031772345.1. NCBI lineage: Eukaryota > Metazoa > Arthropoda > Insecta > Trichoptera > Rhyacophilidae > Himalopsyche > Himalopsyche anomala. The sequence goes on along the minus strand of CM062824.1, from coordinate 3,342,263 downwards.
ACAGAAGACGATATAAAAAAGGAAAAAACCAGAATATTCTTAATTCTACAAGAATAACGTTATATAGCCTAAAAACATATATATTACCATCTAAAAGTTCTTGTAATGGACGGAATCGAATAAGCTATCAAGTGTATTCATGTGGAATTAAATAAAATGCTTTATTTAAACTTAATTTAATGGAAAGTTATCCAATCACGCTAAAATTATTTATTTATAATAAAAAATATTGATTGGTTTTTCGTAACTTCTTCTTTTTGCCTTTTCGCTATGTTTATTTAACAAAAAATACCAACAGTCAACATTATTAAAGTTAATTAAATTAATGAATTTATCAATGGAATATCATTTAATTTTCTACGAAATGTTGTTTTAAATACATAATAATTCTTACAGCTAAAAGTTGATAGAAAATAACTGAGATTATTCCACGTATTGTGCTACAAACTGTGACACGTGTTTCGCCTCTTTCAGAGGCATCCTCGGACAATTTAACTTTCACAAATGCATGTTTAAGTACGAATGGTTTTAATTTTACTATTCTGATATATTATAAAAATAAAAATGAATTTATGAAACAATGAAATAAATATTTATGAAACACGTGTCACAGTTTGTAGAACAAAAGGTGGAATAATCAAAGTTATTTTGTATTTTATATTAAAATGAACTTCCAAAAAGTTACAGCCGAATCCATCGAAAGTAGCTAAAAATTGTTTTGTTTTTTTGCAATTGATTCAAGGTAATTATTGTATACTATACATTTAATTAAGATTATTTTAATATTATTCGAGAGAAAGTTCATTTTTTTGTCAAAACTGTAAAAGTAAATAATGCCTTTTTTATTAAAAGAGTACTCTGTTTGAAAAATGCTCTACCGTTGTACGATCCTTTGAAAAGTTTAACAAAAAGAGCTAAAGGAAGCACGATGCAAACATTTCCTCGTGTGGTAAATGAGTAAAGAGCAAAAGGTAAGTTGGCTACTGCTTGAAACTGTGTCCAGTTTTAACTTTGTACTCGTAAAAGCTTCCAGTATCCCTTAGAGAAAGTTAATTATTTAATTTGTACTGCATTCGAAGCTGCCTTTGATTACTGTATAAGAAAAAGCGCATTTGGTCTACGGTTAATGAAATATAAAGCTGTTTAAAAGCTTATTAAAAGCACATAAAATACTCAGTATTATAATGTTATCTTGTTTACATATAAGGTTAATAATTTATTCATAATATATATTATAGAAATTAGTGTTTTGCAATAAATGTGTTACATCTTTTTTAATTTGAACGAAAAAGAATTTCAATTTTATATTAAACTATGGAAACTAATTAAATGGTCAGAATTAAAATAAATTTTTGGTCAGAATAAAAATATTACATAGTCGGAATATTTAATAACAATTTTGGTTAGTAGGTTAGGTTAGGTTTTTTCTAAATTTCATTTAAATTAAGACTATTTATTCTGACCGATATATTATGACTAATGTTATTTAAATTTTGACTAGAAAAATACGAGCCTTAAACAATTAACTTCTTATCAATTGTTTGAACAATCAAGAGAATCTACGAATAATTATAAAAATAGTAATACAAATATTTACTCTCAAAATTGAAGTTAAATAGAAAATAAATTCATCAATCATTCTTCTTAGTGTGTCAATACTGAGATAATTGAAATATAAACGCTTTTTATTTGACAAACGGTAAAATATTTGAAGTAAAAATATTTAAAAAATAATTGAAAAATTATGTCAATATTTCATATCAATGCAGAAAAAATGAAAAGCTTATCAGACTTTTCTGAGAAAAAATAGTGTTATATAACTTAATAATAAATTTAGAATCACAGTTACTTGTAACTTTTGAACTCAGAAACCCTTGAGTACTGTCAATTTATTTTATGCTTTAAAGTGACAAGAATTGACAAATCGTGTCAAATATGCTCCACATAGGGAGCGAATATGGCCAAAGAAGAATGTTAGATGAAGTCGATTAAAAACCAGTTTATAATCCTCTGTGCACTTCAAGGTTGTAAACATTTTATAATTTGCCATTTACTAAAATCATCAATAAACGTTCTTTATAACCCATATAATATTCAATATTCAGTTTTAGTTATACGGAAAACATGGCCTCCAAATTGGATTGTAGCACGTGACCCAGCCAGTTCCAACGTCTCTTCATAACGATATTAACTTAATAAATAGTTTAAGAAACACCTCTTAAGTCTTTTTTCCTGGTCGCAATTTTCGCAGATTTCCCTTCTTGTTTAAGGCTTAAAAGTGAAATTCAGGTACTAATTGGACATTTTCCGTTTACATCCTTTCAATAGAACGTGTATCAAGTTGTTTACATGATTGTTATCGAATAAAAGCTATTTTTAAATAACTGTGGGTTACGTCCTACTTCCCTTCCACAATCGATATGCTATTCTTAGGCCCCTAAAGTTGGAGACACCAAGCTGCACACCTGGTGCTCTTATGGAGTAATCCGCTGCTTACTATCTGATCATTTAGGCAAAGTTCTTATGGTTAGAGCACAGAGGTCAAAATGAGTAATGAACGTTAAATAATTAGTATGTATGTAGTAAACTTAATCTTTCAGATACACTTTTTCCACATTGAAAGTTTTAAGCCTTCCATATTGTTAAAAGACAAATAGTTAATAAACGGCATTTCTAATAACACTTAACACCGCGTTAACCCTCCAGAGACGAGTGCTTTTTTCCGATATTTTTTTTTTAAGCCATATTGAAATCACGAATAACTTTTATTCCTAACAAAAATTTAAAAAAAAACGCCAAGTCGTTGTATAGAAACCCCGTATGACTATATGGTCATGCTCATCCTTTTATTATCGTGTAATATTGTGTACGGACTGTAGTAAGAACGAGCCTGACCGTATGGGAACGCGAACATTCGGGGTTGAAATATAGCTAAACGTAAAACTTTTAAATATATTTACAATTTGACCTCTTTAGATCAACATAAATTCAATACAAATATATTAGCAAAAGAATTGTAAATAATTTTATATTTTGATAAAAAAAATAACAAACAGTTTCAAAAAGTCTATTGAAAAAAACGGAAATTCAAAAAATCGCATGTTCTTTTGGTGGCCGTTTCTGTCCCCGCGGCTGATGACTAACTAACTCAAGTCTGTACCCTTCTTAACCAAATATGAGTGAAAGCAATGATATTCAGGTAGAAAAATGATGAATAGTGGGATCAATAGACAACGGTTTTTACTGTGACCATATGGTCACGCTCGTCCTTGGAGGGTTAAAACTTTCAAGAAACTCTATTGTCGAATGAAACTCTGTACGTTTCTTCTCACAATAAACATTATAAAGAAAATGCAATTTCATTATTGTGGCTGTAGCAGCTCGCAGCTGTAAAGAAAGCATCTGATGTTATTATCCACGCTGTCTTGTAATCTGAAATGCTATTCACGTACCATGGTGTACTGTTTCAACCAAGTTTATAAATGAAGTTTGTTCTGGTGTCGGAGTATTTCCCATGGGGATAGTGTTGTCAAGGTACGTCGCAATTGGCCACCCGGCAGTGTGGTGCTCAATAACCAAAGGTGAATTAAACGAAAGAATACCCATAATGTTCGCATATTTCTCTTACATATATTAACCTACTAAAGCTATATAAACCACCGGTATATCAGTATTGAAAACATGCCATGAATACTGCAATACCGGTTTCGATAATACCAATATTGCAATCTCTAATGGTAAGTCATTATACAGCCATAAAATTACATACAAAAGAACGTGGCAATTTTCTATCCTATCCTTTTTGAAAATATTTATTAAGAGTCAATAATAATAACAGAAGTGGTATATCTTTTAAATTGGTGTAAGTAATATAACATTAAATTTAAAACTTTTTTATTCTACTTGTTTTACAGAATGTGGCACGTAATTTATGATATTTAAGGTTACAATTTTAAATAAGATAGGTCAATTTTCATTGTTGAATTTATTTCCATTGGGATCTACCACACATAATGCCAGTATGTACTATCAAAGTTTGTATCTTATTTTTTCCTTGGGTCCAGTAGAAAAGGACACATCCCGAATTTTATTTTGTATTTTATGACAAAAGATAAGAATCAATTTTTAGTTTATTATTAAACATTGTGACGGTCTGATGATGTGTCACATTCTGTAACACAACAAGTGGAGTAACAAGTTATTAAATTTGATTGTATATTAACAATTAACATTCACAAAGATACCGCCGAATCTATCGAAAATATTGGTGTTAGTAAAATTATCACGCTGGACATGTCGAGTGGTTAATGTGGTGCTCATCGGTTGCAGTGTTTACAGGTTCGTATACCGATTTAAGCATGTGTGTTCTAAGGTATTATTTTTTTATGATGGCGTCCGAGATTGGCTTAATACTGGTATTGTCTTAGCTTCATCATTTTATCTTCACTTTTTCTGATAAAAAGAAATATTGTGCAGCTGAATAGTTAGTCATGAGGGTTCATATCGACTGTGTAAAGGGAAAAGGACGTAACCCACTGTTTTTTCAAAACAGCTTTTTTTCGATAATCACAATGTATACAACTTGGTACACATTCTATAACAAGGATGTAAGCTGAAAATGCTGAACTGGTATCTAAACTTAGCTTTTAAGTTTGAAAAAAGAAAGGCATGTGAATGTTGCGATCGGGAAAAAAGACTTTGTAACAAAATTTCCTAATATCGAAAATACCCTTTATGGTCTTTAAGCCATCAAATAAAAAAATCCATATTTTCTGTCCTTTGGTTTATAGACTCGTTTATGGAAAATTCGGCACAACCGGTTACGAAGTTGAAAAACCGATTTTCGAATGTCACAAATTTAGCCAAAACACCGACAAGCTCAAGTTACGTCAAATTTATTTTCCACACTCGATATGCAACTGACAGGGAGTGGGCATAATACAAATTAAAATAATAATAGTACCTCACTGTGAGGGGTGAAGTTTGTTGTCTAAGGAGATGTGGCCGGCCAAAGTGTTATAAGGCACCCCCCCCATGTGTCGCAAATATTAATGGATATTCCATTAATGGTAAACTCGGAGGCGTGAATATCAAATGTGGTTTATTACGGCATATTCGTGAAATGGCAAATAGCGTCTGGCGGGAGGTATATTTGTCTAACTAATTACTGAAATATATGGTGAATTCAAATGAAGGCAATGTAAGCTGGTCTGGTTGGGTAAATGTATTTCGGGTAACGGCAGAAAGCTCTTCTCACAAAACTTATTGACAAGGTGTGGCTTTTGGTTTGATTTCTCAAGAGTGAAATTTAAATTGTATTTTGTGACGAAAAACAGCGGGACTCTGTAAACAATTCGCTTCGAACAAATCATTTATGTAAGCGTACAATTTCAAAGAGAATTATTTAAAAAAGGTTTTCTTCCACTCGTTTCTAGTAGGCTTCCAATAAAGTATCTTAACAGAAGTTTTGTTACAAGAAATGGTTGTTATTCAACCTTTATTTTATGAAAAGGATAATAAAATAACAATAAACTAGAACATAACTTTTTTATCTATGTACCTTCCGAATGTGGAGTAAATGGCCTTCTAATGGAGGTATCTCAACAGAAGTTTTCATACAAGAGCTGTATGTTATTTAGTCGATCAATCTCTCTTTTTAAAAAAGAATATTAAGGATAGGACACAACTAGTGGTTGACTAATCAATATCGCTACGCTCAGTTATTAAAGGATTGGAAAGGGTGGAAGGTATTTTTTAAGACATCACAAATACCCATGCCTTCGAACAGGAGTCAAAAAAATGCTGTTTTTACTGGGACATGCCTTCCTAAAAAATCAAGTTTCTTGCCATGATGGCATCTCAATTTCACTGTTTATTGACAGTATTTAAACCTAAGTTAGAAGCTTAAAAATATTTTTAAAAATGTATATATGCTAGAATACCTAAAATGATAAATATTTATTGAAAATATTAAGAGAAATATTGAATGATTTAATGGCTCAACTGTTTACGATTGCATCATGGGCATGGAGGTGTTAAACTAGCGAGATCTGGTATGAAAGCCCATAACGCTAACCGCTGCGACATAAGAACATAATTAATAACCAGCTAATCATTCTCCCTATACCTCGATTTTTTTGTTTGTTTGAATGCTTTTCCAATGTAGATAATATATAGTCCTGTCTTAGCCCTATCTTTTTTATCACTAATCTCTTTGAAAAAAGGGGGGTTAAGCAACTGGATAAAAAGCATTTCTTGTAGACAAATTCTAAATTGCGAGCATCCGGATAAAAAAACCATATTCAGAACAAAACAATCTTGTTAAATTATTTGAAATAATAATTTTATTTTTGAGATTTAATTTAGCGTACTGTATGTATGTACAGAAGAATTCAACATGAAAATATTAGACACATTTTTTTAATAAAGTAATTTGAAAAAGTTGTTGGTTTTACAATAAAAGCGTGAATTAAAAATTATATTCGAATTGACGGTGTGTTGTTTTATTTCCCCAATTAATAAAAACCAATTATGTATATTATTCTTGAATGAAATAATTGTCAAACAAATGGTTAAAATTCGCTTTGGCAAAATGACCCGTTCGGTGGAGGGTGAATTCGTTGACCGCTGACCAGTGGCGTCCAATCCACAGAGCAAAAAGCTCATCGCGGTCTGTGAATCTATCTACCGGAGTACGTGATTAAATGTATTGCTACGATGGACGTGCTTAGTTTCGCCACTCACAAAAACATTCATTTTCTAAAGAACTGCATTTCCTAGTACAAGATGTATCTAATACAAAGATAAACTTTATCACCTTCGATGGATTCAGTGGTAACTTTGTGGAAATTATTTTTAATATTAAATTAAATTTTATATTTTTTTCATTTTAAGACTGGCAAGCTTCTTATGTAGGGCAGACAGGTAAAAACTTTAATGTATAAATTACAAGTTAGATGTTTAAAAAGTAATATTTTTTCTATGTTTACAAATCATTTAATAAATTATTTGTTTTGGTAATTAGTTCGTCTAATTCCCTTTTTTCATAGTTTCGAGATAGTACGGTCATATTTAAAGTAACTTATCTTTCATTTATCTATATTAAATTAACCTTTTTACTTATCATCCTTGTACATAAAAGATTGAGTGTACTTATATATATATTGTTATTATTATTTACGGCCCAAAACCATAAAAATTTGTTTATGTGCGTCCCGCTAGAAGAACCAAGTTGTGCATGCCTGATTTAAAGTATATTTTGTTGGGTTTTATTTCAGATGCCTACTATGTTCACAAAACGTTCATTTTGGTTTAAAACGTTGTTCTTGGTCACTTTCTCTTGTTTGGCAACAATATGCAGGTACACCATTTCCATATGCCAGCTTATTATGATGCTTTCGTATTACCCTCCGAGTATTCAAAATTTTAAAGGACGCTACTGTCACATCCTGCCATGAATATCAATGAATGATATACCAATTAATTCTGATGGTCACTGGCGTAGTAGTCATCTGCACATGCTTCGATTAGTGATTACAATACTGGACGAATATTTCAATAACGTTATTAAAAAAAACTGATTAAAACTCAAAGTTATGCTCAATTTGGATAAATAAATCAACATCAGTATTTCCATATTAGTGTCACAACAAATATCAATATTAGCAGCTATAAATTAAGCACGAAAGTATGATTTTTAAAAATGTCTTTTTTGTTTTTTTTTCAATGAAAATGTAGCTATATTATTGCAAGTTTGTGGTGAAATCTTCTTACGAGTAAGGCTGGCTACAGAAAAAAACCTTATTTAGCTCAAAGCTTATTGAAATAAGAGTATTTGTGTACACCCAATCTCTTTTTTACTCGACACATTTGTTCCAGAAATTGAAGCGTATAAAAAAACCTTACTTTCATATAATTCGATAAATTGGTTCCAAGAATCAACAATTTTCTCTTCGAATTTGCGCCAAAAAGTTTTTTTTCACATATAAACAAACGCATATGCAATGAAAAAACAGATACATAATATGTAAACATACATGCATGATTGCATTTACTTTTTATCATAATAGGAATTATTCGCTTCTGTCACATTTGTTTTTGTTAACGAACGCATTGAAAAATCGCGTAACAATTCGCGACCCGAGTACTACAAGGTTATATGTGTTTTTTTGACGAAACAGAAGTAACAATGCAACTGTCTCCTAATTACCATTATTGGTACACATTCTTATTTTGTATAATTTTCACATATAACCTTGTAGTACTCGGCTTGCGAATTGGTAAATCACATCGGTATCGGAGGATTGGATGTACTTTACCCTTGCGGAATACCGATACGTTTAACTGTCGAAACCGATTATATAGTATTAAAAAACAGTCCACCAGAAATACCACGATTCCCGGTTTCGATAATACCGGTGTTTCAGTCCCTAGCCACGATCAATCAGTGATGAAAATACAGTGACATACTCTGCGCAGTCAATGATATCGCTGCGGAAATTCGATTCCACAGGATACGTATTTTGGTTTATTGACAATACAAATTAGATAAAGCCGAGTACCATACAACGCTTTACTCGTAAGCATAGTTATATCGACTGTGGAAAGGATAAAGGACGTAACCTTTACATAGCAAATTTTACAGGAGGCACAAAAAACGTGTTTTGATTATTTTGGGCCATATGAAAATTATGAAATATACACAACCTCGAAGTGCACGGAGACTTCTAAACTGGTCTTTAATTGACATCATCTAATATTAATTTAAAAAATTGTATAAGAAAAACCTTTTTTCAGTCTTCTTTCTTGATTTCAATTTTCATAAGCTCATCGTTTTCAAACTTAAATGCTAAATTTAGATATTAATTCGGCATTTGCAGCTTACATCCTTTTGATAGAACATATATCAAGTTTCATACATTGTGATCATTGAAAAAAGCTGTTTTGGAAAATCTGTGGACTACGTCCTTTTTCCTTTCCACATTTGATATGTCAAGGTCTTTTGATCATTTATAATGCATTTACTGTCTTGAAGTATATGTCATATATATTGGTTCTGATAGTTTTTTAAAATTGTGAATATTTACAGCAGATAAGTTGTATCTTAATTAACAAGGTATTTGAGTTAAGTTTGAAGACATTTGTATCGCATGTATTTCAGCATTTGAAAACAATAGTCGCCCGCTGTGGTCTTGTTGGTTAAAGCTTGATCTACCGATCAGACGGGTCTCAGCTCGATTCCTGTTTAGGTCAATGTCAACTTTTTTTTCAATTTAAATTTGAGATTTGGATGTTAGCGTTTGCGATATCAATTCTCATCGCGTTTTTATCGTATGACCTTTCAACGTTAAAATATTTGGCACATTGGCTTTAATGTAATGCCAAATTTAAAAAAAAGTATTTTCTGATTATTAAAAGTTTTCATACAAAAAAACAAAGGATCGATGTTTTAACTATAATCTATATATTAATAGTCGATACTGTCCGTCTGTATGATTGTAATATTTTATTATTGACAACTGACGATTTAGGGATAATTTTTGGTTTATTTGTAAATCTTGCGATATTCTATTTTACGAATTTGAATTCAAATCTTTGGGTATTCCCATTAGCTTATCCTTTTCGCCAGCAATGGCTTTAGACTCAGTGATACATTTATTTAATATATAAACACGAAACATCCATTTACTAAGCGTCAGTTCAAGTTCATCCGTGCGCTTGAACGCCTGAAGATGCCGAAAGGCGAAACCCGGGTCGTTTGTGACAAAATCTGTGGGAGTGTACATAATTTGAACGATTCAAATTTAATATTGAAATTCCACCAAGCACCTTCAGTCGAAATCTTAAATTAGAACACCTTTAAAATGACTAGTAAAGACACAACTGAATCGTAAAGTCGAATATACTCTTTCTTAAACGCGTAGAAATTTATTTTACAATTTATTTTATAAATGAGAAATTGCGTGTATGTAAAAATGAATTTATTTAATTTCTGTAAATAATTCATAATCCCGCCCTCCATTCATAGAATATCCTGGTTGGATTTAGTCGCATTTTGCCCAAGATTCGTGAGCTGCAAGCAGCTTTCCATAAACCAGTCGAACCAGTTATTCCTTAGTAGGAAGACAGGATAACGTCCGTGGGAATAAAGATAAGTCTTAACGGTTCTAGGTAATATCATGCCAAGTTACTTCAGCTTGAAATAAATGAGTTATATATCATCGTGGTTTAGTTGAGAACTCTATTACATGCTTACTTATTTCATAGAGCTATCTAATTTGTTCACTGACTTTCTGACATTTAAAATGGCTTGCATTCTCGTTCACTAGTCGGTTTCTCATGAGAAACGTTATATAGTTTAATTAATTTATGACAATGTAAAGACGTTCCACAAAGTTTTTCTCATTATTTATTTGTGGTAAATATTTTTTTAAAATTTATATTACAGTTAGAATAACTATCTACTGTTTTGTCAAATAATTTTAATGGTAGTGTTCATTAAGTTTATAATATTAACCTGTTTTTGTGAGTAAGTAATTTTGTTAATTTAACCCATTTTTGCCTGAATTTGCCCGTAATTGATGCAAATAAAAAAACACTGCTCACTCCAACAGGTTCAAACCTGAAAAAACAGTACACGAAACAATCCCCACGCTTGCTAGCTGTAGACTGATTGAGACTGGTGCAATCTTCTCAACTTTTATTGCGTCATGCATAATGAAGTGGAAGTAAAAATACTAAATGTTCCAATATAGGAACACTGGGTAAAAAATTTAGCGTAAAGAATTAAGTAGGAACTGTTGATTTTTTTAAATTTTTCAATTACCCTAGCTAAAGCAAATTTTAAATTACGAGATATTAACCACCAATCACCATCAAGGTGATAAACGGCACAAAAAAGTTGGAATGAAATCAATAAAGCTTTTATGTAACAAAGGATTATGAATAATTTATGTTTTTTAATATAAAAAAAGGCAAATCACCATTTTATTTGTGTTTACAAAATACGTAGTATCCTCAACCTATTATAAGCCATCTGTGATCAAAACTTCGAGATAATGGCTAAACCAATAATGCAACACAAAGTTCTTTATCTCTCAACAATAATTAAGGTTTGAATGATATTAATATTATAAACTATTAACAAATAAAAATATTTTTTGCATTCCCCTCACTTGGTAAAAATTAAAAAAATATATATATTTAGAACTTACGTAATCGATAGTTTTCGAAATATGATGACGCCTTAATTGAAGTAACGGAATTACACAGATCGGATTTATATAGTAAGAAAGTATTTTGTATAAAATGGTAATAAAACTAAAAAGAATTCTATTAACTGTAATTTTTAGTAATCAGTGATTAAGGTTGATTCAAGAGAAAATAAAAATGGGAGGTATTTATTGTTTTACAACATTGTATATAATAAAATAGAAGGAAACAGACATAACTAGTAATCTATATATTAATAGTCGATAATGTCCGTCTTTCCGTCTGTATGTCCTTTTCGATGACGTCAAGAAAGACGGTCCCCTCCCCCTCCCCCACCCCAGCCAAACCTTCCCAACCACACCCTCACCCTCCAAAAATGTAGTAACTTACGAGTTCTATTTCTGCTACTACGAAAAATAGTTGTTAGCAAACTTAAACATTATTCCAAAAATTAAGTAATTTACGAGGTCTATTTCTGCTACTACGAAAAATAGTTAATAGCAAACTTAAACATTATTCCAACAATTAAATAATTTGCGAGGTCTATTTCTGCTACTACGAAAAATAATTGTTAGCAAACTTAAACATTATTCCAAAAATAAAATAATTTACGAAATTTCTGCTACTACGAAAAATAGTTGTTAGCAAACTTAAATATTATTCCAAAAATTAAATAATTTTCGAGGTCTATTTCTGCTATTACGAAAAATGATTGTTAGCAAACTTATACATTGAGTAATTTACGAGGTCTATTTCTGCTACTACGAAAAATGGTTGTTAGCAAACTTAAACATTATTCCAACAATTAAATAATTGTGCTACAAAAGTAAGTCTGTCTGAGGATGCCTCCGAAAGAGGAGAAACACGTGTCACAGTTTGTAGCACAATACATGGAATAATCTAAGTTATTTTATATTAAAATAAACTTCCAAAAAGTTACCACCTAATCCATCGAAAGTATTAATGAAAAAATTGTTAAAAAAAAAGAACAGATAGGTACATACATATATTTAACAAAAAAATGTAAAATATACAGGATTTCAATGATAAAAACTGATTTTGTCTGAAGCTTTAATCTGAATATGAAACCTATTTACTAAAAAATATGGCAAAATAGAAAATGAAAATATAAAATGCAATTCTTTTGAAGTAAAAATATATTTGTTTTTTACGTACACAATTTAAATATAATCGTTTTGAAACTGGTCATATAGAAGCAATGACTTTATCCAAAACAAAGGCACTAAGAATTCCCTTGGACCCTTCAATTCGTTTATTCTGTAGTTAAGATTGTTAAGAAAAATGTCCCCGGCTCGCAATGAAAATGCAAATAAGACCGTTTCAGAATTGCGGTCAAATAATTGTTCAGAAAGCTGTAGCTAACTTCTCCTCCATCCCGAATTTTACAATGTCGTCAAACTTCATAAGAATGTTATATATACAGAGCTGTAGTGGTATAGCGGGCATTCGGGCAACTGCCTAGGGTGCCACTTAAGAAAGGGCGCTTGAGTATCGTTCGGATTATTTAGATTAAATTTAGGTTGTACGAGCGAATCAAGTTAAAATTTATCCATAAACTCATTGATAAATTTCAAAGTACAATATGAATAGTTTATGTTTTATGTTAGTTAAACGTTTACTAACACGTCAGTTGACAATTCTCACAATGAGCGAAACCAGTCCTGACATTTTAAATAAAGTGGAATAAAGTACAAAGGAATATTGAGTTTTTCAATTTTAATTCGTAATTTTTCTATATCTATATCCGCTCTCAGTGTGGAGCATACGGCTTCATAATAGAGGAATCTCAAAAGAAGTTTTTCTATGAAAACTTTTGTTTTTTCATAATAACGGTGAATTAATTTTCATAATTGAATTTTATTATTTACCCAAAGATTCAAAACCATCACAGGTTTCATCCCCAAAATTTAAAAAAAAAGATATTTATGAAAGCGTGAAAACAAATATTCAGAATTTTGTTCGAATTGACGTGTTGCGTATCGATTGATGAAACTTGTCAAAGTGAGTAATTGAAAATTACGAAGCACTAAATGAATATAAAAGATCATGTTAAACTAATTTTTACACTGTCATTATGATTTTAATTCTCACAAGCCCTTATTGTGCAAGAGGAGCTTAACATATTAATTATATTCTATTTAAATACATAATTATGTTTGTGTGGAAATATCAGTATATTTGAGAAAAAAATGTATTCTTCGTAACTGCAACAGAGTTAAAAGTAGCCTCAGTCAAATATAAATTATTATTTAAATATTTTGATTGTAAATTGCATTGAAAATAATTATGTTTTCGACAGCAACATAATATATAACTTAAATCACGAGTGTTTTGTATAAAAAAAATGAATTAACAAACAAGATATTTTGCTAGAGTAGCACTTCTAACTGTTCAAATATTTTTATTATTTATCTATAAACGACAATGAATTTATTGATTTAATTGGCATTTACTTGGTAGAACTCTATTGTATTAAGGGATAAAAAACAAAGTATTTAGTTCTACAAGTATTATTTTTTTATTAACAGAGTGTACTGTGTATCTCTTTTAAGCCAATATATATATGTAGCTGAGTAAATGTAAGTTTAAACATAGTTCTGAAGAAGGCATAATATGTCAAAATATCTATCAACCATATAAAAAATAATATTTCCATAATTAAATACTTTGTTATTTTTCACCTAATTACACATATTTTTAAAGTGAACGAAGTTTATTTGTATTTGTCTAAAATTATGTTTTTGTCTTTTTAACTAAACACCAAACGACATGTAAAACTCTCAAATATACGCAAACATAAAGAAAACCTTCAATATTATCTAAACAGAAATCTTTATTACCGTCCGTTAAAATTTTCCGAAGCGCACTAAAAACTTCCCGCCCCTGGGGCACAAAAATGTCTCACGACGACAGCGTTCACAATAAGTATATACAATAAAATAAAGGAATTTAAGCTTCAGTACTTTGCTTATTTGATGAACGAATCACGAAGTTTGCGAGCAACTTTTTTAATTTAACATTTTAATTAGAGTACAACGGGCCAAGTTTACAGATATCCGATTTTAATAATTGCTTGTTTTCATTTCTGCTCCATGGCTGAGAAGCTTGCTTGTTTGATGGAATGAAATTAGATTTTTTAGATGCCGTTGTTGATGTCGTTTACGCGTATTTCTGTTTTGTAATTAAAAGAATTCTTAGTATATCTCTTATCTCTTGATGAATATTTTATAAAAAATGTCAGCGGAGAATTTATTAGCACTCATTAACATAAGATTTATTTTCACAGATATAAAATTAATGTTGATATCTTTGTCATTCCACAGTAAAAAAATGTGTTTTGCTTCTTTGAGAAGCATCTTAAGACAATCTATCGTTAGGTTATTAACGACTTCAATACAAATTACAAATTAAAAGTGAGGGTGGTTGGTTTTATTTCTACTGGACGAAATGAGGGGTTAAGTAAAAACCAGTGGAATAACAAAGTCATCAAATTTAATTATAAATTAAAAATGAGCTTTTACAAAGTTTCTGTCGAATCTATCGAAAATATTAAAGTATATTCACTCTTGTTTTACCATGCCTGTTCTAAGTGTGAAGCATGTAGACTCCTAATGGAGTTTATCTCAACATAAGTGTTTCTAAGATAACTGTTTGTTACTCAGTTGCTCAAACTCTCTTTGTTTCCAAAGAGAGTAAGAATATAAGACTATGGCTAGGATAGAACTAGTGGTTTACTAATTGCTCTTGCAACGCTATGTTTTTAGGATAATATGGATGAGAGGGGGGACTTCAAGACATCACAATTTCTATGCCTTTGAACTCATTCACAAATCGTTTGAAAAATCAATTTATTAATCTGTCCGTAGTAGGATTCGAACCCGTGAAACCTTAAAAGCGTAACCCGGGTCGTTAGTGACAGAATGTGTGGAAATCTAAATTTAAGCGATTCAAATTAAATATTGAAATTCTATCACTCACCTTCAGTCGAAATCTTAAAGTAAGTTTTTTTAGGTGGAAAGGTTGTGATATGTATAACATGTTTACCACTGTAGACAAAAACCTTTCCTCCCACTCGGTGTTTGTGCTGAAATCCCTAAAGAGACACTTCTTATCAATGTGTATGTGATGTCCAAAATAGGATTATCGTACAAAAAGCATAGGCATGCTACTCACGTGTCTGGTTGAATATCTCTGCTTAAATGGTATAATTTGGGCAATGATTGAAGAAACATACCTGAAAATAAAAGATTTAAACTTTTAGTATTTTAATATCATGTAATTTAAAGTCATAAATAATCATTGATTAGCTTAACACTTATAAAAAAGTACATAATTAATTTATCACGCAAGAAATATTGAAATAGAAGAACTCCAAAATTATTTTTAGTTGGTTGAAGCCTTTGGAGACAGTGACGGCAGCCTCCTTGTGTTCTTTAATAAAAATGTCTCGCCGTTTATAGCTGGCAATCCCGCATATAGTAGTAAGTAAAATGTAAAACAAGTTATAGTATGTACATTTTTGGAGAATTGAAATCGAGTTTGTAACAAAAGCGGCAGATTCTATGATGTTGTATAACAAACACGACAGTTGTACAATACGAGAATAGAAAAATTATTCTAATCACTTTTTCTTAAATAGGACAGTGAGCTTCGCCGTGCTAATTTCATTGATTAAGGTTTTCCAATAATACTATCATATTAAATAAACGTGCGCTTAATTTTTTGGGAAATTTAAAAAATGCACAGTCTTATTTAATGGAGTCGGTTTCGAAAAAAACTAATAACTTCGAGTCCTTTTGTGGAAAAGTGGCACCACTGCAAGCTAGCTTCAAATCTAAAACAATATTTTAAGTCGAAGTTTGAGTCGTCTTACTTTTGAACGAATCTACAGCCCTATTTATATATTTTTAAGTTGTTTTTTTACACGGTTTTTTTATTGAACGTCTACCCTGTGAAAAAAGATGATAAAGTGTAACCGATTGATAACTAGAAATTCTTAAAATCCGATCAAAGAAAAACGAAAGTAACTATAATTAAATGGTGCTTGGTAATTTCATGGCTGTCACGTTTGTGTAATTATTACTTAAAGTGTATAAAGCTTTGAAGTAATCTGTGAAATTTTGAAGCGTTTGTATTTATCGGAAGAAAAGCTCTCAATCCTCAAAGTATAATGTGACGCCAAACAAAATCCATTCATCTAAAATAATTAATAATGCCTATCTAGCATAATGAATGTCTCATGTTTTAGTTTTGTAAAGGTTGCCTCACAAACATTTATGTCATAGCTTATCAATTTTAACGCTAACCTTTCATATTGATGAGATATTAGAGATTATTATATCATCAGACCTTCGCACTGTGCGATTATGGATTCCCAATTAGGAAAATTAAACTGAAGATTGTTGTTAAATTACGGTTCAGTAAATTTCAGTGAATTGCTCGAAACATTTTTTTAATGTACGCATTATTTATTCGTCATTTTTAGATATGTTTATATTTATTCTCAATCAATGTATGTGAATATATTAAAAATTCACAACAAAAAATAGATACAAAAAATAGATACAGAGATACAAACATTGATTTTTATAATAAAAATAATGAAAGATTTTTAGCTGACTCGAACTGACAGTTCGAGTGCATTCGCGTACTGGATAGCACCGGAAGATGCGGAGAGGCGAAACCCGGGTCGTGTTCGGCCAAAATTATAATGGAAACGTACATTATGAAAATAGTCCTATTACAATACAGTACATTTTTCTAAATTAATAAGCCAAAATAAGTATTTAATGATAAACTGTTTATATAAATTGTAAATTAAACTTTTGCTTTTTTCCATTCTGAAAAATATTTGGCATGATAAACATAAGACATAACATTTCAATTGTTAAAATTATGTAGATTCACACGGATAAACTTGAACTGAAGATGCCGAAAGGCGAAACCTGGGTCATTAGTGACAAAACTTGCGTGAATGTACATAATTTCCACCAAGCACCTTCAGTCGAAATCTTAAATTATAAGACATTACACATCACAATGAAACAATGATTTTTATGTTTATAATTACGGAATATTCCGTGTAAGAAGTATTCTATGTACGGCATGTTCTGTGTACGGAGAATCATGTGGTCGGAAAAATCACCGAACCACATAAAACATGTTATAAAAATAGTCATATAATGTCCTGTATAGTGAAACAATCTTTTTTTGTGTTATAGATGAATTCACAAAACTTACCCTCTGTAATGGAACAGTTTCATATTTTTATTATGGGGATGTTTTTATCAGCTGCCGTGCGAAAACAGCATGTGTAAGTCTAGATTTAGCTGAGACATAAGCCACCAGAATTCACATCCACTTTAATTATTGCCGCGGTAATCGTCTTCCCTTTGTGCCGGTTCGAGATGCGAATAGACGACGCTGCGAAGGATTGCGGGCGATGTGTTTCCTTAACGGCTCGCGATAACGAGGACTGAGTAGGCGAAAATTTTGATCCTGCGGCCGGGCGTTTTGAATTATAACAAATGACGAGGGCGACTTTAGAAATATTATCTTCATTGCGTGGTGCATATTGACTGTGGAAAGGAAAAGGGCGTAACCCACACATAGCAAATTTTAAAGGAGGCACAAAAGACATGTTTTGATGATTTTCGGCCATATGAAAATTATAAAATATACACAACCTTGAATTGCATGGAGACTTCTAAGCTGGTGTTTAATTGACATAATCTAATATTAATTTAAGAAATTGTTAAAGAAAAACACTTTTTTACTCTTCTTTCTTGGTTTCAATTTTCACAAGCTCATCTTTTTTCAAACTTAAAAGCTAAATTTAGATACTAATTCGGCATTTGCAGCATACATCATTTTGATAGAACGTGTATCAAGATACATTATGATTATCGAAAAAAAGCTGTTTTGAAAACTGTGGGTTACGTCCTTTTTCTTTCCACAGTCGATATATTACTCAACTATTCCAACAACACTATGTATGGTCTTATGGCGCAGCGGTTAGCGTTGTGGGCTTCCGTGGCAGACCTTACGGGCTTGAATCCCAGTACGAGCAGCATTTTTTCGATCGATTTCTGTTCGAAGGCATGGATGTTTGTGATGTCCTTCTACTACTACTGGGCGTAGCGAGAGCGACAAGTTTACCACTAGTACTGTCCTAGCTTTATCCTTCTATCCCTACTACTCTATTTGAAAACAAGAGAGGTTAAGCGACTGAGTAACAAACAGTTCTCGTAGAAAAACTTCTGTTGAGATACCTCCATTAGAATGTCATATACTCCACATTGGGAGCGGACGTGGGTAAAAAAAATATGACATTAAATTAACTGGCAGCGTGGTCGAAGAGTGTGAACGAAGTTGGCTTGGAACACGAAGGTCACGAGTTTGAATCTCACTAAGGACAGTTGTTATAGATTGATTTTTTAATCGATTTATGGATTTCTGGCTGAAGACATAGATGTATATGATATCTTAAATTTACCCTCCTACCCATCTTTTCTTCAAATTATTATCGATTTGCCAACCATTAGTCCTTTCTTAGTCCCAACCCTCTATTCCCAATTTTTAAGAAAGGTTGTGAAACTGAGTAACAAGCAGTTGTCGTAGAAATTCTTCTGTTACGATAAATTTTGTTAGAACTTGTGTGAATTTATATAATTTGAATGATTTAAATTTAATATTGAATTTACACCAAGCACCTTCAGTCGAAATCTTAAATTACAGAACTATTGCTTAAATTAAAAACAGAAATTTAAAAAATAAAATAATAATTTATCTTTTAAAGTGAAATTAATTACAAGTCAAATTTTGTAAAAGTTGATTGAGTAAACAAATCAAATGAACTAAAATTGTCAAACACTAAAACTGAGAGGCTCAAAAGACAATCGGACCAAACCACTTTTAATTTTTTTTGAAATAAAGTAATGTTTGAATTTTTCAATACTCATTTGATTAATGGAAAAATATCCCAAGCCATCTTTCCACTCACGTCAAGTGTTGAATTAGCACACGAGCGGTTGAGCCGTTTGTCTGTTGCTTAATTATGGAGCTTTGTGGCTTAGGTTATTGATGTATGATTGACAAGCTTGACAGATCTCTCAAAGCCTCGCAATTTAGAATAGGTAAAACCAAAAAACTTCAATATATAATATAAAGCTTTTCGTTTGTCAAAGAAATTATTTTGCAGGTAGGAAAACATACCTTCCATAAAATTGAATTTACTCAAAACCCTTCTTTAGGGTTTAAACCGTTTGTATTTTGAACCCCTCAATTATATATAACATGGTGTTATAGGCATTAATTGTTTTTAATTATACTTTAATTTTTTGATGATCAGTTGAAAATATTTACTGGCTGAAGGAAAACCGTATTGAATTAAGTAAAGAATCACTTCTAGGGTGTTCACTGTTAATACTTGGTGGAAAGATATTGTATTAAAAAAAAAATCTCCTTTGTACTACTTCCACTTTAATTTAAAAGAATCAGAACCGAGTTCGCTTGTGACAACCATTATCAACGGGCAGTAGTATAAATGAATATTGTGTTTTTTTAAGTAAAGAGTGTTGATTCTTAATATCGTGAATACAAATAAAATACGTTTACACGATGGCGTCATGTTGAAAAAGTTTTTAATTAATTCCTTAAAATAATTCTTATAGAATTTCCACCATTGCATTAACATTTAATATGACGTAACGTTAAAACTTTTGTACCCCCAAATAAATTTACTTTGCGTAAAGATTTATGGCTTCCTTAAATACAATATCGAAGAATCCTTGTAAATACCCCATAAATATGCTATTTATTTGATTTCTGTAGATAACACAAAGAAATAAATCACGAAAATCTCAAAAGAGGCGAAGCGGAGAGAATCATTACTATAGATAAGAATATGAAATCTTCGAAAACGCTTTTCTTGGTAAAGAAATGAAAGCTTGGGAAGCCAGTTATCCAAAGCGGCTATGTCCATTTATCTAAAAGGCTTTATTATGGCACCAATTTACAACCCACCTTGCCAGATTTACCCCTTCTGTCTGTCCCACACGATTAATGAGGGGCTTTTTTCTATATTTATTAACCCTAGTCTAATAAATTGCGTACAATCGATGTAATGGCAGGGATTTAGTCAAATTGGTATATGAAAGAAAAATCTGAAAAAAGTAATCTTTCATTCACTCAAAGATTGTGATATAGTTATTTCTTTGTTGGATAATTCTTAGAGAATTAAGTGAATTTAAAATATAATCAAATCCAGTTTGTTAATTTGGTATTTTTACCTTAAATATCGCTATTTTCATTAATGATTAATGACATAGGTTGATCTTATAAAACAATATGTTACGTAACAAAAAAAATACACATTAGCAAATATAAAACCAATATTATCTGGTTATATGAAAAACTACCAGTTCTACAAAGATGGGTCAATTGTAAATAATATCTCGGTATTAAATATCAATATATTGTTTATATTCACCAATATCCTCTATCCGTCAATTTTTTTTTTTACTTGGATTAAGACAATAATTATTATCGATTTAATACAATATGTGAAAGAGTGCACTACTTGGAATATTTTAATTTGAACTTAAGGTGTCATCAGGAACTATCGATCAATAAAAAGCATCCAGTAAACTTGTATCAAGAACAATCTTTTCTTAAAGGTGTATGTAAACTGAATGGCTGCCACAGACGAGATATCTCGTCAAATTGTTCGTGCTCAACACGTTAAAAACGAATTATCTCGTCAATAAATAATTAAATAAATAATTGAAAATTATAGCCGACGTGTAAGGTATAGAAGTACCTTTTCTATGGCAGCCAAAAGGTTAAAGTATTCCCACTGTTTGTCGTTTAAATATACTTTTTCATCTTAGTATCTTCAATAATTGGGTGTAGCGAGAGCGATGAGCCAACCACTAGTCCTGTCCTGGTCTTATCCTTCTATCACTACTACTCTCTTTGAAAAAGAGAGGTTGAGCGACTGAGTGACAAACAGTTCTCGTAGAAAACTTCTGTTAAGACACCTCCTTTAGGAGTCTATATGGTCCACATTGAGAACGCACATGGATTAAAAAAAAAATATATATAATATTATAGTAATAACTAAAAATAACCGTGTTACTATAGTTTTTTGCGATTTTCTCAAAAATATTTTATTATAGAAAGTGAGTTAGGATTATAAGCTACTCATATTCGGTCGGTAAGCGAAGTAGATAAGTAGTAGCTTAACTAAATGTTCCTATGCTCTATTCAATAACAAGGAACATGCAAATATACATGCAAAGTTGAGCTGGTCTCTTAAATATTATATCTTCATGATTAGCAAGTTTCTGCCAATTAGTGGTTTATTACCATTTTATGCAACGTCTGAGACTTAAGGAAGCTCGGGTGCTTTATGCGTTATGATGGTATAGAGCCGATCGTGACACTTAAGGGATGAGGGGTGTAATAAAAATATATGAAGGCATTACAGTAATATTGCTAAGCCGTTAACGATTATTAACGGTTTTATACTTTGTAACGTTAAACGGAGTACATGCTACAAAGTTTTGAAAATTATAAAACATAGTATAAAATATTCATTTTCTTTTGAAGTTAAATTAAGCCTTATATTGAAATTCTTTTTCAGAGTATTTTTTTTTGGTAATTATAATACTTAATAATTTGACATTACAGCTTACGCCAATGCGTCAAATATTTGAAAGTTTTAAGTTGAAAGATCATATGAGATATACTCGATGAGAATTTTTGTGAGTCACATGAGATTAACTAAAGGAGAATTGACGTCACAAACACCCATGTCTTAGATCTCAATTAAAAAATCCAATTTGACATTGACCTTACCGGGAATCGAACCCAGACCAAGGGTGGGCTGGAGGGGGCTCGGAGGGGCTCGCGCGAGTCCCTTGTTTAATTTTACGAATGCCGGCGAGCCCCTTACTAATTAAAAAAAATATATTCTCAGATCAAATTAGACATAACTGCAATTTCTAATATACTTATTATCTACGACAGTTTCAGTATACACAGTGGTACATTTTTAGCCATTTATATTGATTAGTTTAAGGTAAATTGAGTATAATTACATATTATAACTGTATTAACAATCGATTGCTTATTTAAGTATTCCATATAATTGCATAGAAGTGTTAAAAAAAATACTCCTATCCCGGAACACTAAGAATTGCTTGGAGATTAAGCGAGCCCCTTGTTAATGTTTTGGCAGCCCACCGCTGACCCAGACCCACATTATCGGTAGAGCAAGCTCTAATGGGGAATATTATGGGGAAATGAAAGAAAAATTTCTTCGTGTTCGTGGTCAAGTTGTAAACGTTGTTGTCTTCGGTTGCGGTTTTCACGGGTATGAATCCCATTACAGAAAGATTTTTCAAACAATTTGTGGTTTTCTGTTCCGGATCATTGATGTTTGTGATGTGTAGAATTCCCTCCCACCATCAACCCGTTCACAAAATGGGGAGTAACGAGAGCAACAAGCTAACAAGTAATACTGTCCTAAACCTATGTTTCTATCTCTACTCTTTTAAAAATGGCGATGTTTAGTGTTTTTTTTTCTATCCATATCCACTCCCAATGTAGATCATATTGCCTGCTGAATGATGGTATCTCATCAAAATATTTTCTACGAGAACTGTTTTTCAATCAGTTGCTTAACTTCTATTTTTCGAAAAGAGTAGTAATAGAAAGGTAGGGATAAGACAGGACTAGAAGTTAACTAGTCTCTTTATTTTAGAATTTTAGTCATTACAAACAACCATACTTTTCTGTTTGAAAGCTTGTATGTTTGTGATGAAAAATCTTCTCCCACCATTCCAATGCTAAAATTACAAGGCGTATTGAGAACGATTAGTTTACCACTAGTCTTGTCCTAACCATATCCTTTCTTTACATACTCTCTTCGAAAAAAGAGAGATTGAGCAATTAAGTAACAAGCAGTTTTTGTAGACAATTTCTGTTGAGGTACCTCTATTAGGATGTCATATGCATCACATTGTGAACGGACATGGATACAAAAACATATCGTAAAGTAATAATACATTTTCAGCAATCAAAATAATTCAATTCGTAAAATAATAAGACATTTAATAATACTCACGTTTTTCAATAATTTGAAGCCATTCGATATTATTTCATTAAAATTTCATTTTAAAAATACTCACATTTAATTTCAAAGGTATACAAAATTGTAATTGTATATGTAATGGTTTTTTTAATAATTAATTCAACACCATCAATAGCTTTTAACTTAGTAATAAAACATTTGTGTCGTATAGTATCAAAAGTAGAACTATCCAAAAACATGAAAAACGTTTGGTTGGCTTTTTTAGTTTTATCAATTTAAACTCAATTTTAAACATAGCTCATCACCTTAAAATTTGTATGAGTGGCCATATTGTGACACCACTTAAAGTAACTCTGTGATTGGTCGAAATCTTGATCCTCCAAACTGTTCTACTTTTAAATTTGAATCGTTCAAATTATGTACACTCCCACAGATTTTGTCACTAACGACCCGGGTTTCGCCTTTCGGCATCTTCAGGCGTTCAAGCGCACGGATGAACTTGAACCCCGGGTCGTTAGTGACAAAATCTGTGGGAGTGTACATAATTTGAACGATTCAAATTTAATATTGAAATTCCACCAAGCACCTTTAGTCGAAATCTTAAATGTTCTACTTTTGTTTCCAACGTTGTGGACAGTTCTGCTTTTGATACCAACCATCATTTTCTTTTGCGTTTTTTTACCACATTTATTTGATTTTTAAACATTTGTTTTAATTTCTATCCATACACTATAACCAGCAGAATAATGTGACAGCATTAGTTTAATTTCGACATATATGTGATAGTTCTACTTTTGATACTATACAACTCATTTTATTTTTATACACAATTCAACTATTTACCAATCGTTAGATAATTTTAAATTGACAAAACATGTTGAAATGTAGCAAATTTGAACGATTCAAATTCGTATATTTCCCCATTTTTTGTGAGCTGTGCATTATGTATGTAATTTACTAATTGTGGTATAATCTATGAGCGATAAATTTGGTGTTGTCATATAAATTAATCATCGGCGATGTAACCTCGCTCATTCTTCGTGAAGACTTCCACGTTCTTGCTGGCAAAGTTCAACTTGATCCCACCGCATAAGACCAACTTACCAGACTTTGGCCTTTAGTTTGGGTACTATAACATTAGTTATGGCTGAAGCTTATAGTTTGTTTGAAGGTAAAGCTTTGTACAATGTGTTTGTTACAGTTAATTGAATAAACCAAAATCTTCTTTATTTTTACCATTATTTGAACCGTATATTTTATTTATCTCAATGTATAATAATATTGAAAATACACAATAATAAAACAAAATTGTTTTTGTACAACAATCAAATTTTTCGAAAACACTAATATACACAGCTTATCTCAACAGAAATTTTCCTATAAGAATTTCTTGCTATTCAGTCCAAAATAAGAAAAGGTCTACTCAGTGGCGGCCAGTCAATGTGGAATTGGATCAATGCACCCCTTGTATATGTAGGTGCGGTTATATTTCATGAAATAATATTCAAACATAACATTAAGACCATCCACTCATTTTAAACTCTTCATGTTTTATTGTCTAAAATAAATACTTTAGAACATTTTATTTTATTTTAGACAATAAAAATACGAAGAATTCAACATGAGTGAATGATATTAATATTATATTTGAATATTATTTCATTAAATATACCCGCCCCTGCATATATAATACAAGAAGTGCAATGATCCAATTACACATTGAATGGTCGCCGCTGCAAGATTTTTTCGATAGCCGCCACGACTTAACTGTATGTATTAATTACGTGGACGAAATCAAAGCGAATGCAAAGCGACTTGGTGCGGCACGAAAATATCAAATGATCTCCGCCGCTATAGAGTGTCCTACGTGACAAAAATCACACCGCGATCAGTTTGTATGATAATTTGATTCGCTTTAAGCCACGTTCTAATCGTGTTCGCAGTGACTTCGCCCAAGTAAGACGTAGCGTTACATCTATCTATTTTTAGCAGACGTTTCCCGCAGAGTGAAAACGTGAAGAGTTATTCAGTTTGCGCGCTTGGATTGTCTCAGAAGCAACTGCTCAAAAACTTAATGGCGTGCATTTGAGTGTGCAGAGTTTTTTCTCATATAAAATGCCGGATATACTGTATCCTGTAACTGATGGGATCAGACATCACAAACACGTATGCCTTCAGAAAAAAATCGATAAATCGATCGAAAATAATGCTGGTGGTTTTAAGACTTGAGTTTGCGAGATTTGTGATGAAATTCAACGACATTGATCACTATACCAGTGCTTCCCAACTCTTTTTATGCCACGGACCCCAAAATCTGAAAACAATAATCTTCGGACCCCCGATTTTTTTTTATTTCACAAGTTCATATTTTATCACAAACAATGTTAAAAGAATTAAAATTTTCGCGGACTCCCGTGGAAAACTTGTGAACCCCAGGTTGGAAAGCACTGCACTATACCACGAACCCGACATTATTTTTAGGGAGTATTAAAAATAAATGAAGTCTTCCATAACTGTACTAAATTCCGGTGTGAAGTGATTCAAAAGACGATGACGATAATTTTAAAAGCTCATTCCAGCTTACCGTGAAAACATTGCAATTATCTAATTTAACATTTCGACTAAAGGCGCTTGGTGGAATTTCAATATTAAATTTGAATCGTTCAATTTATGTACATTCACACAAGTTTAGTGACTAACGTCCCGGGTTTCGCTTTTAGGCATCTTCATTTCAAGTTCATCCGTGAACTTGGACACCTGAAGATATCCGACAAAAATTGTGTGAATGTACATAATTTGAACGGTTCTTTGCTGAAAATAAATGACCGAAATATAACCGAAATTTGAAGCTTGTTAAAATTAAATAGTACAAATTATAAAGCTATCATTTAGCTACTTATATTTAAGTACTTGAAATAGTTCGGAAAACATAAATTACAATTATTATCGCATACGCCATAGTGCAATTGCGAGAGACAAAATTCAAATACATGAATATGAAATGCATCGATTCACCATCAGTTGCAATGTGAGCTTTATTGGTAACGAAGTTGAATGCATTTCGAGAGTAGACAACTGGTTTCGTAAGGATGTTATTAGAATGCACGAAGCAGGATAGTACGGAGTTATTTGGGTTGAAAACCACGGAATACTTCTGGAGCTTACATGTGATCCCAGTTTAATTATACTGTACCAACTGAAATAACTTTGAGTCGCTGAAGTCGTATACTTAGAAGCGCTTGTTTGATTTCCTCGGGAAGAAGTTATGTTAATTAAATGTTATCATTTTAACTGAAACAGCTGATTAGACAAATACATTTTGTGAAGGTTGTCAGTATCATTTTCACGGTACGAAATAATAATGTTTTTGCAAGCTCAGAATATTAAACCAACTTTGTAATTACGTTTAAATATTTTACTAAAAATATTTAATTAAAACTTCAATTTATAATATTATGTTTTCGTGATTGTATTCCATCCAATGAATAAAATGAAATTTGTGTCTATTTTACTTGTGTTTTTCAAATTGTAACTATTGAATAGTGTTGTAAGCCGTGCGATATTCTGTCCGATGATACTTTCTAAAAATACGAAACATTTAACTTAATTTGAGCGCTCGAGAGGTGAAGTGAGCCAACTAAATATTAAATCACGTCTTTATTTGGTGTTTTGGTGTAATGTATATTTTTATTTTACGGATATTTACAGTGTATTAACTGAGGTTACTTCACTTTGACGTTACTTAAAAAAGTGTATAATATTACTACGTATCTAACATTGTTTTATAAAATACCACTTAGCTGGCTTCACCTCTAATGAGCCGAATTGTAACACAGCAAGCTCAGTAAAAAAAAATATCGAATATAATTTTATAAATAAATTGAAATAAGATTTTTAAATTATTACCAAATCCATGGAAAATACAAAAAAGTCTTTTTTCCAATGCTAGACTTTTTCAATTTTTTTGACTATGTTTTTATCAATTTGAACTGTAAAAAAAGTATAGTTAATATGCTTTACAGTATTTTACTCTTTTTATACATGAAAATGATTGAAATGCAATTGCAAGGTATGTAGAAAATTTTAAATTATTATACATGGGAATCAGGGAAACCGATAATTTTCTACAAAACATTACAATTTTTTTTCGTATGAATGTTAAAAACTAACTATTTCGGGGGTGGGGAACTTTTTCATTTTCAAATGCCATATTCATGTATCTGATTCAACATAAGGCAGCAGTAAAGAAAGCGTTGACACCCCCTTTTTTTTCGACTGTCGAACATATACATAATTACGCCCTTTTTTCAATCACTTGCATTTTGATCAAAGTGAATATTTTGATCATGTTTATATGTGAACATATTTTTAGAAACAAAAGTTTTTAATCATTCGCTTGGTCATTCATTTGGTTTCTCCCACGTAAAAATAAATTGGTAGCATCTACTATTAAATTAATCATAGTAAAGTTTCATTATTCACTATTGATGCTTCACACTATTCTCGAAATTCAATGTTTACCAAATTATTATTATATATCGGTGTTTATCCAATCAATACCCAATTAATATTTAGAAGCAGGTAAAGTGTCACTGCCTATGGCGTTCTGAATTCAAATACATAACTGACAGTTTGCAATGATTCCATGATCACAACAGAAATAATGTAAACAGTTTACCAAAATGTAATGTTACCACAATCCAAAGTGTCTAAATATGCAACCGTGTAGTGGCAACCACAAATGGGTCACAGCTCGAGTACAGGACCGGCATTAGTGAATAATTCAGATAATGGCCTCGCCGCCATATTCATAAGCGTTGCTCATATTCATAAATACAAAGCACGGAACACACGGTCAATATATTTGACCTCTTAAATTACACTACTGTGCCGCTGCCGACCGATTAAATATTTACGCAGAATAAGTGGCGTGCTTTAAGTTACTGGATTTTTGCCTTTGTTTTATTACTCAACGGCAATTATAATAAATGTGTGCGGATAAAAATCAAGCCTTTTGACAATGGGGAAATGCCAACGATTCCCCTAAAAGCACGAACAGGTACGTACCCATTATTTTTTTATTAATTGATTGTAAAAAAATGTATATTTTAATATTTGGACAGCCCTAAAAAAAACAATGAAATATGTTGGTCATTACACAGTTTGACTGTTGAAATGTAAAAGGATGTCACCTTTCAGAAGTATAGCATAAATTGTTTTTCCAGGAAATTTTAGAAAAAAATAGGGCACAGTTCAAATTTAAAACATTCAGGTAAATCTGCCAAACCCCACACTCTTGTATCCTATATCTAAATTAATATAATTTAATAAATTAAATGATTAATTAAATAATTACTCACCATTCAAATCTGTAGGCATTCTTATGGGTTAATCCATTTCGCCAGCAACGGCTTTCAGCTTAGTGATACATTTATTTCTTATAATATAAACACGATATATAAATTAAATAAACAAGTTCATCAGTGCACTTAAACGCCTGAAGATGCCGAAAGGCGAAACCCGGGTCGTTAGTAGCAAAACTTGTGTGAATGTACATAATTTGAACGATTCAAATTTAAATAAATATTATATTGAGTAAATAAAACGTCAGATTTTCTAGCCATACTGCAGTTGGAGATTGTGTTTATTTTTGTAAAAATTTTGGCACAAAATCATTTACAAAAACCTTTTTTGGGCTTCTTGTTAATTTTGTTCTGTATGGGATACATCGCTTTGTAATTCTGTAATCGATTATTGTAATATTTGATTATTTACAAATATAATATCAACAAAAGTTTCAGTGTTAGATGTAATGCCGTCGTACAAGGGAGGGGGTTCAACCACCCTCATCATTACGCCCCTAAGCTTAGATGACGTATACAGCACGCTTCTTTTAAGGTTCTCAACATTTTTGCTTCACGTTGACGTAGATGCTTTTGATTGAAGTTGTCTTTAGTATAGTAAAAAAAACTTTGTCGATTTTAGACTTTAAATATAAATTCGATGGATTTATTAATGCGAGATTTTACGAGAGAAAGTTATATATATATATATATTGACTGTGGAAAGGAAAAAGGAAGTAACCCAAAGTTTTTTCAAAACCGATTTTTTCGATAATCACAATGTATCCAACTGTATACATTGTTCTGTCAAAGGGTTAAGGTGTACGCTGAAAATGCTGACTTAGTATCTAAATTTAAGTTTTAAGTTTGAAAAAAGATGGGCCTGAGAAAATTGCGATTAAGAAAAAATACTTAAAAACAGGTTATTTAAAAAAAATATATTTAATCAATATCAGATTAGGTCAATTAAAACCCAGTTTATCAGTCTCCAAGGTTGCACTTCAAGGTTGTATATATTTCATAATTTGACTTTGATCCAAAATCGCCAAAAAAACGTTTTTTGTGTCTCCTGTAAAATGTGTTGTGTTGGTTACGTCCCTTTTCTTTTCCATAGCTTATATTTATAATTATAATTGTTTCACCATCCGTTATCTGTATGAAGCCACTATTTCACGGCCGCTTTTCAAAACGCAATAACGATTAAGAAAATAAACGAATTAATTTTTCGTATTCTTGGGCTACAATAGAGCTGTACGAGACCTATATTCAAGCCATTTACTTTTCTACTAAAAAAGATAGAGATGGAAAGAATCACCTCATCAATACAAGTTGGTTGTTGATTGTTGACAAGTTGTGTATACATTCGCTGTTTTACGGCTAACTTCAAAAATTTACCTCATAGTCTTGACCCAATTCAGAGCTGCACGAGACCTACCTTCACGTCACCTCTTCAATAGCTGAATTAATATCAAAACTAAAATTAAGAACTTTTACATTGTTTTTAGAATGAGTTTTTACAACCAAGGGTCAAAGCCCAGAATCCCAAAAAGACATGATTGAATTTGAGTCATAGCATTTTTCTTATCTAGAGTAGATTCTTAGTTTTCCGGCTATTTTTAGTTGCTATCTGTGTTAGATACCAACTGAGATCTTATTTCTCTTTATATGTAATACGAAGTCTTTGTTACTATTGGATAGTGGGTCACAGTGGCGTGAGCATAGATTTTATACGAAAACGAACAGCTTGCGCACTTATGACTCGTAAGTTGGATGCTATATATCTTGGCCCACGTGGAAAAAAAGTAATTTTATTCTAGCTGGCGAATAAACTATTGTAGAAATTGGTCATTATTTTTAAACGTTAAAAAGAAAAATCATTTGTTACGCGTTGATACTTAAAAAACAACAACTCAGTACGTCATTGGACGGGTCATAATAAGAAGGATTATTCAAAGTTTTATCCTTTCATAGAAATCGTGATGAAATGAATAATGCGATTTGTTTTTTTCCCCCACAGCGAAAAGCGGAGAGAGAAAACGAGGAGTGAGTATTGGTGAATAGAATTTTGAAGTGGCGGGCAATTTTTCATTTTTAAAACTGTCCGAATCTAAAACGGCCATATTTCATGAAAGCATTCGTCGGCGCGACGTTTTGTACGATGCCGGTAATACATATTTCATTTTGAATTTTACAAATTTTCAACACTTCTTGATATCTTGGTATTGAAGTACTTTTCCATTTTAAAACAAAAGTTTTTTCTATTTGTTTAACCCTTTGAGCATTTTTTTTCTTAATTAGGTATAAAAATCAGGGATCTGTAGCAAGCACTTCTTTGAGTCACTCCGCTCCGACACCTAAATACTTGCTTCAGCTCCGTTCCGTGCTAAACTCCAGATCCCTGAATTTTTAATGAGTCAGACCTCGCAGAAATATAAAAGTGAGGTTATGCATCGTTTCTCAGGTTTGTCATCTATCAAATGATACCAGGGTAAATAAATAAATATTGAATTTACGGAGGTCACGGGTTCGAATCTCAGTACGGACAGTTTTATAAATTGATTTTTCAATCAATTTATAAAATTGGGCATGGATATATGTGATGTATTGAAATCCTCCCTCCCACCCATCCTATCCTATAAACGGGGCGTATCGAGAGTGATTAGCTAACCACTAGTACTGTCCTAGCCTTATCCTTCTATTCCGACTCTTTTTGGAAAAAGAGAGGTTGAGCAACTGAATAACAAACGGTTCTCGTAGAAACTTTTTTGTTGAGATAAACTCCATTAGGAGTCCATATGCTCCACATTGGGAGCGGACATGGTAAAAAAATAATATATACATACATATATATCTTTCTTTTCTCAATATTTATTGCGCTATGGAAAACGGCTGTGAAACAGCGGTCGGTGGTGGGACAGCATAGCAAGTCGGTAGTGAATCTGCTTAGTGGCATCAGCTGTAATGCCATGTACTGTCCTTCTTATTTGAAACAATAAGCCAGCAACCACGTGCTAATGTTTTATTGCCAAATGCCAAGAATAAGCATTTTCTTCAATGTGTAAATAATAAAATTGCAGCTCTTACCATTTGGAACGTCAAAGAATGGTATATTTTAGATGTTTTATGGGAGAAAATTGTAAAATGACAAAAACTGCACCATAAAACTTTTCCTTCAGAGTGTCAAGATACAAAAATATTCCGTAGAGCAACCGTTATATAAATATTGTATTCTGGCGTTGCATAGAACAAGTTGTAATGTATTTTTGGCTTGTAGTAACACTATTGCGCGAGTCAGCGCATGAGGTTAGTACTTCTTGGTAAAATAATACAGATAAAGTTAAATCAGAGGTTTAAAACTTTCGGGTGAATTTAATAACTAAGGTTTGATTCATGAATTATTACGATTTCATTGATTTGTTAATTAATTGAACAATAACGGTGGGTATACAAAATCATAAAACTGTTATTTTATAATTGTATATATACAAGTAGTGAATAATTTTGTAGCATTCCGAATTTAGAAATGCAAAAGACAAACTCACATTGAACAAATTTTATACAAGGTTAATGTTTTTTAAATGATTTTGGACTAAAGTCAGCTTTAAACTGAACAAAGACTTATAAACTAGTGCTTTATAAACTCAATATATGTATTTTTTATAGTGAACTTTTGTGTATGTTTTATTTACCAGCCCCAATTTTCCCATGTCCTTTTTTCAAGCGTCATGCTAAATTCAGATTCTAATTTGGCATTTGCAGTTTACATAAATTTGATAGAACGTGTATAAAATTTTTGAAATTGTGATTAATAAAAAAATATATTAAAAAAACTGAAGGTGAATTTATTTTGCATTTCTGCAGTCGATTTGTATTAATTATAAAAAAGTTAAAATTACTTTATTTAAAATATGATTCGATAGAAAAAAAAAGTTTTTTTAGTGGGAACATAAACCCATTGTTAACTGCATATATTGAAATGTGTATAAATCGCTTTCTCCGACAAGCTTCTTCATTTAAAAAAAAATAAGATCATACAATTGGTTAAGAAATGAATTCTGAGAGTAGAGGTAGCTGCCAGCACTCGGTTGAAGATTTTTTGTATAAGAAATTGTGGCTTAAAATATATAAATGTTATTGATATTGATATATTGATAAAATTAGAATGATGCAAAAAAAATAAAGAATTTATCAATCTCAATATATCTGATGACAAATACAACATTTAACAAAAAAAAAAATCATAAAAAAACAACCCTAGATTGTTGCGTGTAGATTGTTAAGTTAAAGTTTTAGTAAACCATTAACCATCAACCAACATTAGTGGCGGCCGGTAAATATGGCATTGAATCAATGCACCCCTTGTATATGCATGGGTGGTTATATTGCATGAAATAATATTCAAAAATAACATTTAAACCATTCACTCATTTTATATTCTTCATGTATTTTTTGTCTATAATAAATATTTTAGAAATTTAGAGAATAAAAAAAAATACAATAAATACATGAAGAATTTAAAATGATTGAATGGTATAAATATTGTTTGAATATTATGTCATGAAATATAACCGCCCCGGCATATACATATAAGGGGTTCATTGATCCAATGCCACATTGACCGGCCGCCACTGACCAACATGAATTATTTAACTACACACCGAGAAAATACTGGTGAAATTAATAAAGAAGAAGAAAAGGTCTAACAGAAGGTTGTTAAGATATTTATGATGATAATAATGGTCGAACTCACTCAAAACAGTATGATATTATTTGAAATTAAATTTTAGAAAATATATTGAAAGATAACATTTCATTTTTGAACTATGAAAGCTTATGAGAACCATAGCCTACAAATCTACGAGTTCACTGAAGAACAACAGTGTTACTCGAATCTGAAATAAGAGCTTTTGCGTTTATTTAAATAAGAGAGAGAGCTTTACTCAAAAGAGAAACAAAAATTGCCTTCCACTGGTGAGTGTTTTTCTTTCGTTGTTGAATTAAGATGGGGTTTCATGTTTGCACAAGCCTAATTCATGCAACCAACATTATAATTTGTATTCGTTTCCGGTCGCAGTAAAAGGGAGCTTGTTGCATTTCATTTAAAAACATTCTTACCGTGTTGATTCTGCTTTACATTTGCACATCATTTATTTAGATATAAAATACTCTCATAGAACAAATGTTGGAAATGTGGTAAAGATATTTGTTTTGGTATTATATGTGCGTGTACTTACAGTATGAAATGAACGTCTTGCGCATTTTTATTAACACAAATAAAATTTATTTCTCTCTCTCGAAATGAAAATTTCGACTTTATTACAGAGAGATATAAGCATAATAGATTTTACTTGAATTAAGTGAATCAATTCACATCTGATCAGAAATTTTCTTGGGACATACAGAGTTGAAAAGAAGGAATATATATATTGTCAATACAGTATAAAGATTTAAAGAGAAACCGTTTCTTAATAAAGTAACAATGTATGTTGCATACAGTTTTAATTAAAATCAACTTTACTTCTGACCAAAACAGCAAATAATATTTACTGTTGAAGTATAAAAGAGATTTGTTCCCTAAATCGTATTGATAAGTTACTAGCCCGTTACCCTCAACGAAGGGAATTTTGTTGCATTTTTAAGTATTCAGAAAATTTACTGGCGTGAAAAATAAATTACAAACCTATTTATTGAATAAGCCCGAAAATCTAAACGTAATTAATTCTCTAAATAGTTTTTTTTAGGAATACACTCAATTCTCGTAAAGAACTAAAATACACCGGGACTGCAAAACAAAATATGCAAATAGCGGATATAATAAAATATATTCATCAACATCATAATTGACCTGCCCTGCTGAGCTGCTATTTCCAATATCGACAGCCCTGCAGTATTCATATTTTATCATTTTTAGAATAATTCAAATGTTTGAGTATGCTAAAAAGAAATAGACCTCGCGACATATACCAACTGCCCTGCAGTGTTTAAATTTTAAATAATATAATTTTTAGAATAATTTAAATGTTTAAGTTTGTAACAAATATATTTCGTAGAAGAAGAAATATATCATGGGGCATATATCGACAGCCCTGCAGTATTTAAATTCTAAATAATATAACTTTTAGAATAATTTAAATGTTTAAGTTAGCTAACAAAAATATTTCGTAGAAGAAGAAATATACCTCGGGGAATATATCGACAGCCCTGCAGTATTTAAATTGTAAATAATAAACAAACGCACAAACGGACAAAGGTACATTATCGACTATTAATATATAGATACCTTAATTAAAATAAAACATAGAAAAAATATTAAATAGCTTGTATGAACTTTTATATGTGTTCCAAATGATAGATTCATATTCAAACGTACTTAAGACCAAAGAAACATAAAGCGAGCGAAACACAGTTGGGTTTTCAAATTGTTTGTATAGTATAACGCTGCCATTATTCAGCACAAAAGAAAACGAAATTTAATAACATATAAGAGACCAAAACAAGAAACCAAGATAGGCAAGTCTAAATTATTAGCCTCGCTGGGTTACGTATGTCAGATGCAAGGCAAAACGCCAAAGACGTCTGTCTACCACAAGAAAGCACGCGGTAATTTTTCGGCGGGGAATAAATGTCACTAAAAATGCTCGGGGGACAAAATCTGGCGCGGAATAATCCATCAATCATTCGAGCTTTATGTAAACGAGCTTTCGTAAGGCCGTTAGCCGGCAGACACTGCCTCCACAAAGGTTATTATGCCGGCGACCTGAATTTATAACATCATTAAGTGAGTCAATAAATAATAATATTTCCATTCTTGGCTTATGATAAAAGCACAACAATAATTTCTTTAGAAAGTTTTAGCATTTCAGTTTTATACTGTACAGTTTATTGGCAAGTTTTGTTATTGTTAATGGGTTAGTCAGGTTAGTCAGTATTTCAAGTTTTTTGAGTTTATCATATCGAGCTTTTGTCGATTTTCTACGTGATAAAGGGTTTTTTTTACTCTCTCCCTGAAAACAAAATAATTCGTTTTTTTCAGTATAATATGTTAATTTTATCAATAGTTTAAGATCAGAATCAGTAAGTATGTTAGAAAAAACACAATAATCCTTTGTACTTCATTCCACTTTATTTAATATGTCAGGACCGGTTTCGCTCATTACGAGCATCGTCAACTGATAAGAAATATAATTTAACAATGCTATTTATACAAAAATTAACAGTTATAAACAACAATTGGCATTGAAAAGAAAATACCAATTACATTAAAATTGATTCTAAAATAGCACAAAATTAAAATGTTTAACACATCTTACATATAATTAAAAAGTCATCTCAGATTAATAAATTTAGAATGGGGATTGAAAGTAATTACAAACATAATTAAAATTTGGGACTTCTGTGACCAAGAGATACAATTAAAATAATGACATTAATAAAGTGAATGATAGTTTCCTATTTTCCCCCGCTTCCAAGTAGTTGATGAGTGTACATTCTTAAACAAAATCGACAGCCAGGAAGATTCTGAAAAAGAAATTTTTCAAAGACCATATCAATTCTAACAAAGAAATATATATATATACATACCTATATATATTTTAAATTATATAAAAGAATAGTCAACAAGGGCTAATGCAATGGATAAAGTAACGGGGAACTAGCAAATATTAGTTGATCGTTCAAAAGATCTTGAACGATCAACTGTTCATCAACTGCCATCAACTGCCATCAACTGCCATCAACTGTTCATCAACTGCCAATTGTTGTTTATAACTGTTCATTTTTGTATAAATAGCATTGTTAAATTATATTTCTTATCAGTTGACGATGCTCGTAATGAGCGAAACCGGTCCTGACATATTAAATAAAGTGGAATGAAGTACAAATGAATATTGTGTTTTTTCTAATATAATGCCTTTCCACCAAGTATTGACAGTGAACACCCTAAAAGTGATCAGTAAGTATGTATTAAAAATAATCTTTTTTGATTCATGCAAAAAATCAGTGTAAAAAAGTCACATCAAAGTGATAACTGCCAAATCCTGGTGGAGAGGCATTATATTAAAAAATAAAATACTCTTTCTACTAATTCTACAATGATAGAATTTCTAATAATTCTACAAATGAAAGTGTATTGTAGATCAGGAACGGTTTCGCTCATCGAAATGAAATGTAGTTTGATGCAGAAAAATAAGTAAGACTGATAGTAAGCTTATAAATGGTACAGAATTTTTAATTAATGAAACAAAATTATCTACAACTAAAATGTTTACCTCGCCTAATAAATGAATTCAGCTAACTTTCAATAAAAAATAATCAGATTAAAAACGAATTAAGTAAGAGTTGTACCTAACGAGCAAACGGATGTAAAGAATATATGAATACAAGAAATAAAAAATAATTTATTTGCCACATAGAACATTTCTACTTACTCACATTTTATTTGGTACTAAGTGCCTTTTTTATTTACTGTGTTCATATATTTATACTTCTTTGATAGATTCGGGAAACACGTGTTTCAAAGAGTGAGTAATGGGTATAAAAAATAATTAACATAAAAACGGTTTTAATGTACATGTACTGCCATACTTAACGGTAAAATAATATCTACCTTTTTAATTAATAAGTGTGAGGAATACTCTAAAACATTTTTAGGCTGAGTGTTATGCCTACTGACTAAGTTTAAAGTTTTATTGAATTTATTGCTTATCTAAGTGCTGTAATGGTCCATTAAACCACCTCAGTGGTGTTATTACCGAGAGTATTCGTAAGGGGATTTGCTTAATTATTCTCCTCACTCAAAGCTTTTAGCTAACGAAATATTTACTATGATCCGATGTACGATCTGTGCATGAATTAAAAATAAAGAATGATTGAAACGGACGGCCTTCTAAATAACAATCTGTTCATCAGTTTTAAATATTAAAATGTTTAGAAATCTATAATAATAAATACTTGGAAGACAAACATATTTTCACCGTTACAAAACTGTCAAAAATTAGTCGAGTATACAAAGATTAATTCTTTGATATCAATTCTTCGTATGAAATAACTCAGTTGGTGCATTATTAAACAAGTTATAGGCAATTACTATCAATGCTGGTCTAAATGCAAGCAAATGTTCCTGTTTACTAATCTTAAGCTCTTATTTGTGTCAACTCGGCATTAATGTATCTATATTTTTGTATTATAATTATCTATATTACATAAAATATCGACGTTAGAAGTTTTTGCTAAAGGCTAAAAAAAATATTTGCTGTTTTTTTACCTCAGAACTATTAATTTGTTACTTACAAACTTCTAACAGACCAGTGACATTTAGAGTTTTGGTTGACTATAGTTCGATAAAAATTGATCACCCGCCACATTAGCAAAACACTAAACATATCGTTGATTTACTTCTGAAAGTCATTTAGTGATATTGTATTAATAAAAACACAATATTCCTTTGTACTTCATTCCACTTTATTTAATAGGTCAGGACCGGTTTCGCTCATTGCGAGCATTGTCAACTGATAAGAAATATAATTTAACAATGCTATTTATACAAAAATGAAAGGTTGTAAACAACAATTACTGAAATTATATAAAAATACAAAATTTACATTGAAACGTATTATTTACTGCGCGCACACGGCCACGCCTTCATCTACTAATCAAGATTCTACCGCCAGGATTTTGATTTTGCGCGTTTTTTAAATTGTTACTGCGAGTTTTTCTCTTTTCGAAAACGGGAAATGGAAGCTCTGTTCGGGGACACCGGGACACGCTGCCTGAAAACAGGACTTTCCTGGAGAAAATGGGACATCTGGTCACATTAATATGTAGTAACTTTAAAGTCGATTATCTCAAAATCAAAATTTTTAATAAAATAACTTCTGGCAATGATATAAATGTAAAAAAAATAACGAATATTTCACTACGTATATTTTATTTTTCATTTGAAAAAATAAAATATGTGTTTTTCGTTTTAGTCAAAAACATAATCATATTTATAATGTATTCTGACTAGGTGAAAAGCAAAGTGCCCAACCTTAAAGCCTTTATACTATGTTATGAATATCACTTTACCATAAATTAGGCTCGAGTTCATTTCGGTAATTTTTCATTGTGGCCGACATTCTGCCGCAAAAGCGAATATCTTACATTTTCGTTTGGAATATATACACTATACAGGGAATCCAGTCCGCAGCTACGATTTACGGAATGTTTTTGTGGACTGCCTCGGAAAGTTTCCTGTTTTCAGCAAGAAAATGAATTACAAAAAAATGTCCATCATTATTCTCGAGAGGCCTCTTAATGTTCAACTCTATTTTTTGTCGGGAGAATGTTCTTCGTGGAATTTAATCATGATATTTTTTTCAGTCGGTTACTTACCCGGATTTCGTTGAATTTTTTCGCCCCTTGTTTATTTTGAATGAGTACTTCAGTGCTTACATTATATCCTTTGATACATATTAAGAGTGTTGAAATCTATTTTTTATATATTTTCGCACTTTCATTAATTTCAAAAAGATTTTCGCTCGTTTAAATAGCATACAATATGTTTTTAATGTATTTTCTAAGCAATTTTTTACTTAAATTTGAATCGCTCAAATTATGTATATTCACACAGATTTTGTCACTAACGACCCAGGTTTAGTCTTTCGGCATCTTCAGGCGTTCAAGTGCACGGATGAACTTAAACTGACGCTTAGTAAATGAATGTTTCGTGCTTATATAAGAAATAAATGTATCATTGAGCTTAAAGCCATTGCTGGCGAATGCACACAGATTTGAATGGTGAGTAGTTTTAAGAATTATATTTATTTTTGTTTGTCGGAAAAGGTTTTATGATTATATTTATATAGCGTATAAAAGTGGAGAGCCTGGCATGTGTAGTATTTCATTTAAAATCGGAAGACTGTTCAATTGCGCTCTGTTTATTTCTAAAATTTCATGGAAAAAGATGTACATAATTTGAACGATTCAAATTTAATATTGAAATCCCACGACGCACCTTCAGTCGAAATCTTAAATTTATACTCAGTTTCATAGTCAAATATAACACAACATGAATCCTCTATGGATCCATTATAGAAACTTTATAATTATTTTTATGGTGAGTTTAATCAATACGCATTGTCGCATGTTTCTTACTTATCTTTGATAAAGTCATATAAAGTATTGTTTAATTGTACTACAGACTATATAAATATCTATACAAGAAATCTTTTTAAATAATTTATTTTAAAAAAAATCATGAATGCAGATATGTCGAACCTTTACCCAGTTTATTTGACTGCAATTAAGGCATTCAATCCCGGATCCTATTTGTGATCCCAGTATTCCAGGATTGATCATTCACCATAATATCAAATCATGCAATGATTTTTCTCATATAAATGAATGTAGTACAAAAGTGTCTTTAATTTTTTGATTTATATGTATAAATCTGTATAAAAAATGACATGATTAATCACAAGAGAAAACCAAAAAACTCGCTAAAACATATTACCAATATTCTAACCTTCATTGAAAAATTCACATTATATCAAAGACTAACGATAATTTGT
Organism: Himalopsyche anomala; assembly: GCA_031772345.1. NCBI lineage: Eukaryota > Metazoa > Arthropoda > Insecta > Trichoptera > Rhyacophilidae > Himalopsyche > Himalopsyche anomala. The sequence goes on along the minus strand of CM062824.1, from coordinate 3,302,043 downwards.
TTTTGATACCACATTGAAAGTTGCTCTTTACTTTGTCATGATATCTGGCTGTATACAATGTTGATAAACTTACTTACGTTTTTATCATTCCTCTGTGAGTAAGTTTTAATTTGTGTATATAATGATTGATGAAAGAACCCACCTGAAAAAAAAGAAATAATATCGTTAGAGTTATGAAATATGACTGAGCGCTCTTAGAAGTGGTAACTAAAAGTTTGTCGAAGTTTCAAAACTAAAACCAAGACTTTGGCGAGAGATTCATTACATGAACACCTACACTGAGAAACGTATTTAAGTGTAATTTTGTATGTACTATGAAACGTGACAGGAAATTTGAAATATCTATACAATTGGTAGGCGGTGGATTAATTATTAACGGAATTTAATGGTCTATTTTTGAGTCAAGATTTTAACCATCATTCAAGATTACGGTGTGGTAATTTGCGTGATTAAATTACCTCTTACAGCCTTTCAAACTCAGCCTTTTTGTTTGTATGTACTTAATAAGGGATGAAGAAAATATCAATATATGTATATGTATTTTAAAATATTTATAGCTATGCAACTCTCTCCACCACCCGCCACGGCCATACATCGGTGTCCAACAGACGTTTCCCGTGGCGTGACAAACGTTGTTCAGATTACAGTAAAAACCAAGTACGTATATTTAAAAAAATGTATATCACTTGGTTCTTAAAGAGTCAGCAACATATCTGAAGTATTTTTTAGGACCGTAAATGAAGTGTTAACTACAGTTCAAATGGAAGAATTGAAGCCTGTAGTGCATAGATTCCCAACCTTTTTCGGGTGGCGACCCCTTTTTATAAAATCCATGTGACTAGCGACCCTCCCGAGGAATTTGAAATCCTCGATTTGCTATACTTTTTGCCCGAATTGTCTCCGAAACTCCTTTTTTTTTAGCTCACCGGGGAATTTCAAATCCTCGATTTGCTATATCTTCAAAATCTAAAAAAGTTGGCGACCCCCCAGGACACCCTTCGCGACCCCCAGGTTGAGAACCCGTGCTGTAGTGTAACCAACTAAACTGCGGAAGTAGAAATAAAATATACAACATTATAGATACAATTTCAGATATACTTGAATGGAAAACAACAGTGGACTAAAATATGTGTTCGATTAATTCCCGCTGTCAGAGGCGCCATGTAAATTTTCCATGTTTTTTAATCATATTTTTTGCCGCCGTTTCCATATTTCCGAATATGATTTGCCCTGTTAGTCACAGGGGACTGGGGGGGGGGCGTGAGTGGGGTCCTTATTGGTTCTCGTGCAAAACGACATCCCTGGAGAGGACGGCGTGAGCAAAAAAGGTCTCTGACTGTCACCAGCCGTAGATGTTTTATGTATTTTTGATATGCCAGACGCGATGGCATTTAATATATTTGCGTAGAAAATCTATAACTTATTCTAGTGTGTATTCTCAAATATCTTATATGTATATACTCCACTGACCACTTACATGAGTAAATATCGAAAAGAATTTTCTAGAAACATTTCTTTTGCCATAGTACTTGTCATATATTTTATATTTAAGCGGCGCATTCTATGATCAGGTCAGTCACATGTGTGTAGCATGTCGACTATAAAAGGGCAAAAATATGTCACCCACACAGAACAAACTTTACAGGAAGCAGAATAAACTTTTTTTTTTGATAATTTTCTTGTACTAAATACTAAATCTATATAAATCTATATACTAAATCTTGAAGTGCACGAACTCTAATATTCGAATACAAAACTAGATACTTATTTGGCATTTGCAGCTTACACTCTTTTGATATAACGTGCATCAAGTTGTATAAATCGTGATTATCAATAAAAAAAGACTGAGAAAGAAGAAATTTGGACGACAAACATTAATCATTGACACAGTGTCTTTACGTAGTTTAATATTGATAATATTTAAAATCACTGAGACAGATATGTAACGCCCCGTGGTACGTGCGTAACTCACCGCTTCGCAGAGACTTGAAAATACATACCATCCGCGAGCTATTTCGCGAAATATCTCAAAAGTTTCACAGCGAGGTAGGAAAACATCATAACCCAACGATTTCTCATCTTCACAACTATGACGAGACAATGGCTGAAAACCGTTTTAGACCGAGAGCAGTTCTACTCGACGACCTACCATAGATTTTATGCTTCGTCTGACTCTCTTTGGTTGACTTCCTTGTGTATTATATATGTATATGTATGTATGCGCTTATGTGTGTATATGTATGTATATAGTATGAGGGGAAGCATATAGAATCTGATTTGCAAATGTAGTCCATGAACTGACTTCACTAAGGATTTCTTACCTCTGTAGCGATCACGCCTTTCCATCAGCATCGATGGTAAAGGAATACAATTTTCCAAAACATTAGCGATAAAGGAGACTCGAAATACTTTGACTCTAATGCGCCCTGGTACTTAAAGCTCCTTATATTTGATATCCAAAAAATAAAACAATATTACGTTGATAATAAAGTATTACAAATTGCTTTCTAAGGGGCACATTACACGACCAAATTAATGTATCACACACATGTGACGAAGTTAAATGTGATGGAGTAATGGGGCAGCTGTGACATTGTTAAAAAAAAATTGATGACACGTAACGACGTCGCCTTATCTTTCTGTCAGCTGACTGACGGCTCTTCACCACGATTACCGAACAGATTTTGTTTCCTCGGTGACTGTCACGAAAAGTGCTAACAGTGAAGTATGAAGCAACCAAAAATATACATTATTTTAGGTATGTGGAAACTTAGGTTAATCTTATGTTTGAATTAAACGTATTCGTTACTTATGAGGTTAACAAACTCATTACTCAAACATAGCCTACATATTAGACATGGCTAATATTTTTTATACATTACATTACAATACAAGAAATTAGAAGTAAAAAGTGTTTTATTGTTTTAAACTTTAGACATCATTCGTTGTGTTCTTTTGTTTTAAATAAAAAATCGAAAATAATAATTGTTGTCACTATAGCATAGTATTAGTAAAAATATTTCTTAAAGATGCATTTAAAAAGGTACATAGTGTAATATTATGCCTCTACGGCAGTTCCACCAAACAACATTCGTTCAATTCGCACCCGAGATGCACCAACAGAGAGAGATCGTATGTTTGTGTGTGTAAGTGCTGCATTGCTGATAAATCAAGACATTATATAATAATTTTAAAGGTTTTTTTTTAAGAAATTGTATGTATGTGATTCGTAACACTTTAAACGTCCTATTTATTTTGATGCTCTTAATATTTTCGCTTTAATCTGGAAAAATGTTGTAACCAAAATTTGGTTTTATTAATTTTATAACACGTTACCTTTATATAGTTATTATTTAAAACAGAATTATACAAAGCCAAAATCCAAAAATTTAAGACAGGTATATAAGACAAAGAGAGTACATTTTCAGTTAATCCAAAGTGCTGTATCAATAGATTCTACCGATGAATATTAAGTAGGTATACAATAGATACCTCAAAGATCCCAATCTATTTACATTGAATATTTCTATGTAATGTCAGCAACAAAGTAAGGTAGATTCAATAGAACAAACAGTATGTTTCAATAATAAGCATGATATTTTTCTTGTCTTTTCTTAAGCATATTATTTACTTTGCAAGTGTTATCCAACCAAATCTCAAACGTACAAGCCCTCAGGAGGTCGGCATCCCGCGTGTAAAATCTTAAAATACCACCCCTCTGAAATCTTAAAGTTTGTATTAATAACAAGAATAATTAAGGGAAAGTTACGCGAATTTTAACTGTAGCACTTATTGGATCTTAACGTAATTAATGGATTTCTTGGAATTTCGCGTAAAAAGATATTTTTAATTTATCTTCGCTCTATATGGCTTCTTAATGGGGGTGTCTCGACATGAGTTTTTCTAAGAATACTACTTGTTACTCGGTTGTTCTACCTCGCGAGTTTTTTAGAGTGTGTAGTGATAGAAATTATAGAGTTAAGACAGGACTAGTGGTAAGCTTATTTCTCACGCTATGTCTCGTTTTTTTCAGATTAAAAGATTGATAAAGAATTATTAGTGGATGGGTGGCAGGGATTACACATCACAAACATATATTGAAAAAAAAGCTCTCCTTACTGGCAGCGACCTGACCCGGAAACCAACGACGCTAAACGCTGCGCTACGAACCCGACATATTAACCCACAATTATATATATTTTTTTCAATGTTGAAAATGATTCAACTAATTCAGCAATAATAAACAAACTTTTTATACCACAAGAAACCCTCCACAAAGAAACCATCATCGATAGTGTTAAATCGGCCACTGCAGCAAAAAAAAGCAGGGCCGTGTAGTCAGAGTTGGAGTCGCAGTATTTTGACCGGAGTCGGAGTCGTGAAAAATGAGCGGCTCAATTTTTTTTGAAAAATATTTTTAATAAAGTGTATTCAAACAAAATAGTACAAAATGTTGTCATTTCATGCTTGGCTGACTTTAGGTGATCTGATGGTATACATATATCTCGCTTAGGAGGTATGAGTCACCAGTTTCTAGGGCCATTCGATTGATCAACTCATTGCCTAGAGAAGTGGACATTTTTAGTGATAGTATTTGTGAACTGTTTGCTAAATTTTACTATTTTATTTCTTCATTTTGTGTGTTGATTTTGATGTATTATGTAGTTTTATTTTATATTTTGTCTCTTTATATTTGTCAAGTACATGGCAAATTGGCGTCAGCTGTTATGTCATGAACTATAATTTTTAATTTTTAACAATAAATAAATATATATGTTAAAATGAAAATTTTGAAAAAATTCTCTGAGTCGTTTTTTTACACGACTTTATAGCCCTGGAAAAACGCACACTTTTTATAATAATAAAAAAAATGGCATAGCTATTGCCAATGCGCCAAATATTTTAAAGTTGACAGATCATTCGAGATGAACTCGATGAGAATATTTTTTGTAAGTTACTCGAGATATTCTTTAGAAAATAATTGACATCACAAACACCACGTCTTAGGTCTTAAATTTTAAATTGAAATCAATCTAAATTTGACGTTGACTTTGCCGGATATCAAACCCAGAGCAAGCTCTAACCAACAGTCGGCGATAATTATGTATATGTATTTGAATGTAGTTATATTTTATATTTTCATGTAAGGCATTGTAAATATTTTACATTCATTATCTTTTACCCCATTCTTTGGTGATATATTTTTTAAGACACTATATCTAACATTATCTCAATTAAATATTGTTTTCCTAATGTATCAAACACTTGTAGAATTGTTAAACAACGCCATACGTGAATTTTGAAATTATCTTTTGTATCACTCCGTATGTTAAGTAAATAATCGTCCCACGTTAATCCATTGATACCCCTCTTAAAAGGTCGGTCGACAGATTCGTGATTGAGGATTGATTTTAATGTATATATAATGTACTCGAAATATACCATTATTCAAATAACACAAACCCTTCTATCTATTACTTTATTTACATTCATGTCAAATACGTTACATGTAATCAAAGGGTAGCATATATAACGAATTGATTGAAAGGTGTATGTATATCACAACATTATATAAATTTAAATTTATGATGTTTATATATCGACTGTGGAAAGGAAAAAAGACGTAACTCGCAGTTTTTTCAAACCAGCTTTTTTTCGATAATCACGATGTATCAATACACGTTCTATCAAAAGCATGTGAGCTGCAAATCCCGAATTAGTATCTAAACTAAGCTTTTAAGTTTGAAAAAAGTTGAGCTTGTGAAAATTGAAACAAAGAAAAAAAACTGAAAAAAAAGGTTTTTCCTTGACAATTTCTTGAATTAATATTAGATTATGTCAATTAAACACCAGTTTAGAAATCTCCGTACACTTCTAGCTGTTGTATATTTCATAATTTGCATATGACCCAAAATCATCAAAACACATTTTTTGTGCCTCCTGTAAAATTTGCTATGTGTGGGTTTCGTCCTTTTTCCTTTCCACAGTCGATATGATTGAGCGAACATCAATGTTTATGATGCAGGCTAGTTTGTATTTTAAATTTGTGCTAAAGTAAGCATTGTAATTAAAATACACTTAATCAAAAATAAATCTTTTATGTGTCAAAAACGTTACTGTTCAGAAGATACTAAATACTGATTGTTAAGAGTTAATGATTGTTTTTTAAAACATCAAAAATACTTTAGGTAGTCTCTCCTTGTTTAGTATTTCAACCATACGTCTTCGTTGACTTGTCATTATCTGAATACAACTGCAAACTCACATTTAAAGTTTAATGATGATGTGGTCTTAATGATAGTAGATGGAAAGATATATTTTTAATTAAGTAACGGTATTTCCTATCACTTGGCAGTTTTTACCAATCGGTAGAACAGTTGAATCGATCTGCAACGTCTTATTAAATCCATCACCTGGGAAGTATTTTCGGATTGACGACGAAATAGAGATATGTTGTAAATACTAAACAAAAGCTGTATTTCTTCAGGTGATAAAATTAGACTTTATTACACTTATACAGAATTAAATAAATAAGCATTGACACTTCGATTGTGGATTTCAATACCACACGAATACAAACCAGTATTACAAACATGACGTAAGATGATATAAGAGGAATGATAAAAATCGGTGAAACGGACATACATAATTAAATGTTTTTTCAAATACTATTTTTAACGTATATTAAAATTTAACGTATTTTAAAGCATAAAGATATAATTCAGACGAACTGATAATACTAACTCAATTTCTACAAAAGCTGGACTCAATATCTTTGTTTCTACAAATATTATTTTATATAAAGTTGATAGCGTTTTTGGTTTATGCCCTCATCAGTATTTAGCCATTAACCATACGTTATTAAAGTAATATTTTTAGAATTAAAATACGTTGATGTTTTTGTTTGCTTTATTTCAATGGAGTTGTACCTAGTTCAATAAATAAATATCTTTGCAGTAACCTATCGATGTATCGGCATTATTATAAATTATATTATAGTAACAAACAATATTTGATCAAAAAGTGGAAAAATTTCTCAAAAGTTTGGTATTACAATGCAGGTGTGTGTTCGAATATTCGAGACAGTCGTGAGAGTGTTTTCTCTTCTAAAATATTCGCTTTATCCGAGTAGTTATCAATGCAAATAGCCAAAAGGTATTGTTTACTTACACATACGTGTTATTATGTCGTGCATAATGGGTTTATCATGATTTTCAGCTAAATTTCGGTTAGTTTGAACTAAGCCACAATGTGTACCCAAGAGATTATTATGTACCAATCCGTAATTTTATAATAACCACGTGAATAGGTTCAAATAATTATTCACACATGCGTGTTGACTTAGGACATTTTTCGATTTACATACAGGTTTAACTATTCAAATTATGCGTGGAATTATATTGGTATAGGCAATTAGTGAAGTATTCTGTCAACTGATCGAGTAGGAATTAGTTGCACACGAACAAAATGTCCAAATTCTAATGTTATTCTTTCTATTAAATATAAAACAATATTCATGAAAGTGTATTGTAGAATTTCAGACTAAGTTTTTTCACTACTATTGTTAGATGTTCGATGGACCTTGGTATTATTAGTTGTTTACAATCTGCTTGTTTTTTCATTAAATATAAGTGTGTCTCTACTGTCATTGTGTTCTTATTATGTTTATGAGAGTTAAAACATTACAAAGTAGGTGTTATCTTATTCGAAATCGACGCATTTTACTAGTCTTGGATCCCGGAACATTTGAATAAAACATCTTAACTAACTAATTTGTTAATAAAATTGGTATAAAGTAGATTTTATTTCTTCAAAAAATATCTTTTGAGAATTTATATATGTTGAGAACCTTTGTAAATTTTGTAAGGCTATAAAAAAGTAAGAAAATTTCAAAATTTTTCATTTATTTAATGAAATAAAATATGACCACTGTACTTACTAAGACATCCGATTCCGAGATGTCGGGATTTACAATTTTCAAATTAATCATCATGAATTCGGGACGGGGTTTTTCAGGATCCCGGGATCGATCACTGGGAAAAAAGTCAGAAATTGACAGATTTAAAAATAATGTAGAAAAGAAGGTGAATAAGTTTTTTTAGCTCTCAGGGACATTTCAAAAATTTTGACTGGTTCCAAAAATATTTCGAGAATTTTTCACTTCCTATCCTCAATCTCGAGATTCCGGGATTAGTGTTCTCACGATCCCGGGATTGGAAACCCTTGTACGCACGTCTGACAGATGCTAGTCTCATACAAGCGTCCCGCATCTCCGCCAAGTACATACTATGGATAGTCATCAGTGGCCTTCCGCGACGGCAAGATCCATTCAGTTGGTAAAAGCTACATTGCTTTTAGTCGTAATAAATATTTTATTATGTCCAATCAAAAATAAATAGAAAATGTATTGAAAACTCTATCAAAATAATGAAATTAAAAGAAGGTGAATATTATTTCTCATTGAAATGAAACTCCCACTATATAATTCTTTTGAAAGAACTAATGAAAAATGAAAATAGAAGAAAACTAAAGGAGCAAACAATTTTTAAAATGTTTTTTATATCATTTTTAAAATCACACATATTTTAATGTTTTTTATATAAAAATATAATTAAAATCATTCAATTTACCTTAAAATACACGGAATATTAATTGAGTTTTGGATATTTCAGACGCAATTTGTGAAAAGCAAAAATGTAAAAGTGGGTATTAAATGTATTGAAATGAAGTAAAACTGCATAAATAGCGGTAAATCGTGAATACCGTGTACTTTAAAACGGATTTTTTTATTCAAAACCTGAAATAAATGCAGCCTAAATAGTCTAACAAATAAAACCTCATACATAGACGAGGAGTTAAATATTTTTTAAGCACATTTATCTCGTTGTATGGCCCGCGAAAAACTCATACAAACCAGTGTGTGGTATATATTTTTAGTTTTGAGGCCTGGGGTGGTTTTTCCGAGTGGTTTTCCACTGCTTCCACTCGAGCGGCGCCTATGCGGATGAGATTGCGAGAATGATACGCGAAACCCACACTGCCTCGCCACGAGGGGAAAACTCCAAAACGTAAATGTGAAAAATACTTCTCAAATCTGGTTCAATTTAGGTAGCCCAACGTGAACGGGCGTGTAGTTATCATCGTTTTGTATGAATTATTCACTGTGTTTCGCAAAGAAATAATAACATCACTTTTCCATAAAAGACTCTCTCTATAAATGGAAAATTTGTGTCTAATTGTATTCACATATATTTTATATTAGACCTAAATGTTTTAAATCAAACTGATTTAGAGTGAGGGAAAAAGGCGCACCTACCGTGGGCCTTACTTTTAGAAGGACATCGCAAGCTTTTATTTGTTAAAAAAAATATGATATTTGTTTTATTATATCAACCAATATCCATTTATTTTCCACATATAGAACTTTTAAATTAGGGAATCATAATGATCGCATGTTCCGATCCTTATATGCCCTTATAAGAAATGTGTAATATTTTTTTATAAATCAAAGCTATTTTTACTGCCGCATTATCGACAAGCAATAACTTTCGACTATGGTAGACACAGTTTTGGAAATAAATATTTATTAATCGGATTCTATCAATCAATCCAAAACAAATAAGATATTGATACGGTATGGTTTATAGTCGTACGCTCCACTACCACTTTTGTGATGAAAACTGGCAGATATTTTCCATTTCGACGAAAATTAAAATTCAGTTTGTTTTGCGCGCGAATTTAGCATCAATTTTCTTAACTTTTATAAAATCGAATGTGCAAGCTAGGTCTTATAAAAGCTATTGTGTATTGTAATAATTCAAAATTTTGTTTGTTAAATATTGTATGTGACTAAACTTCGGTGATTGTAAATTCCTAAATAAATGTTTTAGTAACAGTTGAGCGATGGATTTTATTTTATGTCTACCTACCTGTTTTACTTTGAGTTTATTCAACCTGTTATTGGTCTTAGTGACTTTTATAAGTGGGGATTTATTATAGGGGTATAACATCGTGAACAAAAGTAGAAATCTTTCACATTAAATGAAACTCGCTCAAAAATAAATTACGAGTAATGTCAATATTATACTGAGAAGTAATTGCATACTAACTGATATATCTTATAAAAAAATAGTTCTAACTAATTAATCCAAGCTATCCTCTTTTAATGACCAAACTCTTACATAAAGGAATGGAGGCAATAACCTGTGAGATAAGTTATCCTGAAGATACGTTGAAGGCTCGTAGCCTCAGTCCCGCTTGCTGGTTTTCGGCGTTTTGGAAGATTGTCAAGTACTTTTCATGAAATTTACTCGGCGGAACTGAAAGATGATGGCATGACTTTGAAAGAAACAAATCAATTGGCGGGTGCAATGAATTATTATAGATATATTTTTACTAAAACACTTATCTTTAATTCAATGTTGTTTCAACTTTATTCTATAACATAGTTTATACACATTATAATAAATCACCTAAATCTTATTAAATCAAAATAATATCGATGCGAGTATTGAGAAGTTTCTACTAAGCTGTTCGGCATTTCGATTTAAACTCTCAATTTTAAACGTAGAGAAATAATTGGATATTGATATAGTCCTTTGAAAGGTTTATTGTTATAAGTTATGTCATAGAGAATTAACATAGCACAGAGGTTAATGTTGTGTATACATAACAGAATCATGGGGATCGCATGGTAGCTGTATGCTCCACATAAAGAGTGAATAAGATAATTTAATGTAGAATGAAAAAAAATAAAAAATATCAACGAATTATATTGTGATTTGTATTAAATCAACCATGACGCGTTGCACAGCTATACATTTTTCAGGCTCATATAGGCTCGTCTCTCATGGTCGCATTAGCGGATTCTGGGGTACGATCATTCCGTGTTGTAGATTTTGCATATGATGAAAGCTTAAATTATGTGATAAGCATGGAACTTATGCTTCACGGGTGATATATGATCGACAAATGTTATTTCGCGATATAAAATGTACATTTTTAGTAATATTAAAATAGAATCCATTACCAAATAAAACGTTTGCGCATTTTTTTGCTGTATGTGATTTTCAAATAATAAAAAATATCTTTTTTCATAATCGGATTCTGTTGCGGCTTATTTCTTGACTTGGTAAAATACGAGTGAGTTTTTATAGTTTTCTTTTTTATCAGGATATGGGGGTATTTTTATTTTTTTATTATATTCGGATGAAGTGATTTTAAATTCAATATAATCAACCAATAGTATTTTCATCACAATTAATGTTTATTAATTACTTTACAAGTATTTCTCCAAATACAATCACCATTTAAAAGAGGTCATCATTAAACTTGTTTAAATTTAAACATTGTTTAATCAATATCCCATCACAATGTAGAGCGTATTCTCTCTTAATGCAAGTATTTAACTTTATTAAGAGAGAACTTAAAGCCGTTGCTTAAAAAAAATATATATATAAATATATTTACAGTTTGGACATGACTAGTGAAAAACTAACCGCTCTTGCTATGCTCCATTATGATAGAATTGAAAGAGTAGGAGTGAAACATCGATGCCTTCTAACAGCGATCGAAAATATGACTGAAAAAATACTGTTCGTACTGAAACCTGAATCTGTGAGATCTGTCACAGAAGGCAACAACGTTGACCGCTGCGCTACGGACCTAATCCAATATTTAGTTATACAATTATTTTATAAAATTATTTTATAAAGAACAAATGAGTATTAATTAAATAATGCTAACTTTACTAGAAAATATGCACTAGATTCTCAGTAGAAGAAATAATATTGTATAAATTTCTTTTGATTGAATGATGAATAAAAATAGACGTTAGGTGCACATGAATAATTTTATTTGCGAGCTTAAAATATTTCTAAGAATAAAGAATTTTCTATAAAGCTCCGTTATTTTTCAGTGTTTTCTCGTTAATACTTTTTGAATAACAAATAGACGATAAAGTTACCACTGAAGCCTTAAATAAGCTCTTAAAATAAAGTGAACTTCTTTTAAATTATGATTGTTTTGAATCCCTTAAAAGATTCTCCGAGAAACTTAATATTTTTAGATTCTAAAAGTTTTGCCTTCTACTTTTCTTTTAATTTTTGTCTCAAGATATAAATTCCTTATAAAATCGTTACACGGTTTCCTAAAACAACGTAAATTATTCTATGATATTACATACCAAAATATCATACTATAGATTTTTGTTCTTTGTAGCACAGTTGTCAATTGTACGATTACATGTGCAACTCTGATGACATAAACACACAATAACTCTCTTTTTCGAAGACATTATTCAGGATAGAAAGGGTGTTGAATAATGTTTGGCTAATCACTCTTGCTACATCCACTTATTTAAGAATTGAAATGGATTGAGGAAAGAAATCGAAAAATCGTTTTAAAAAAATGCTGTTCGTCCTGGGATTTGAACCCGCTAAGTCCGGCTTGGAAGCCACCGAAGTTGACCACTGTGCAATGGATCTGACATAATACGATACGAAATCGACACTTCTATAATACAATACATTAAAATTCAATAAGTCCGTTTTGTCGGAAATTAGATTTTTTGTGCCAAATTTTATAATGAGACTACTCTCCGTATTTTTTAAAGAGGAGAAAATCCAAAACAGTTTTTTTTTTCAAAGTAAATTTTATGCTGTAAGTCTTTATACGTGTAGGAAGTAATGCAGTGAATAGACATGTTGCATTGTGCTACTAAAATTTGACCATCATATTGAGTACAAACATATTAAACATGTTGGAATTATTTCATTTTGTCACTTGAATTTCATACGATATAAATATGAATTGGTAAATAAATAAATTGCCTAATCCAATTTAAATATTTGAATATTACTCTTCTGAACATTTCACTTTTGTGACTTGCCACATTCTTAGTTTCACCCCCAGATATATTTCAGGACTCTTTTCTTGTATTTTTTAACCTATTTCTATCGATGCATCAAATATTTACATCACATACAAAATAAATATACATATTACTCTCTGCGAATATGATAAAACTTTCATTTACTATTATATAGTTATGTTAAAAATCTTCGACTTATAAAATATGATTAAATTTGTCATCAAAAGTAATTTAAAAACGAATAAAACCTCGCCATTTCTATCATATTTTTTTATGACAGACGCAAAAAAAAGAAATCTTCGTATTTATAATTTAATGTAAATTGTAAATTCAGTCCCGCTGAAGAAGAGAAATTTCTCAATGTACTAACATTGAAACAAATTTTATTTTATAATGTTACTTTAATCTCGAACTATATCTCATTCTAAATTAGATTTATAAGTTAATTTGTAAAAAAAGATGTTTTATCGCTGAAGTAGTACCGTCGTTATCTTTAAAAGATTATACTAGCGAAAGTCTTATTTCTGAATTGAAATTTTATTAGCGCTCCAGACTAATTCAATCATAAATATTAGATTAAGTCATCAGAACTGTCTCAGATTACTTTACCAAGGAGAGTGATTATTTTTTTTGTTATTATATTATAAAATTCATCATATTGGAGTTTATTTTATATTGAATAAAAGGTTGTAAAACACATATTTTAAAATGTTGAAAAAATTAAAGAAAAATTGAATCTCTTGATCTTCGTCAGAAAGCTTTTAGGAAAAAAAAACACTTAACTTAAAATTAACCTTACCTGATATTTGATCATGTTTATTTTGAAGTCACTTAAAAATTCTTGCTTTAATTGCCCGTAATCCTAGACTATTAATTCTTCGCCACTTCACAGGGCATGCCTTAGCTTCATCCGGCTGGGCCCCATTGAATCACCGTATTGTAAATTTCGTTTATGAATATTAAAATGCAATTAGAGAGGAATATTTAATTGCTCGAGTACCTCTGAAGTGGATGATGCATAATGTAGTTTCAAGCCTTTGTGTCAAGGGCCGGAATGGAAATTTTCCAAAACTTTAAAGCTTTCTCTACCTTGCGTTTCTAATAAACTATTTCAATATTCACTTGTCATTTCGTGGTGGATAGAGCATTATTATATTTAAAAAAAAACACATTTATTTTTAATTATTTTTCACATTTTAATAATTATCAGAATTGTTTTCGACCATCGCGAACATTATCAACTGTCCCAATCGTTGAATATATCAATCAATTAAATTAATAAAAACACAATATTCCTTTGTACATTATTCCACTTTATTTAATAAGTCAAGATCCGTTTTGCTCATTGCGAGCATTGTTAACAGGTAACAAATATAATTTAACAATGCTATTTACACAAAAAAAATAAAAAAAGAAAAGGTGTAAACAACAATTGGCATTGAAAAGAAATTACCATTATAAGTGATTCTAAAATAACGCAAAATTAAAATGTTGAACACATCTAACATATAATTAAAAAGTCATTTAAGAAGAATTCATTTCAAGTGGTGACTGAAAGTAATTACAAACATAATTAAAATTTGGGAAATTTTTGACAAAGTAAAATAAAATAACACGATAAAATGCTACACTAATAAAGTGAATAGGCTTAATGATAGTTTCCTGTTTTTCAATCAATTAAATTGTCGTCACAGCATCTTTACAAACAAATCTTCCATAAAACATTTATTAAACCAAATCCAATCCCAAGGTGGACCATATGGATTTATAATGGAGTTAATCTGCGATATTTTTTTTGTTACGCAATCTTATTTTTTCGAAGATAACAAGGATATAAGGATAGGGTTACGATATTATAAGTGGTAAGCTAGTCGTTAGGCTCCGTTTTTCAGACTATACCTTCGAAGAGAAATTTATCAATCAATTGAAAAATCACTTTATGGAACCGCTCGTAAAAATCGACGATCTACACCACCGAAGCCACTCGACCACGAATGCGGGACAGATCATCAAATAAGTTTTTTTTATATAGGTGGTATTTTGGTCAGTGGTGTAGTGATAACTAAAAAAGTCTAATAGCTATAATAAATTATAATACTTTAATGCTCTCTAAGAAGTCATAAAATACATTTTTTTTTATTATATTTACCTCAAAATATATTTTTTTCACAACATTTTCAAATCGTCTAGTAAATGCGTAATAACGCCGACTCCACGCGCTCCCGCCCCACTACGCCACTGCTTATGGTCCATTATTTAAATATAAAAATACATTTATTGGACTTATATTGATACACAGTGGGAAAAATACTTTTAGGTTGTTCTCTGTCAATACTTAGGGGAAAGGCATAAGGCTTAAGAAATCACTCACACATTGTATATGATATGATTCATTAAAAATATTTATTACATGATATCATATAAAAAAACGGCTTTGATTTCGAATATGTAATCTTTTAGCTTTAATCGTTTTTTGAAAAACAAAACAATAAATTCTTCATAATATATTCGAATTATACAAAAAATGTCGTATTGAAGAGTAGGTTCGTGTAGATTGCTGTAATACTTTTCCCGTGTCAAAAATTGCAGATAAAAACACCGTTAGTGTTGCTACTTTACGCAATGATTGTAGTATTTTCCAGTTTGCACAATTCACATATTTTATAATTATGCCAACTCCTGTAATTTTAACAATATTTTCAAAAAAACGTTCTTATAACAGTTAAAATAGGACGCTCGTATTTATGACTTGTGTAGAAGCACATGCGCACGAAAAGGTTAATTATTATTGTTACCAATCTGAAACCCGTACATTCTAGCTATATGATTGTTTCATTAAAACCAAAGTCCAATGTATAATTGATATACGCATTGCTATTTTACACACGTAAAAATGTGTGTTTTGTTTTGTATTTTAAGAGCTGTTTTTTTAAAAAATCAAATGTGGTTTACGGTAAATCATTTATTAAATTTTAATGGGTGTATGTAGGCTGTATTGAAATACGTTATTTTTTTCCAGATTAATTATATTTGTTTAGAGTGATTGAAAAAAAATACGTGGGCATTGAGCATTATTTTATTTTCAATTTAAATGCGAAGCAAAAATAGATTTTTTTTTATCAAACAAGGTATGGTTGTATGTATCTTCGGATTAATTTTAACACCATGTAGGCCATTTTTTTAGAATTTTATGTTTTAGTGATTTAGTTTAAAAAGCATATCAACGCATCTATTTGATCTAAGTGACAGTGAGCCAAAAAAAAACAACACAATATAACGTATCTTTTCTTATATTTATTTATTTTAATATAAAGTAAGTTCTCTATATTAAGTATATATAAAAATTAATGATTATTTTTTTAAAAGCATTATTAAGAGTAGTAAAATATTCTACTACAAAAAATTAATAAGAATTTGTTTCTGTAAGTTGAAACATTTACTTTGAACTGTTTCCTTAACACTTACGTGACTTACGTGATATTAAAATTAAGAATTAGCTTAATGACGGTGAAAAAAACTTTTTTTGGAAGAAAACTTCGCGTAAAATTACATACAAATATATCATATCTTTACAGTATAAATACGTATAATGACTACTTATATTGTAAATTCATCAATCATTATTCAATTAAGCAGTAAGTAGACTTTAATAAATATTTTAATCAAAATCTGGGATAAAAATGAACGAAAAGCAAATAAATATTGCTTTAACAGCGTAGAAATTAGAAAAAAACGATTTTAATCTAGCTTAAATTGAACTCTTAATGGCATTCATTGATTTAAATACACATATCCGCAATCTTCTGTAACTTCACATATAGTATTAAAAAGCTTATTCTACTTACCAAAATATACACAGAAATTTTGACACACACTTTTAATGACACAAAAGTTATCCTGAAAAAAGAGGTATAATAAAATACAAACATTGTGTTACTTTTTAACCAACATAGCGTAATAAAAATTCTCTGATATTGAATTGTTTTGTTTTTAATAATTTTCACGTGTATATAATAAGGATAGAATATTACTGAAACAAATGCTTTTCGGTTGCAGGTTAATCAAATCATGAATGACTTTCATCAGTCACCAGTTTTTCCCTTGGGCGGAAAAGGCAGCTTACCGGCGAGAGTTGGAACTGGGTAGGGGTGGAACCTCCGCTCTTCACGGCTATTCAAATATTTACCAGGATCTTTTGAGTTGCAGGAAGCTTCGAAAGCTTACAGCAAAACGTAATAGAGTGGCAAGGCATTTTATTTTTTCTGTGTTGTTTAGTAAAAAAAAGAAATCGTTTTTCATATCATAAATATTTGTAGCGACATATTTTGCTTTAAAATATTGACTTACTAATATTGCCACTAGAAGAATAAAATATAAATGGAATAAGAGAAGTATTTTTTTGTAATTGAAAAATTTTCACTGTCATTATTTGGTGAGAAGGCATTGTATTAAAACACTTTTATTCTAATTCCACATTTTTTTATTCAACTGATAGAAATATTATATAATACTTACAGGGCTAACTATCTCAGGTCGTATTGGTCTAAAAATGAATTCAAGTAAGACCAATGTGATGTGTAACCAAACCTGCCATGACTCTAATAGGACCCTGACCAGCGCAGGACGGATCATCGAGAGGGTCAACTGCTTTAGATACTTCGGCGTACATATCTTGAAAGACGGTAGCACAAAAAAGGAGCTTGCATTCGTCTAGGAATGGCTGGAGTCACACTAAACTCAATGCAGACTATCTGAGACACACAGCTGTACAGATTAAAACCTAACGCCATTTGCTTAACGCTTGAATTTTACCAGTACTGGTTTACGGTAGCGAATCATAGCACCTAACGAAGACTCAGAAAACCCGTATACCGAGCTTCAAGAGCAGATGCTTGCAAGAGAGCAGATGAGAGCAGATGCTTGACGTACAAGACAGCACCCCGTCACGTCAGTGGTTATGGAGAGACGTTGAAACTGGCTGGATCACGTGCTGCGGATGCCTTCAAAAAGCCTTAATCCTGCCTACCTCTTCTTTTGACCGGCGGGACGACCGTCGGAAACTATCTATAGGATGTACTCGGCGGAACTGAGGGATGCTGTCATGTCATGGGAGGAAGCAAAGCAATTGGCTGGACACAGGGAAACATCGAGGTGCTTCTTCTCCTTTGACGGATATGGGCAAAGGAAAAGAAGAATTTAATCTATATACACATATAAATAACTTTTCTGAAGCTCTTACACATTTTAATTATAGTACACTTAATGTCATTTATTCTTATTTCTTTTGACAATTTTCACCCTTATTAGTCATGCTTAGATTTGTATAATTAATCCTATATTAATCTATATTTTAATCAGTTGTAAATGTTCGAGATATTAGTACTAATCCTGATAAATAGACGAAGAATGAGTATAGAAGAGTGTATTATTTTTTAATAGTTCAATTTTTTGTTTCAGATACTTGTTGTATTGTAACTGGAAAAGCTTTTGTTTCCTAATTACCGAAATGGTCGCATTTTTTTAAAAGTAAATTAACAATTTCAGCGCACTTATCATTCTATTACTACAAATTAAACCGAGTTGTTAGTACTTAGTTAGTATTAAGGGAATGACTTTTTCTCAACTCACTTTTTTATGTTTATGTAGGTAGGCCTGTCTGAAATTTTCTGCTTTATGAGTTTATTTACGTTCAGTATGTGTGCTTGGAAAAGGTTTGAGTTTATTTTATTTTTATTTAGCTATTTTGTTATTTAACCATTTCTTTTTGTTTACGTTTTGAGTTTTTATTGTTTAGTTAGCTTACCATGTCCGATTCCAAAGTAGTATTTATGAACTCTTAATAGAGTATATTAAAATTCGTTGTTTATATAATGAATACATCGACCCACATAATAGACAGAAAATTGTACCTGAAAAATTATTAATTTTACAGAAGTTTTTTAAATTACTCTCATACTTAGTTCGATAAAACATTTCCTTAAATGCGGTTAGTAAATAGCAATGTAGATCAGTGCTTCCCAACCTTTTTCATGCCACGGACCCCTAAATCTTAAAACAATAATCTGTGGACCCCCGAATTTTTTTTTCATACTTTATCACAAAGAATGTTGAAATAATGAAAATTTTCGTGGACCCCCGCAAAAACCTGCGGACCCCAGGTTGGGAAGCACTGCTCTAGATCAGCGCGGAACAAACGATAACAAGTCAAAACGCTAAAATTCACAGGCCGTAAAATAGTAATTATATTATTTCTTCCCAGTCCTAACCCCCAATATAAATCCGGTCTAGAACCCGGAATGAAGAAAGAGCGATTTGCCACTATCGGTTGCCTTTTTAAATTTTTAGTACGAAAGAATAACGTTTAACTATTTATCGTTAAATATAAATGTTTAAAAAATGAGAAAATTGCCAGAGTTTTCGAATTTTAAGTGAGTTCTTACAGTCAGTTGACTAAGTAGTTGCCGGAACAAAATGTTTTCATCTCGATTACGCAGCAAGGTCGATCGATTTTTATTATCTTTTTTCAGGAATGAGTGAGCAGTAAAGGCTTTAGAATGGAGAATAAAATATGCCCTTGAGATTGGAAAATCTTAAAGTTTGGCGATAGCCTGGCAACCCAGTGAAAGGATCAAACACGGCTCGGTGACAAATATCACTAAAATAAATCAGATGGGGTCAGGAGACATAAAGAGATAAAAGGATCCGTGAACGAATAAATGTAACAATATATTAAATGGACTACTGAGCACCATTTTGTGTATTCGACAAAGTCAAACAACAAGCGAAAGACGTATAAAATGAAATTGGTTAAGTTTATTGTGATACAGCAAAAATAGCACAACAACGTAATAAACAAATGAATATTGACTGTAAATGGTTTTATTTTTATGACTTTTTATCACAAAAAGCGTAAGTAGAGAGTGACAGCAATATACCTATATGATGAAGATTATAAAACATAGTTAGAAGCTATAAACCAAAAAAGTGTTATATTTAATATTATTTTCTGCCAATCTTAAAAGAAGCAAAATTTTACGGTGACACTCTGTTGACTGTTTTCACCTCCCAGTGAGAAGCTTTTGGGGCTGTTATGGTGTAATTTAAAAAGGATTATTTTATGCAGACAAGTTTATGTTTGTTTTGTTGTTAATAAATAATTAAAAATGAAAGCTTCACTTAAAGGTCAAAAGTAAATGAAAAAAGCATTCAACAAACGATATTTGTTTACTATATTTTTATTTGACCATATTCGCTCCATATGTGGAGCCGCCATGTGGTATTTCCGTGTTTACCTGTCTCCTACCAATTTCTTTGTTTTCTTCCACAACATGTCAGCATCTTTCAGTTCCGCCGAGTACATTCTATGGATGGTATCCGACAGTCATCCAGGACAACGATAAAGGCTTTCCGGATGCGTCTGCTACACGTCACTCAGTCAGCTCCAACATATTTCCATGACCATGGCATTGTATGTTCGCTTATCTTCAAATTCTTCACGAAATCAAACTACTTCAGTCTCATTATTCGATACAGGTAACCATTCTCGATGCTAAGTCTACAGTTTTTCTGGCTCTTCGTCATGCGCTATTATAATTCGCTTCCGTTGAGCGAAACTGGCGAATTTAAACGTTGAACAAATGAAATTTGGTTTTAATCAATTATTTCTGTGTGTCCAGGAGTCTAAGACCTAGACCAAGAGTGTGGAACCTTTTCTTCTCTAAAGGCCGCATTAATTTTTCTGATTCGACATAAGTCCGCAGTAAACATTGACTAGGGAATCTTTGGCCGGAATTTACGAATTTACAAAAAATACAGAATTACAGAATTGGCCAGAAGGCCGCAGGTTCCCCCCGCCTGACCTAGACAGTACGTATTAAGTTAAATGTGGCTTTAGATATTCCTAGACGAATGGCGAGCTCTTTCGTTTTATTAAATAAGCTTTTCTTTACTACTGTTATTGTTTTTATATTAATTGTAATATATATATTTTTTTAAATTACGACTATTACCAAGCATTACCTAAGTCAAAATATTGATACTCTTTAAGTGGTGCGTACTGAATTTTCATAATCTAAATTTCAATTTTCGGTTTCCGCTTTATTCTTCTTGGGAACAATGCTAAAAAATATTTAATCTATCAACAATTAATTTCATATAAAATTTCAATTTATTAACTCGTAGCTATTATTTTTTTGACACAGTTTCATGTGGCTACATGTAAAGTCTGTTGTTTTATATTTAAAGTACATACCAAGGGTGCTTTAGAACAAATGGGGTGAGGGTTAAAACGTAGTATCAAGGGTACGTGGCTGTTTAAATTTATAATGTTTGACGACCAAACAAAGAAGGCTAAATGCTTGGAAGTAAAAAATTCTGAAAGCAGAGGCAAGTTACCACGTATTACAGTGCAGCTGGACCCTGGCCGTAAAAGTTCCGGTACCCCATTTCGAGCACTTAGCTCGGGAAAGGTAATGCGCTCCAAAGGCCTACAGTGTGGTAATGGATCCTAATGGAGATTCCTACCTGCTTAGCGTCAAGCCGCAGGGTTAACTGTTTGGTTTTTCTTTTCAGGAATTTAGTTTGGTTTACTGCATTAGTGAATTTACGTTTCCAGTATTTGAATCGGTAGTAATGTCGTAACTTTTTGTGGTCACAGACCGCCACATTTCTTCCGCCGTCGTATTTGTACGTTTGTTGTATTTTTCTTGTTTTCATCAGTTTTACTAGCCAGTGGCCACTAAGCGAATAAAGACCAAACTCAAATATCAAATAAATCGCTATTTAAGGTGAAGAAACGAAAATCAAAGAAGTTGAAATACATTTTCAAAACAATTCAATTAAAGATAATTTAGTACAATTCATTAATAATTTGTATTATTATTTAATATTTCCTTTTCGTCTTTCATTCGTCAATCGTTTATTACATCGCCTATCGTCTTACTTTTTTTATAAATTCATGTCTACTCCCAATGTGAAGCAAATGACATCTTATGGAGGTATCCCAACATAAGTTATTCTACAAGAACTACTTGTTACTCAGTTGCTCAATAAGAGAGTAGATATCTACAAGATCTGGCTAGAACAGTACTAGTGATTGGCTACTATTACTACTACTACTCTCACTAGACCCCCTTATTTTACAATTGGAATGGTGGTAGGAGGATTTTTTAAACATCACAATTATTCACCCCTTCGAACAGAAAATTAAAAAAACTGTTGGCGACATGTGACCGCGGAGCCGTGACTGTGCTGACCTGATTTACTTAAATTAGTATAAATAACTTTGTATCGGCACACACTGTCACTAGTTGATAATTCTTTTGATGTGCGACATATTGATCTTGAATAAATATTGTAGAACCAGTACAGAGGAGTGTTTTTTTTATTATGTCTTTCCATCAAAAGTCGACAGTGAACATCTTAAAAGTGACGATAATTAATCAAATAAATCTAAGACTAACTACACATTGATAAATAATAACAGACGAAGAAATCTTTTGTAAACTTTCTCTCGTAGAAGACAATGTGAGTATTTATAACATATTAGTGTATTATTATACTTGCAAACCCGGCTGATTCCAAAGTTGTTGAAACATGAATCATGAATGTAATTTAGTAGATAAAAATATTTTTTTAAAGTATTTTTAGAAATCAGTTTCAAACATGGCTTTAAAACATCTAAAATTTCACTCCAAAGTAATGTAATACTAAATATACTTTTAAAATGTACATTGTTTTTCAAAATGAAATTAAAGTTTCATTTTTAACCATTTTGGAATAAACCGTGTTTGCAAGTATTTTTTTTATCACCATGTCCGCTCCCAATGTGGAGCATATGGACTCCTAATGGAGTTTATCTCAACAGAAGTGTTTCTTTGAGAACTGCTTGTTACTCAGTTGCTCAACCTCTCTTTTACCGAAGAGAGTAGGAATAGAAGGAAAGGGCTAAGACAGGACTAGTGTCTCGATACGCCCCGTTCATAGGATAGGATGGGTGGAAGGGGGGAATTCAAGACATCACATACATCCATGCCTTTGAACAGAAATTCATAAATCGATTGAAAAATCAATTTATAAAACTGCCCGTTTTGGGACTCGAACCGATGACCTCCGTAGCGTTAGCCAACGAAGTTGACAACTCGACCACACAGGCGGCAAGTAATACCCTCATATATCATAAATAGTGATATATTGTTTTATGATTCAAGTATTTTACTTGTTTAATAACGTTATAAGTTATAACTAATTAATTTGTACACAACCATTTATTTAGTTGAAAATGCATGTACAAATAAATCATAGAGCTTAGCACTACCTCGTATTTTTTGTAAATATGCTGAAATAACAAACTCATTAACAAAACGGTGTTACTCAAATATTATAATTTGATGTATTTTAAATAAATAGACACATTAACATTGTAGTCAATTTTTATTTTAAAATACGTTCACTAATACTAGTATAATATACAATACAATGAAAAAAAAACTTTTTGTTCCACCAACACTAAGCTCTCTCTTATAGCCGCAACCCCTGTTTTTGAAACGGGCAAAAAAATCATGTATTGTAGATAACAACCAACCGTTGCGATCTTTCCGAATAACACCCTCGTACGAAATAATTTCCGTAATAAATTGCCGAAATCACAAAACTTATTGCATACATTTGTTACAAGAATTCAATTTTCCCAGGTCCAGAGATTCCCCTTTCATGCTTTTGCCAAAAAATCTCAGAAGGAAACGTTTTCTTTCAAACGGCTTTCGACTACCCTTCAGAATAAAAAATGGAGCATATACGTGCCAGCGAGAGGCAAATAGTATTAAAAATATTTTTACAAACTCAACGTAAAAGCAAAAGTAAAACGTAAGGTGGCAAAGTATGAAACTTGTCAATTGTGATAATTGAAATAAATTAATCTGTACTATATGTGTAAATATATATACAAATTTAAATGAGAAATTTTATAAATTGAGCATTAATGCCATAAATTTACAATGCGACAGATATTTTTCATGCAAATGAGGTAAACTCGTCGAGAATATTTTTATAAGTCACTTGAGCACTATTAGGGTGTTCACTGTCAATACTTGTACACTACAAAACTTTTACTTTATTACTCTTAGATGATCTGTGTAATTACATATTAGAGGTGTTAAACATTTTAATTTGTGTTATTTTAGAGTCACTTATTCATAATTTGTACTGTTATTTGTAAATTCTTTTCAATGCCAATTGTTTATTACTTACACCTTTTTATTTCAATTGTATAAATAACTCTGTCAAATTCTATTTATTATCAGTTGATTATGCTCGCCATGAGCGAAACCGGTCCTGATCTTTGTAAATAAAATTTTAAATAGGTACAAAAGAAGATTGTGTTTTTGAGATAAACTCTCAGAAAAGACCGCACAAACTCTCATGATACAAAATTTATAATTTCTTATACATATATGTTTTATTTATGTATATTTGATATAACAACTAAAAGCAGAGGTTTGAAATATTTTCGAAATAGGAATGTGTAAAATAAATAAAATTTCTGCAACAGTGATAGCTTTTTATTTTCCAGAAAAAATGGTAAAAAAATATTTATTATTTTGAGCCCATTATAGGTGAAGTGAGCCAAATGGTATTTAAGAAAAAAAAGTTAGATGTGTTGTAATATTCTTCATGTCTTAAAGTATTTTAAAAGTGAAGTAACCTTAGTTAATACATATTCCAATAGTGTTATCTCCGTAAAATAAAAATATGCAATCCACCAAAACACCAAGTAAAGATGTGATTGTAAAAGTCCAAGATTTTTTTTTTACCATTTTACTAGTCGGTTCATTTTACTCTCCTAGCCTATATGTAAATGGTAAAACTTGGCTTGCTTAAATTTTTGCCTCGATTGATTAAGGTATTTATATAAAAAAAATAAGCTTAAAGGCAATAATTTTCATGTTTGATGCAATATTTTTTTTCTTAAAACATGAGTCACCAGTTTCAAATGCTGTTGGGCTGATCAATTCATTACCTAAGAGAATTGGACATTTTCAGCATCAATCTTTAATTATTTTTTGATTTTGTATGTTCAATTTTTTTTTCGCTCTCTAATATGTACTGTATTTAATAAAAACACAATATTCCTTCTTACTTTACTTCAAATTTATTTAAAAAGGTCAGGACTGGTTTCTCTCATAGCGAACATTGTCAACTGACATCATTGACATTAACATTGTCATCAGTTGACAATGCTCACCATGAGTGAGTTTCACCGGTTCTGACCTTTTTAAATAAAATGGAAATAAAATACAAAGGAATATTGTGTTTTTATAAATATAATGTCTTTCCATCAAGTATTGACAGTGAACACCCTCGTCAACTTAAAAATTGTTTCATAAGTGCCATTAACTAAAATTTTTGCTTATTATTATTTAATTATTTTTTTTACGTGTAGTTATACCAATTCAATGTATTTAATTAAGCTTTATTAATATCTTTATATTTTTAATTATTATTATTGTTGCCTATCAAACTGTGCCTAAAAACATGTATCTTAACTGTATCATTGAGGAGATATCGTCTTCGGTGTGATGCAGAAAGGAAAACAAGTTTATCGAATATTTTTTTTTTTTAAAAAGTAAACACCCTCAAAATGAGGTACTGTTTTTTTATTTTAATTATATTTGTCAAGTGCACGACGAATTTATGTCATTTTTTGATTCGACGTATTGCCCTTTAAATTTTAAATAATAAATACTTAATGACATTTTATTTCAGATGAAATAGATTCATTAACAATTAATTATATGGCAGCTGCTTAAGAATGCTATTGAAAATTAACTCAATATTTCTTTTCATTTTGGCAGTTAACAATATTAGATGACATCAGGAAATGAAAAGTTTGAAACTAAACAAATCTGAATTTAAGCAAATAAAAATACAATTAGAATTTTCTGATGAGATTAAATTATTTATTTTATAGATTATTTATTTAAACCGAATGGTGTCTAAGTGTGCAAAGTTTTCACCCACACAACCAGGTTTTTGTGGATCTGTGTTGGTATATATTATAAGATTTTTGTCGCAGATAGGATTTGTGACGGAGTTTAAAGGCGGTATAACATTTTTGGAAGTGGCGTCGTATCTTTCCGCCCTAGGCTCTTGGATAACTCTTTCCAAACAACTGCTGCCGCCGAGGATATTCACACAAAAATAATATCGTATAGGTACTCGTTACATCCGCCATTATTCGATCTGCTTCTTCTGCCAATGCGGCATAAGTGCTTGTGTAATATCTTGGGACAAAAACGCTATCGCGAGATTCGTTTGAAGTGATTGAAAAAAACGACAATTTAAGAATTAAATGCTTAAATATAATATTTCAAATTAAAATATGTATTTGTGTTAGACTTATCTGTCTGTTTATCTGTTTTTTTTAACAAAACCGTAAAATTCAATATTTTTTTATCCATGTCCGCTCCCAATGTGGATCATATGGCCTCCTAATGGAGATATCTCAACAAAAGTTTTTTCTACGAGAACTGTTTGTTACTCAGTAGCTAGCAGTAGTAGGGAAAGAAGGATAAGTTTAGAACAGGACTAGTGATTGGCAAATCGCTATTGCTACACCCAGTTATTAAAGAATCAGAAGGATGGGAGGAGAGGAAATAATGTGAATTGACATCACAAACACCCAGTCTTCGATCACAACTTTGTATTGAATAATTCTCAAATTCACTGTGATTTGACCGGGAATCGAACCCAGACCTGCGTGATCGGTAGATCAAGGTCTAACCAACTGACTAAAATTATATTATTTAAAAAATAGCTATGTTTAAACTAAAATTAATTTTACTATATGTACTGGCTTAAGAGAGATGGATATTATATAATCTCACTTAGTTCTATCAATCAAATTATTTTTTCAAGGCTTTTTGTGGTAATCTTACAATAATAAACTATTGTAATGAAAAAATCAATTTTAAAAATGTACTGAATGAAACTTCAGGATTCACTGTTTTTCTACAGACATCTAAGTACATTTGTTCAGGCTTAAAGCCACCCTCTGACTCGAAATTTTCATTTCAGAGATTACGTGAAGATTCAAGTCGTAGCTTTGAGATAATGCATTCAGATAATGTAAACAGATAACGTGTCTCTGGAACGAGAACGGGTTGTTTGCAAGAACCAGCTTCTTGTATAAAATAACCAAGCAAAAGGAAGTATACAGCCCAGATCAGATGTTGAATTTTCCATACATTCACAAAGTCTGTGTTCTTATGTTCATTGTGGCGTGTTGTATTATTCAAATACTCCAGCGAACGTACTTGTTGTATTAAATGTTCGATTCAGTATTGTTTTTCTTAGATGGGAAAAATTGTTGAGAAAAATCAAAGCGGCAACGCCGTGGTAGGGCGGTAACTCTGTAAGTTTCAGTTCTGTTATACTAGAAATTTACAGTACGTCGATCTTGAAAGAATTTTTGGGTTATCGTGGACCCTTAATTGTCAAAAAAATAGATAAATATAAAGGTCACACATGTAAAAATCGTGGGCCACATGTTGCTCAATTGAAGGTTTTGTGTGGCCTTTTCGAGGTTACCAATTTTCCATAAATTTTACACTTTTTTATTGATAAAATAATAATATATTTTTTATTTACTTTGTAAGTAACGAAGTATTACCTGGGTAATTGCATACCGGCGTCAGGCATTCGTTTGTATTTATGTGTGTAAGTGTTATGCGGGACAGCGCTAGGTGACTGAGCAAGACAGAGCGAATTTAGTGCAGTTCTCTTGCATGGTAGGGGTCGATTGTCAATAATAATTTTAGAAGAATAGGGAGGCCACACCGGTGTTTTGAAGATGAGTGCTTAAACTTCATTTGCAAGATTGTTTTATAATAATTGTCAACCATATATATGGTGTTTTTTATAGAGATTAGTTATTCTAATGAGCAACAATTTTTCCAACTACAGACAATCTGATAGTTGACAGCTGATTTGTGCTCAATTTGGTTTGCCATTTCACCATGAATACACTTACGCCAGAACAACGCTATTAAATTGTGCAAAATTATTTCTTCACAAATTATGCATGTCAGTGGAGAGCGCTATAGATTCATTATCACAGACATTTTCGTTCCCAATCGTATGGCATTAATGTGGAAAGCTGTGGTTTCAAAAAGAAGTTCCAAGCAATGCAAGCTACAAATTGGATGTCACTGAAAAAAGTATTACTAATTCGAAAAATAAACTAACCTTTACTTTACCAACTCCGAAAAGGGGTTAAAAGTTATATTCAATTATTTCTAATAGTAAAAATTGTAAAATTTTGAAACAAAATAAGTAGATTTAAGTGACCAATATAAACTTATCGGACAGTTTTGTAAACAAAAATGGCCAATTGTTTTTATAATTAAGATTTAAAAAAAGAAAATTTAGTTTTAAGAAGTAATTCTGAAAAAAATACTGCGTGATTAATAACGATGTAACGGTTTCAATAACGTATTTACGCATAATCACAATATCATTTAAGGCATTTATGCTTTTGTTAGGTAACTTTCTAAGCCTATGAATACGTTAAAGAGATACTTTACCTGACAGCCATGACAGTAAAATCTGTTCGAAGCGTTGATTCTTTTAGCGCTGTCGAGTTCGTTTCTAAATCCATTTAAAGGCGGTAAATTTGCACTCGATTTGCGGCACGCTGTGTCTGCCAACAGAACGTTTGTCAAGTTTAAAAAGATTTAAGCTACATATATAATTTATTTTTATGTTAAAATAATATTAACTTATTTAACGACTTCTAAGTTTGATTTAATGTCTTAATATTAAAGATATATATATTTAATTTTTAACATTAAAGATATTTAAGTATACATGATTTTTTTTTAAATTTGTGGAGCATTTGGTCTCTTAGTGGAGGTATCTTAACCCGTAACATGCCACCCTAAAAAATCACGTTCCCTGCCATGATGGCATCTCAGTTTCACTGTTTATTGACAGTATTTAAACCCATGTTAGCAGCTAAAAAATAGCGTTAAAAATGTATATATGCTAGAATACCTAAAATGATAAATACTTATTGACAATATTAAGAGAAATATTGAATGACTTAATTGCTCAATTATTTACGATTGCATCATGGGCATGGAAGTGTTAAAGACAATTTTTATAAAATGCGTAATTGTCAGGAAAAATTACATATTTTTGGTTATATTGTTTTGTAATCTTAAAATTTTAATAGTATTTTTGCTGTATATTTTCTTTTTAGAAAGGAGTTCTACAATACATTTAATCAGAGATGAGATTGAGGGGGCTAGCGCGAGCCCCTTGTTAAATTTAGGCGAGGCCGGCGAGCCCCTTGTTAAGATAAGAAAATCATTCGTCTTAGATCAAATCATTACATTCAAACAGAGTAGTAGGGATAGAAGGATACGGCAAGGACAGCACTATAGGTTAACTAATCGCTCTCGCTACGCACAGTTATTAAAGGATCGGAAAGGTGGGAGGGAATTTATAGACATCACAAACACCAATGTCTTACATTTTTTCCTCCCACCCTTTCCAATCCTTTATTAACTGGGCGTAGCGAGAGCAATTAGTTAACCACTAGTCCTGTCCTAACCTTATACTTCCATCCCTACTACTATCTTTGAAAAAAAAGAGAGGTTGAGCAACTGAGTTAAAAACAGTTCTCGTGGAAAAACTTATGTTGAGATACCTCCATTAGAAGGCCATATGATCCACATTGGATGTAAATATGGAAAAAATTAGGTATTTCCCGGTGTTACGGAATCACCATATTGAATCCCTAATCCCGGGATTAAAAGCCACAGCTGTTACCTTTTAACAATCTGTTTACTTACAATGATACATCATTATTAGAGAAACTTTATTGTTATTCTGAAATTAAAGCACCGATGTAACTCTTTGTTAATAATAGTATTCTGTTTAACAACAAATCGCTTTAAAAAATAAATATACACAATATGTAATTCATATTTTGTTTTTTTCGTTAATTATAAAAATAATGAACGGTGCACATAGACAAAGTAAAGAAATTTATAAAAAAACGATTTTTATGCAAAAAGCAAACTAATGAAGTACAAACAGAAAATAAGCGATAACGATAGCAATTTTCCCGCTCAAAAACGGATCTTAATTTTCAGCAAACAAGACTGTTTTTCGTTGGCAATTTTGTAAAAAAAAATATTATTACTAAAGTAGCCAAGCCAACAAACAGACCATGCCCTGCATCTGTAATTAAGTAATTTAACGCAAAAAGCTTGAACGGCGAAGCAGGGGTTGTCTACCGGTACAAACTTATTGTAACGCAAAAGTTATGTTAATTTTTAGTATGAATGTATATAGAATGCTGTTGCTGTAAATTTCATTGTATCGAATACATTTTACTCTTTGTGTGAGTAAAAGTGCTTACTCTATTGAAAACCACAAAAAAATGTCAAAGCGGGTGAAAAAGTGACATTATGTCCAAATAATTATGTTAAATTTAGATTAAAATTACTTAATTATACTAGAGTATTTATAAATTTAAAACATTTGGACATTTAGAAAACTATACAATTGTAAATAAAACAGAAAAAAAACTTTTAAAAATTCAAACAACAGTTTTAAATGTGTAGTATTAATAATTTCGGATCTATGGCACAGTGGTCAGCGTCGTTGGCTTCCACGCTGAACCTCACGAGTTTTGTTCGAAGGCATGAGTAATGTTTAAAAATAGCCCCTCTACCCTTTTAATACTAAAATCACCTGGCGTAACTAGAGGTATAAGCTATTTACTAGTCCTGTCCTAACACTACTCTTTATATCCAAACTCTCTTCAAAAAAAGAGAGTTTAAGTTTCTGAATAACATGTTCTTATAAAAAAGCTTCTGTTGAGATACTTTCATTGGCCATATGCTTCTTATTTGGAGCGCATGTGGATTTAAAAAATCAACATAATTCTACATTTCTACCTATAAAATTCAATTAATAAATATTGGACAAAACAGCACTTTTAATTGACATTTTGTTTTTATAGCAGAAATTATAGTCTAGAATTACGTTAATCAAATAAAAGTTTAAATTTAATTTTCTTACCAATAGCCCAATCAGAGTAACATAGCTGTAGTATTAACCCGTTTCCTAAATGAAAACGAATAAAACCTCTCCTAATGTAGAACATATTATAGATTTATAACGAATCGAATTAAAAATAATTACTGAATTTGTCCGTACATGATTCGTGGAATTCATAACCGAATAAGACAGACGCACAAGAGTGCTGACTCAGTCTTATAGATCCATTAGAAACACAACTCATGACATAGTAACGATACTGTATTTTTTTAAAAATAGTTATAAATTTTATTAGAGAAGAAGATACTTATTAAGCCGAACAAGTGTATTCATATATAAAAAAAACAACATTACAACTCGACCATTACTAAAAAAAAACCAGAAATAAATGATTCAAGACGCAACTGTTGGTGATCAATGAGGTAGGGCAATGTTCCAAGCTGAAGTAAACTTTCTGAAATGCTTTTAAGTCTCTTGCGAAAGCACGCATACAAAATACTTATTTTGAAATGGGATGAGGATCTATCGCAGAAGGACTTTCATTAGAACTAAATCAGAAACATGTTTTTTGGTAAAAAGATTGAAACTTAATGAATGCTTCTTTTTTTAAAATTTTATCATTGTGAAAGATATCGTCATTGAAATAATTTACTTAAACTGTCCGTTATATTTTCATAATATTGCTTAGCGTTGCTGTAAGATTGATAACTCGAATAGAAATTCAAATGGCATTGATATTGCAGTAATTATTTTACCGTTAGATCAGGGTTGTCACACACTCTTATTTCAGTGGGACTGTCCCAAAATTAACAGACCAAGTCCCACATTGCCTCTGAAAGTTCCGATTTAAGAAAAAAAAAATATGTACAAACATGTACGAATATATTATATTTAAAGAGACTCGCTTAATTCTTGTGGACAGTCTGGTGTTCCACCTTTTTTTTAAACGAAATTTTGATGACAATTGTAGTGATTTTAGAGTTTTTTTATCGAGTAAAGATTGCAAAAATAATAAGCTAAATGCTCGGAAAAATATTTTTAATAAAATTTTTATGATTGTATATCGTTTTTTTCATTTAAATCAAATGAAATTTCAATGATTGTATGTAATCAAATTATTTTAACAAATGTAATACTTGCAAATTTTTATAAGAATATTTTTTATATTTTCTCTTCTGTTCATCCATACAAGGCTGGCTCGAGGTGTGTACAAAAAATGCGATGCACTAGACATCTACACATTTAGATCTAGTTTTTTGAGGTGTTGAAGGCGCCTTGCACACAAGCATAATTATCCTCGAGCCGGCCTTGTACACATGTCCTTTTTAAAGTTAAATTATGTATTTTTTTCCCTTTAATGATATCCTTTTTTTATTTGATCGCTCGAAATAGTGAATCCAATCAGTGATTTGGGAAATCTGGCAACCCTGTATTAGACACATAGATCGATTATCACACACTAGATTCTAACAAATTGTAACACACGTCTTTGAGCACGTTTATATCTATCAACAAAATTCAATAGCTATTAAATCCGTAGTGAATGAAATAAATAATGTTTTATATGTTAAAAATTTGGCGAAGACTCGGTTGGTTACATAAATTTTATAAACGGTGACACATAAAGTTACAAGTATGCGATATGTAGAACATCCGAAAAAAACCGTACCCACAATAAAAACAAAATCCACCTCATATGTTAACATTTATGGACACTATCATTCAACGAGCGGTATTTTTTGGCAAATGGACACATTCTGTCCATGTGATGTGAACACTATCAGAGATACGGTGCACGTATGGAGCCACTTCAACTCTATTTTATTTCTCATCGTAAAAAGTAACATGAAAACCAACTACACTTTTACCCTTCAAGCAATTGAATGACCCCGCAGCGGAGGCGACTTGAGCATACTTGTGTATGCGCATCTTTAATTTTATACCCTTGTAATAAAAATGAAGGAACCGAATCCGTAAGTCATGATATTCAAACCAAAATATAGAAAACTAATCAAAATTGATCGTCAAATACTTAAAGAGGTTCGCACGTGATTTGGTTTAAAATTGATACCGCTGGTTCAAAATACAGTGGGTCCTCTACTTACGCGTTTTCGTAGTTACGCGAATGAGACAACAATTGTGGGGTTATAATGCAAAACGTACTATTTCCAAAAATCTAACTTTTCAGTAGAGTCAAATTCTGTAACGAATAACACAAACAAAAAACATTTGCATAAAAATATGTTTTCCAATTTGAAAACAACAGTTTTGTAGACATTTTATATTAAGCTAATAGGACCAGTCGATTCCTTATGCTTGAATTATCCTATCTGCATATCAAACTCAATATTACTCATTTTGGAAATAGTACGTTTTGCAATATAGCTCCACAATTATGTGTTTGTTTCATATTATCGATTTTTATAGATTTTGAAAATGTTTTTGTATCTAAAGAATTGGAAGAATGCTTATGATAAATAGAGAAATGTATGGAATAAAAGTACAGGTTCCTGACATTGATTTATTTACGGTAGGATGTCATTGCATGTTATAAACATATTTATTATAAGTAAAAAAAGCTGTCGTACAAATATCACTGGAAAAATATTTCAGTAAACTAAAAAAAAAACCCTTTATATATCATCCGTAGAGTATGAGGATATTAAAATGGATTAGTTTTTACAGATGTACGCAGAGTAAGTTAATTCATTGTTGGCTTCATTATGTTTTTATTTTATTTTATAATGTAATGAAAAAGAATTTTGTTGGAAAATATGTACTCTGTAAACCTACTTAATAAAATATACTCAAAAGACGATATTATATAATTATTCTTATAAAATGGTGTTATATATCATGATATATAACTGGGAATACAATTAACACATTACAAATCGACTGTGTTAAGGTAAAAGTGATCAACGATCAAAGAGGGACGTGAAACTTTTATTAACGATTTTAGACCAAAGCTAAAATATCAAATAAACAAAACTTTGAAATAAAAAAAGAATTAGACAGGTGTTTTATTAACTCAGTGTAATATAAATTCTTTGTTGCAATTTTCACAAGTCTTTTTTTAAAACGTTAAAAAAAACGAGTCATGCTAATCATTTGGACAAATCGGTAAATTTTTTTTCGGATTTTGGAATTGAAAATTTCTAGAAGAGCTAAAAAAAACGTCTCACACCTATCATTTGGGAAAATCTGCAAATTTATGGTTTTTTGAAATTCACATGAAATTGTTTGAAAAATTTCATGATTTCATAATCGCCGACCAAAAATTTCGTCAATCCCGAATCCCAATTTGTACACAATTTTATGTGTTTAATCCCGGCTTAATTTGGGATTGAAAAATTGTCAAAAAAAATTGGTATTGGATACCCTAATCCAGTGGTTACCGACCTTTTTGTTATTGCGCCTCCCTTTGAAGAAAAAACTATCTTCGCGCCTCCCCATACTTTATTTCATATAGTAATAAAGACACGTTTTATAGGGTAAATAAATATGTTGGACTGTTCGCGCCTCCCTTTGCAATAGTCCATGCCTCCCCAGGGAGGCGCGCCTCCCAGTTAGGAAATCGCTGCCCTAATCTGTACCAATAGCTTAATAAATAAATAATTTTGAAAATGTAGGATCATATGTGCAGTGATGACGTCAAACTAAATGTAAATATTTTTAAGGGTTTCGTTTTGTTGTACACAATATAAAAAGGTACCGTAGTTAAATATATTGGGGAAACGCTTCTTTATGAATTTATTTGAAGTAAACATGTTTTTTTTATTATTGAAAAGTACGATTATCAACACATCAGTTTTTTGAGAACAATATTATCTGCAGATCTTTTTGAAACAGATTGTTTTTAACGCATTGTTGGATTTTCACACTTGACAACAACCTTTCCTTTACAAAATCACTTTATTTTTCCAACCGTAAACCGTTATGTTGTAGAGAAAATTTTATACATAACATTAAGTATATGTATATAAAAAAAAATCCGGATATATTAGGCGTAAAAAAATAATAAAATCCAATATTCCTCTCAAAAAAGCAATATTTGCCTCTCTGGTTTCATATATCGTTTACGTAAGGATTTATATGGGAAAATGATTTTGTGGGAGAAGTTCTATTGTCAATATTGGAAGAAAGTGAAAACAAAATAAACATTCATCGATCAAGTTTTGTTTTCTGCTTTTGACCTTGTATTAGGAAACATAACGCTTAATAAACACAAAGTGAGCGATTGCTGTGCCGCTCGCAAAATATTTGTCGTATTATATTATATAACGTAAATAAATAAGTTGATAAGCCCCTAATCGAACGTCGTGTACTCACGACAATTAGCTTCAACCGATTAAAAATGGTTTCTTAATCTATAACTCATAACCTAATATACCTGAAAATATATAAATAATTTTGCTAGTAAAGTTTTATTCTAATCGATTGATAACATATCGACTGTGCACACATAGAAAATTTTACAGGAGACACAAAAACGTGTTTTGATGATTTTCGGCCATATGCAAATTATGAAATAAACACAACATTAAAGTGTACGGAGACTTCTAAGCTGGTGTTTAACTGACATAATTTAATATTAATTTTTAAAAAAATAAAGAAAAAACTTTTTTTCAGTCGTTTATCTTGGTTTCAATTTTCACAAGCCCATCTTTTTTCAAACTTAAATGCTAAATTCAGATACTAATTCGGCATTTGCAGCTTACATCTTTTTGATAGAACGCGTATCAAGTTGGATACATTATAATTATTGAAAAAAAAACTGTGGGTTACGTGCTATTTCTATTCTTAAGTCATATGTATACTAGTTTTTCAATCGATTTATGGATTTATGTTTACTCTCAGGCATTGCGTAGCGATTGGCTATCATTTATTTCATAGTAAAATTCTCCTTCCCTTGACCTTTTCGTAAAGGACAATTAAAATTGGATTAATTAATGTGATGCTACATTAAAATAAAGTTTATTCCACTTTAGGAGAACCATGGCTTAATAAATATTAATTGCATTATATTCGAAAAGTAAAATAGTCTTTTGTACTAATTTTTACTTTTGATTAATAAGATACGAGCATTATTAACTGATATGAGAACACAATGTAACAGTGTTATTTATTCAAATCAAAATAAATTAATGAGGTTTTTTAAACAATTGGAATTAAAAGGAATTTTCAAATAAAGGTACAAAATACGAATTAAGTGACACTAAATTGACTAAAATTGAAATGTTTAATACCTCTAAAATGCAATTACAAAACTCATCACAATTAGGTTTAAGGGACTGACGGTAAATTTTAAAATAATTATGCTCTCGGAATTTTTTACAAAATATTTTATAATGTTACATTAATAATAATTTTGAAATGAATTTTACAAACCATATTATTTTTTATAGACGATTAAATGTTTTTAAAAGAAGAAGAAGAATAGTATACTTTGGTTAACGCAACGGATAAAGTGATGGAAATAGATCTGAATCAGGTAAGAATTTATCGCTTTGTGGCTCACAACTGAATCTCCTATAATTCGGGACAGATCGTCGAGAAGACTTACAGCCAGGGCCGGCCCTAAGCGTGTGCAAAGTGTGCGGCGCACATAGGCGCCGGCTCTAAAAATAATCACAGGGGCGCAGATTGGTGGATCGCTTTTGGTTTTTTGAAGCGCCGAACTTCGGCCGCACACAGGCGCAAGAATCCACGGGCTGGCCCTGCTTACAGCTGTCCGTTGCAGCCTTAATTACAAAATAAATGATTTACATTAGATAACAATTAACTATTAGAATCCCAAATGTTAAGACGAAAATTAGTTATGTTCGAATAAATATTCATTTCATAAGCCCAATCACATTGTTTACTGTTAAAAGTGTATCAGATATCACGTTTCGTAACTTCGCCTTCCTCGACCGATATTTCGGTCTATTGTGTCATATTTTTCCCTTGAGAAACCATAACTTTTACGCATCTTCATGAATAACCCACAAAAGAAAATGCCTGTGTTGACAGAGGTAAATAATAAAACTGGAGCTGAAAGGTAAACAAACACTCAAAACAAATTACTCAATTTCATATCCAGGCAACGAACGGTCTACGGTATTTTCAATTACAGCAAAATTGATTTAGTTTTTTACGAGGAAGAGTTTTGATTTACACTGTCACTGAAATTAAGCTTGTATAGGCTTTCAAATGAATGCAAATAAATCAGTGACGAAAGGCTGTATTTGACAAGAGTTTCCGAAAAGCACGCATATTGTCGTTCGGCGTGCTACACTGTGTTAGCGAAAAAAAATAAATGCAATACTTTCAAATTGGAGTTACGATATGCATAAAAAAAATTGACGAAAACAATTTCATTCAATGAATACACATTCGCGAAAAAACAGATTTATCATAAAATTAATCAAACATAATTTTATGTGGCCAAGTTGGTTAGAGCTTACTCTACCGATCACGCAGGTCTGGGTTTCTATTCCCGGTCAGATCACAGTGAATTTGAGAATTATTCAATGTTGTAATTGAAGACTGGGTGTTTGTGATATCAATTCACATCATTTCCTCTCCTCCCATCCTTCTGATCCTTTAATAACTGGGTGTAGCAATAGCGATTAGCCAACCGCTAGTCTTGTTCTAGTCTTATCCTTCTTTCCTAACTACTCACTTTGAAAAAATTGAGGTTGAGCGACTGAGTAACAAACATCCTCAATTAGGAGGCCATATGCTCCACATTGGGAGCGGACATAGATAAAAATAATAATATTTAAACTGAGGCTGATGCGGTATTGCATGGGAACAGTGACATGTTATTGAAAATTAAACGTTTTGTTTTTTGACATATAAACATCAGCGTAACGTCATCTTATCATACAATCTATTTCTGATGCTATCAAGTTGACGATATTTGATTATTATTGTGGAAAAGTCTTTGTTATTTTTATAACGACCAAACAGATGCCAATCCAATCAATTAAAGTAATTGTAATATATCTGCCCCAACTATGTTATGAATTTCGAAAGGTGGAATAAATATATAATACATATTCTTTACTAATGCTGGCTGTTTTAAGCAGTTAAGTTAAATAGATTGTTTTACATAAGAAGGCATGAAGTTATCTATGGAAACGATAAATTATTATTTTATCAATTAATTCCATTCTCTAGGTGAAGCGCTGTAGCAATCTGCGTACATTTTGCGCGATCTGACGAATTTTGTTGGCTTACAATACTCTACGCCGTAGACTGTAGAGGGCTTTTGTGAAGGTAAGCCTTTTGTAAATTGAATCATGATGGTAAAAGCAGAACATCAAATCCTTAAATCTCAAGTTACGAAAGTAAATTGTGTCTACGCCAGGATGATTATTATGTACCGTTAATGAAAACCGAAAAAGGCTTCGTAATAAATAATTACTTTTAATAATAGACAGGTAATTCAAATATGATATCAAATAAAAGATTGTGTATTTAATCAAACTTGACTGACAATATTTAATGACATCCATATCACTCAACTACCGAAACGTTGAAAATAGGATCGAAGAACGACGGGGGTACAAAGTGACTTTATTGAGTTAACATTGATGAAAAAAATATATATTTTTACTAATTCCCATTTTTATTTAATAAGATCGAGACCGCTTTCATTCATGACGAGCATTATCATCGGATAAAAGAATAAAAAGTTACAGTGTTATTAATACAAATAAAAATGAAATTAATAATACGTAATAAATAATTCTTCCGGTACTGCTTTACGGTTGCGAATCATGGCACCTGACGAAGACTCAGAAAAACTGTATACTGAGCTTCGCGAATAGATGCTTGCGTCGGATAATGGGGGTGAGGTGGTTTGATTTTGTGAGGAATTCAGAGATAAGGGAGCGTGCAAGACAGCGTCCCGTCACGTCGGTGGTTATGGAGAGACGTTGGAACTGACTGAGTCACGTGCTGCGAATGCCTCCGGAAAGCCTCAATCCTGCCTGCCTCTTCTTTCGACCGGTGAGATTCCGACATCCCGGACGTCCGTCGTGTACTATCCATGGTATGTACTCGGCGGAACTGAGGAATGCTGGCATGTCAGGGGAGGAAGCAAAGCAATTAGCGGGAGACGGGGAAACATGGAAGTGCCGCGTGGCGGCTATATGCTCCACATAGGGAGCGAACATGGCCAAAGAAGAAGAATAAGAATAAATAATTGAGATCGAAAAAAGTACAACATGTGATTAAAATTTTAAATATGCATTTCCACGAAGAATTGACAGTGAATATCCTAAAAGGTGTCATTGAAAATTACAATAAATATCAGCTAAATATTATCGGTACTTATCAAATGGTTGAAATAAGAAGAATTTTCCAACGGTAATGCACCCCATAGGAACTCAACAGTTGAACGCTTTGAATTCGCAAAAAAACTTGATTAGGCAAGAAAGGAAATTATTTTAGTGTGAATGTGATGTCGAGATGGTAAATAATTTATTTTGAAGATACAAATACGAAATTTGAAACCTACCATCATATAACACGATTCATACAAAATATAGACATTTCAATAATTAAATGTATATGATATCAATTACCTATAAGTTATTTAGTTTTAAAAGAAAGATGGAAAAAAATATTAAATATGTTTTTATTTTGAAGTTAATTTATAACATATAAAGTTAATAACTTGTACGGTAAGCCTTCAAACTATAAGTTGGCAAGTCAAGGAAAGTTTTTAGCTTCTATAAGTCAAAGCTTCATATTTTCTCATTTATTTCCATCGAGTGGTTAAAGCACGACGCAAAAATAGAGCGCTTTCACATCCGAACGTAGTTCAAGGATAAGCAAAACTTAATCTAGAGTTTTTCTGTAGAAAAACATGTTATTTGAAAAATAAAGCTTTGGTGTATATTATATATCATAAAAAAGACATCTTATCAAAAAGTTAGATAAATAGACTTATTGACATAAAATAAAATACTGTTTATTTCTTTTTAAAAAATAAGTTATAGATTTGCTGTCACTTACAGCCTTGGTTTTCACTTTTTAGATGTTTACTGTCAATACTTGGTGAAAAACATTGTACCCAAAAAATAAAATACTATGTTTTCTAATTGCACATTTATTTAATAGGATCAGGACCGGTTACGCTCATCACGATACTTGAGTATTTATATTGAAGCAAATAATACTTATAAGGGTGTAACAAACAATTGGTAAAATAAATACCAAAGGAATCTATAAATTAAGTCGAGAAGTGATACTAATTTAATAATAATTAATATTTTAAAAATTAAATGATACTGAATTCCAATCACACCAAAACACAGTTCAGTAAGAGATGTCAAATTAACGTAATTTTATTTAAAAACATATTTAAACTTGATTATAATTCTAAGCGGATGCATTAAAAAATGGAGCTTAGGATTTTTTATTATTTTCAACTGAATGCAGATATGAAATAAGACACAACCACTACTAGTACTCATAATAAATATTAATAAAAACACAATATTCATTTGTACTTCATTCCACTTTATTTAATAGGTCAGGATCGGTTTCGCTGATTGCGAGCATTGTCAACTGATAAGAAATATAATTTAACAACGCTATTTATACAAAAATGAAAAGTTGTAAACAACAATTGGCATGTTTACAATGTTGACAATGCTCGAAATGAGCGAAACCGGTCCTGATCTATTCAATAAAGTGGAATGAAGTACAAATAAATATTGTGTTTTTATTAATATAATGCCTTTCCACCAAGTATTGATAGTGAACACTCTAAAAGTGATAATAATAAATACATTTTTGATATAAGAAAGGGTTATTCAGAAAAGGAAATAAATTTAACAATAGCAAGCCGCCTGACATTCAAAATGTTTTTAATTAATGTTTTATTTTTGTAATGATTAGAATTATGACAAAAATCATGTATTAGTTTATTAGTAATACGATGTATTGACTAAATTAGCATTTACTTGTTTGAACTCTATTGTAATAAAGTGAAAATCCTTACGATAGTTTTTCTGAAAATGTGAAAAAAGAGGGAAAACACTTGTCATAATTAGTTATTTATATTAAAGCTTTAATTACTTACACATAGTAAACATGATTGACATATTATGTCTGCTATTGTTTGGTTTCATATAACACAAATTTTCTCCATAAATAATAATTCCAATAACTACATGAATAATAGATTCCCTTACTCGATACATTTGAAATCGATTCGTTGCGTATTTATCGACATATGAAAGAAGAAGAAAAATACGAAATAAACATGTTTCTGAGAAATTTTCCGTTATAAATATGCGGAGCTTTTGTGATTGATGTGAGGGAAGCTTGAACTTTTGTACGCAAGTATGTGCAGGAGCTTTTGTACGTAAAACGTGGTTTCTCTTTGCCAATATGTATCCATGTACCTTCATAGGAATTCCCTTCAACTTTTTTCATGTGATTGATAACGCAGGCGTGGATATATTATGCTGCAAGAAGGGGAAATCCTTTGCTTTCGATATTGCTATTTTTTAATAAAAAAAAATAAACATTTCAGATCGTAATATGCATTCTTCAAATTCCACGACACTTCAGAGTCTCTGTCAATAACTTTTCATATTTTCAACGCGTTTCTTTTGTATAATAAATAATATATTGCAAAGTGAAGATCAGATTTGACGTACCTGTCATATGTTTCAATGAAAAACAGTATATTTATTTATTTTGAGATAAAAATAATTTCATATACAATCAAAAATTGGTTTTTTCTAGTTGCACAATTTTCTCCATTATAAAATTATCTTCAGTTAAAATAAAATTTTAAAAATACAACATTTGATAATAAATTTTACCTTTTTTCAGCTTTTATTGAACATTCATATCTAATAATATGTTAAAATATTAACTGTTAATTAAATAATTGCTAAAAAAAGTTAAAATTAATATCACTGTTAAATTTGAATCATTCAAATTATGTACACTCCCACAGATTTTGTCACTAACGACCCGGGTTTCGCCTTTCGGCATCTTCAGGCGTTCAAGCGCACGGATGAACTTGAACTTGAACTTGAAAGGCGAAACCCGGGTCGTTAGTGACAAAATCTGTGGGAGTGTACATAATTTGAATGATTCAAATTTAATATTGAAATTCCACCAAGCACCTTCAGTCGAAATCTTAAATTATATAATATCACTGTATTTGATTAAGTTAACATTCATAACATTTTCACAAATAAACAGCGCGTTTTTGTTTAGATGCGGGTTTTTATTTAAAAAACAGTTGGCAACTGCTTACGTACACCACTGACTCCTTGTTTATTTTTACATATACATTTTATTGGAATAGAACGATAAGGAATGCTTAATTCAACCGAAACGTTTTTAAAAATCTACTGAACTAAATTTTATCAACTATACGAATGTTTCTAAAAAAGCCACTTAATAATTTGGCTCAATTGTAGGTGTCGCTGTAGACCGCTACACTCAACCTAATGTATGAAATATCGAATAACCAGTATTGTCCTTTTTTTCTTCTTTTTTGGCAACACTATCATTGGTTTATCTGTATAGTATTGCAATATCTAGCATGGTGCTTATTTTTCAAAATATATGGAGTTGTTTGAAAGTTTAGTGTATATATTATAAAAAATAATGTTTGTTTGTCCTGTATGCGTTCCTATACCGTTCATTCGATTGCAATAAAACGTTGGTGAGTTGTTGTGCGGACGCCCGCAAAGTTTTCTAAATTACTACAGTCAGCGGTGGGCTGCAAATACGTTGACAACGGGATTCGCTTTATATCAAAGCAATACTCGGTGTTCTAGGAAAGCAGTGAGTTTTTTTATCACTCCTATGCAATTATATACAATACTATATTGTTTATCCAAAATCACTTCAATAAGCACAGTTAAAACACGTACGCTTTTTTTCTGTGAGTGGCATGCAACGCATGCCAGGTACTCGCTAATAATCAATAAAATTTAACTCCAGATTTACTGATCCCATAAAACCATTGAACTTGGTTGAACTTTTTCAAGTGCATAATATTTACTTTACTTTCTCGATTGCTCTGACTTCAAGTATTTTTCGAGAGAGCGCAGAGGGTGATCCGGCTTAACTTTACTCCTTAGCTCAGGAAGTTCACTAATTTACCTCGTAATTTGAAATACTCCTATTTCTATAGACGCATAGTCTGCACTCTTCCAGGCCCAGCGTAGTACAATAAAACAGACATGCAGCAATTTTCTACTGTGAATTAACGTATGAAAATTGGGGCTGTGGAGACGTATTAAAAAAAACGGAAACTCCAAAAATGATTCGTTCTAGTACATATTAAAAGTATGGAAATACTTAACGAATTCTTTGTCAAATTGGAGTTAGACAATTTTTATAAGCTGGATTTCAAGTTACGGTTTTTGCCAAGACTCCACACTCCACTATGAATAAGCCGTGAAAAAATACTTGTACTACTACGTACTTAAATGGATTCCAAAAAAGTAAAAAAAACTGTACATAAAAAAGTAAAATCTCACTAACAGTTTTGTCAAAATAGGAAAAATAGTGAAATTATTAAATACTGAACGTTTTTTTTTCTTTGATTGAAATGGCATTAACTTGGTAGAACTCCATTGTAATAGGGTAAAAATATCAACGTATTTAGTTCTACAGTTTTTTTTTATAATATTAGTTAATAGTTATTTTGGCGTGCGCCACCGTCAGAATTGTTTTTTTTTCACTTAAACATTTATTTATTATTTTTTTTGTTTTTGGAATGAAACTACTATTTTTCCTTTTTTAAGTATGTTAAACGTTACATAAGCTCTTAGCAACTTATTTATACTAATTATTATTATTTCTGTAAAAGTATCTCCGCCAATCCGGTTTTATATTTTTTAATAGTTAATAACTGTAATGTGTTAATCATTTATAAACGGTAACTTTATTTTCGTATTTAATTTAGGCACGCCATTTGTACTAAAACAGAATATGGAATAATTTTCAAATTGAGAACGAATTTGTCGTTTCATTTTAACAACAATAACGTATTACGGTTTGGTTGATTAATTTCGAATCAGTGTTGCCTGCCGGAACAAAAATAAAATCCCAAGTGAACGATAACAGTGCGTCGTTCCGGTGAGGCGACATCGGCCGTCCCACATTCTCTTCCGAAATGTGAATAAATCTTTATTGTCTGTTGGGTGAGATA
This sequence comes from Himalopsyche anomala, assembly GCA_031772345.1. Lineage (NCBI taxonomy): Eukaryota > Metazoa > Arthropoda > Insecta > Trichoptera > Rhyacophilidae > Himalopsyche > Himalopsyche anomala. The sequence continues at coordinate 3,257,914 of CM062824.1, read as the reverse complement.
AAGCCGAACACGCAATTTCACTTTAAATAATGAAAAAAGCGTGGCCGTGCTACATTCCATGCCGTAAAATCTAAATAGTTTTGGCTTCCGAACGACCGTCAGCGGCGAAGCGTCTAGGATGGTAATGTCGAGCACGGGAATATGCTTTATTAGTGATATCCACCCACAGAAGTGAAGTACACTCGGTCTTCTTTTTATGTCACACTTTTTTGGTCTCTTTTGAAATTGTGCAGCTTTTAAATGACGCTCGTTTTCAAAAATATACTGCAGATATAATCCAAGAAGGTTTTCAACTCTACAGTAAATAATTGTAATATAGTTTTTACACTCCAAATTGGACATTTTACGAACCAAATTGAACATTTTACAAATCAAATTGGACATACAGTAGAACCTCTCATAACGAGTTTAATTCGTTCCAGAATCTTACTCGTTATGTGAAACACTCGTTGTCTTAAGAATTGTGATATTGGATATAAACAATTAATAATCGTGAAGACCCATTGCCTTTTAAATGTAACATTGATGTGCGCACTTCATATATCTTCTAGTGATGGCAGTGATTTCGAGCCAAATATCAAACTGTGTAAAGCAAACTAATAGAAACTTATATTTAAAAATTAAAGAATACGTAAGACGTTTTTCAAAGTTTGCGAATCATTTGATAGAAAATGATAACATTTAAGATAAAAATAGAAATAAATGAAATACTAATACACAATTTTTTTTGCTAGAACACTATTGAATTTAATCAAATAACCGTTATCTCTCGCACGAAATTCTATTTGATAACATGACGTCAGATTAAATGGTATAACCGGATAAAGTGGTTCCCGGGAAACACGGGGAATGTAAAGAGCTTCAGCTGGTTTAGAGTGACTTGACAGTTAATAGAAGTGCTGCCTCATCTTTCAAAGCCAGAATCAAATTATTGGACTAAATTTGCCTTTCTGATTTGATATGTGATTGATCTCCGTGGCTTTAGGTTTACCTGGTCATATAATTGTGTTAATATTCTGTTTAAAACAATACAAAATCCGGTTTAAGGTAATTCAATTTTTTTAATAATTTTCGATGACGAATAGATAATACGCACATTACGATTGACTGTTTTAGCCTTTTGGCTGCCGTAGGAAAACGTATGTCTTTACCTAGCACGCGGGCTATAATTTGCAATTATTGATGTAATTAGTAATTGACGAGATAATTTGTCTTTGGCGTGTTGAGCACGAAAAATTTGACGAGATATCTCGTCTGTGGCAGCCATCGAGTTAAAATAAGCAAATCTGATAAAGTGAATTTGTTTAGGCATGGGTGTTTGTGATGTGTACAAAATTACCTCATTACTTTTCTGAACCCCTAGCCATATCTAAATAACTTTAAAATAGAGAGGTTGAACGATTGAGTAAAACACAGATTTCGTAGAAAAACTTCTGCTTAGATACCTCTATTAGGAGGTCATATGCTCCACATTGGGTGCGGACATGCATGAAAAAAAACGAATCACAGATAAAGGTTTTTATCAGTATAAAAAAATTCGTTAGTTACCTTTTCATTAAGAATTTACATATAATATTATGAAAAAACTAGGTACAATCTATATATTATTAAAAAAAATGTTTGTTTGTCCCGGATGCGTTCCTATACCGTTCATCCGATTGCAATAAAACTTTGATAAGTACGTTGTGCGGACGCCCGCAAAGGTTTCTAAATTTGTAGAGATAGCGGTGGGCTACCAATAAGTTAACAATGGGGCACTCTTTGTATCAAAGTAATTCTCGGTGTTCTGGGAAAGCAGTGAGTTTTTTTTATCACCCCTATGCAACTATATGCAATACTATATTGTGTATCCAAATCACTTAAATAAACACAATTAAAACAAGAACACTTTCTTTCTTTGAGTGGCATTGCAACGCATGCTGGATTCTCGCTAGTATTTAATAAATAATAAACAAAATCAAAATTTGAATCGTTCAAATTATGTACACTCCTACAGATTTTCTCACTAACGACCCGGGTTTCGCCTTTCGGCATCTTCAGGCGTTGAAGCGCACGGATGAACTTGAACTGACGCTTAGTAAATGGATGTTTCGTGTATATATTTTAAATAAATGTGTCACTGAGTCTAAAGCCATCGCTGGCGAAAAGGATAAGCTCATGGGAATCCCCAAAGATTTGAGTAGTGAGTGGTTTTAAGAATTATATTTATTTGTTTGTCGGCAAAGGTTTTATGATATTATTTATATAGGGTATAGAAGTGGAGAGCCCGGAAGGTTTAATATTTCGTTTAAAATCGGAAGACTATGCAACTGTGCCCTATTACGATTTAAATTTAATATTGAAATTCCACCAAGCACCTTCAGTCGAAATCTTAAATTAAAAAATATATATATATATACAAACAAAATCGTTGAAAGTTGTAAATAATCCAACTAAGATAACGTGATTAAGCTTATTTACCCAAAGGAAAAAGAAGTATATAACTATGTAACTAACAAAAGCGTTTATCGGAACATGATAAAAAAGATATAATTATTTTAGGTCTCGAAACGTTGCAAAAGCTTACAGAGCCGATCGTCTCGAATTATATTTTCCGCCGAGCTCATATAACGAAAAAAGACGGAAAGAAAAGACTGCCTATTACATGTTCCATTGTAACTCACTGTGTCATTTTCTTTATCTCGGAAAAGGATTTTTCTCCTTATCAGGACCGTCATCCTGCTTATCGTCACAAAATGAATGTCACGCACATTCCAGCTCTGATCTTTTGTGAACATTTATATTATATTTTCTTACGCGACGAACGGTTTCAGAGCAGTATCTTTTTTTTCAATAAAGCTGTTTGTGATGCTAATATTGGAAAGCCAATTTAGAATTCTTATATATCGTCAACGTACTGGAAGAAATTTGTAAATAACACATATAGGGTAAAACATAAAGTCAACGAGTGGTAATGTTAGTTTCATATCTTATAAATCTGCAAGTGGCCAATAATTGAAGATGGCCAACAATAGTAGGTTTTACCCTATAGTAGTTCTAAGTTAAGAGGATACAGTACCTTTTCGCCTGAAAACAGAGTAAATCGATCGTTTGCCGTCGACTAAATCTCGTGAACCGTTCACTCAAAAAATTTTTTTTTCAATAATTACATTTTCCAAACGCTTTTTTACACTATTGCATTTTTTTTCATGAGAATAGTCATATTTTAAAGGAAACACGGCAATCACAAAAAACGGTATTTGAAAAACTGCTTTACGTTGAAATCATTTTTAGAGATTATTATAAGATACCGAAGTTTAATGTCTTTGAAAGAAATGCAGATAAAGGTTTGTTTAAGAAAGTGAATTGAGCAGAATTTCCAATTTATGTTTTGTAATGATTGTACATCCATTTGAAATGTACCATTTCTCCCACTTTTTCTGACTGATTTTTAAAGCATAATTGGATCATAAATACTTCTACAAAAAATTGGAATGATAAAACATTTTATTGTTTACATTTAAAAGCAAAAAAAAAAAAAAAATTAATAATACCAATAAATGGTAACCATTTTTCGGGGATGTCTTTTTCTTACCTACCATTCTTCAGTTTGAGATGAGGCTTGGTCTAGAGTGGACGTGTCGAAAATTTCTTTAGATATTTTTAAATCACTGGTCAACGAACATTAGAGATATGAATCAAAGCAATGTATTTTTTACACTACCATAAAAAACGGTTAAATATCGGTTGGGGTTAGGGTTGCGCAAAGCGCTGATAAATAATATTATTTATAATACAATAATGTCTTGTTCAGTCGAAATACTTGTAAAGACCAGTATTACTTTAGTTTATGGATAAGCATTTTGAAATAATTATTCGGCAATGGTTTTAAAAAGAGATTCTATTCAATATAATAGTAACAGTAGTTGAATAAAAGTCATCTAAATGGAAAAAAAACTTCAAAATTATCGGAGAAGCTAAGATGTTAATAGTAAATATTTTTTACATAATATACAGATGGTAAACCATGTTTTTTGCAACGTTAAGTTTTTTTAATTGAATACATTTTTCTACCGTCAAACGTGTTTTTTTAAACTTATAATTGAACAAAACAGAATGCTAGAAAATATTCGAAATTTATATATGACAAATATATATACATATGTATGGATACATAATAAACTTGTGAAATATTTTTATTCATACATTTAAGTCATTGTTTTGTACCACCCAACAAAGTTAGTCCGATGCAGCCGATATAACTTAACGACTTTAATTTATCTATTATATTAAATGATTGAAGACCATATTTTTTCGATAACTTACCAAATTATGTAACCATGTTATACCTACAATACATTAATATTCAAATCAATCGCATGGTTTGAATTATTTTTAATATTATTAGTATTATGTTTTCTTGACACAACCCTGAACTTTGAACTTATATATCTCCGACAGAGAGGAGGTTCTCAAACATAAAAAAATACGAATTTATTTATGCATTCGATATAAATTATTTGAATAGGTATAATATTTATTTAGTTTCTTCCTTATTGAGTTAGGCTATATATAAACTTGAAGTAAAAATAAGCACATAATAAAATTTGCTAATGGCTTGAAAAAATTATTAACATGGATTATGAATATTTTCGATAGTTTCGGTAGTCACTTAAGAAAAAGTCATTTTAAAACAAATAAAATTTTTTATTCAACTGATAGTTTACAAATTGTAACACGTATTTGGCTTTTTCGAGAAGCGTCTTCAGACCAACTATTAATCGTCAAGCTATTAGTTAATGATGTTTCCATTTATTCTAAGCAATCAGTGGAATAATTAAGTTTTCTGATAAAAAATATTATTATTCCGCGCATTCAGTAAAATATACACCCAATCCTTTTTTTTTACGCGATTTATTTTTTCGCGATTTTGAGTTTCCGCGATTTTTTTGGACGGCACCGTTACGCTTTTTCATACATTTTTGGTACTTTTTTACACGATTTTGGAACCGATTTATCAAATTATATGAAAATATTTTGTTTTTACGCACCACTATCTGGAACCAACGGATCATCCTGAGATTTTGGATCCTAGATTCACAAGGTCAATAGAAATATGGAATCCGCAATACATTTTAGACGCTATTAATAAAAAACGTAAAGAATTCACTGTGCGAAATGTTCAATCGATTTGATAAGAACGATTACTTAACTTACAATAATTTAAAAATATCGAAGTTTTTTGTCTAACACGAAATATAAGACAAAGTTCAGATAATTTTCGGATTAAATACATAGTGAAAACTATAGCGCGAACCAGAAACAACTATCAATTGCAACTTATAATTCTTTTACTCAATACTTTTCTATTTTAATCTTATTATGTCAATATTTTTTATGTTTTAATCTTTTTATGCAACAAAATTATTTTTCAAAACTGTATTCATCAATATCAATATCATAACAAATCATATTAAAACAATATCATAACAAATAGGTTATACAAAATTAAAAATAAAAATTAATTATTTCGATATATTAGAGAAAGTTTGAGAATTTTGCATTGTATGGTTTGTTTTGCTTCTCCGAAAACCGTTACTTTATGAAATACGATAGCTTACTGTTACATTGCAATACCTCATTACTGTCTATATACCCATTCGTGTGTTAGGTGGTATTGTTATTTTTGTAATGAAATATAAAAATGTTTTGCTTGTTTTGATACTGTAAAAATACGTATAGTGGTGGTTACCTATTTCAGTCAGTGCAATATTTATGCTGTAGGTCAAATTAAAGTTTTGCATTCCTACTGAGTCGCCTTAACAACAAACATTAATAAAAACACAATATTCTTTTGTACTTTATTTCACTTTATTAAATAGGTCAGGACCGGTTTCGCTCATTGCGAGCATTCTCAGCTGATAAGAAATATAATTTAACAATGCTATTTGCACAAAAATGAAAAGTTTTAAAAAACAATTGGCATTGAAAAGAAATTACCAATTACATTAAAAGTGATTCTAAATGTAATTGATAATTTCTTTTCAATGCCAATTGTTTTTTAAAACTTTTCATTTTTGTGCAAATAGCATTGTTAAATTATATTTCTTATCAGTTGAGAATGTTCGCAATGAGCAAAACCGATCCTGACCTATTTTATAAAGTGGAATAAAGTACAAAGAAATATTGTGTTTTTATTAACATTATGCCTTTCCACCACGTAATGACAGTGAACACCCTAAAAGCGATTAACAACAAACATATGATTTTAAATTTTAGAATGAACGTCTTAATTCTCGATATTTTATGTTACATGGACAATTAAATATAACATGAAAATATAGATCGAACTCTGATTTTTTTAATAATAAAAAAAAATGGCATTTCTTCTAAGAGAATTTATTGTAAGTCATTCGAGATCCACTCGAGGTAAATTTATATCACAAACTCCCACATCTTAGGTCTCAAATTTGAATTGAAAAATCGAAATTTGTCATTGGCCTTACTGGGAATCAAACCCAGACACACCTGGTTGGTAGAGCAAGCTTTAATACCACAGCGGGTGATTTTAAGAATCAATAAGCAGTGACAATTTCCCCCCCTGTTTTTATCTGAATGGTAGAAAGTATCCACTAACCGAGTTACTCTTTCAATATGTTTGATTATGCGCTTGGTCAAAGGAGGATAAAGTCAAATGATAGTAACAAGTTTGTGAATGTGAATTTTTGTTTAATATATGTTAAATAAACCAACATTTTAAAAAGTCTACTGACACTTTAAAGGGACAGAATTTCGACCCCTTCGAACTTACTAAGTGGTTGTATGAAGAGACGTGACTTAAATTTCAATGCCTACAATAATACCCTACTCTACGTCGATATAAGATACTTAAAGAGTTTTTAACATTTTCAGTTTGAGTTGTTTTTTTATTACATTCTATATTGTTCGAATTTTAAGTCTATATTTTGTTATTATTCAATGAATAATTTCTAACAATGTTTTTACAAAAAGGAATTTTACCCTAAATTTTACTTCACATTTACTAAAATCCATGTCCGCTTTTAACGAGTAGTATATGGCTTCTTTTAATGAGGTATCTCAACACAATACGAGAACTATTTTACAAGAGTTATTTGGGATAGAAGAATAGGGATATGATAGGATTAGTGGTTACAAGTTTTTTTCACAATAATACAAATTATTAATTGAAGATTATTGATAGTAAAATCGGATAAATGAAATATTGCAGCTCAATATTATATGAAAATAATTAAGTAAATAACCATGACTATAATTAACACGATAATTAAAAAATAATCATTTACTGCAAATGAAAATTATCACAATTTGTCGAAATTAATAAAAGCAATCAATAGAAAAGTCACTTCATCAATGATTGAAATCAATACGTATAAATATATAAGTTTATTTGTATATTTCAAGAACTTAAAAACGCAATTAACAAACCAATGGATTTTACAAAAAAATATATACTAAGTAACTCGGTGCTCCGTAAATACCAAATTAAATTTAAAAATAAATTTAGCGACATCTATTCCAAGTCATGAATATCTGTATTTCTTAATTTCCTGTCAACCATCTTTTCCAAGAAATTAAGCGTAGCGAGATCGGTAAGCTAACAACTTATGCTTTCCTAGACCCGTCTTTCAAGCCATATCTTTCTAGTTAAAGACTTTATTTTAAAAAGAAAACAGTTCGCTTAAAAAATAAATCTTATATTCGACGTTCGAAGAGAAATGTATCTGGCCATATATTTCTTTTGACTTATACGAAGCCAAAATGAGAATTCTACCATTCTTGAAAATGTGAATCTAAATGTTCCTGATTATTTTTTGAGAAATCGTGGACATGAATTATTTGTTCCTCCAAGGTGTAAAACCAGCCTGCCAATGGGGATGCCACTGAGGAGAGCTTTAACGGTGTTCAACAATATTGCTTCGAATGTCGACATATTCCACGTAGACGTAGATGAGTTCCGACGAATACTATTTTGTATGTATTAAAGTAGAGTTCGTCGGGGCTTACTCAGATGACTTCCTTGCCATTTTTTCTACTGCTTTTAATATTAAATTGTACTATTTTTTTTCTACATTTTAAAAGTTTTAAATTTATAATTTATCAACTTTGTGCAATATTAAATAAATAAATAAATATTAAATTTGAATCGTTCAAATTATGTACACTCCCACAGATTTTGTCACTAACGACCCGGGTTTTGCCTTTCGGCATCTTCAGGCGTTCAAGTGCACGGATGAACCTGAACTGACGCTTAGTAAACGAATGTTTCGTGTTTATATAATAAATAAATGTATCACTGAGTCTAAAGCCATTGCTGGCGAAAAGGCGATAAGGCGAAAATAAATATTAGTCAATATGCTTCTTATAATCCATTGAAGACAAACATGCACGTTTATCTTCATCGCTTGCATAGTATATGTTTATTTGATAAGCATAATTGTTGTGCATACTATGTTTATCAATATACTTTTTAAAAAAACTGTGTGCATTGATACTATTGATAGATATATGCTTAACAAAAGTTCTTCTCGCAAATTTTGTTTTGGAAGTGAATTGAACTTTGAAAGCTTACTGACGTAGCAATCAACTAGCATCAAGGGAGCTTTCCATACTTAGTTTTTGTTGGCACGTTTGTTGAGGAATTTCTAATTTAAAGTTAAAGACGGTGCTTGTCTCTTCTTTTCGTTATCTGCTTTAGGTATATTCTTATGTAAAATGCCGGTGAATGTTTTCAATACGACGTGAAAAAGCAAGGGAAATTCCCGAAAACGCTTATTAAAAAATCTGCCCTCCTTTCTATATTGCTGGCAGGATTTTGCATTACGGACGGTGAAAATAATGCCATAATCCATTAAAACAAACGATAAAATGAAATACCTTAGATTCTTCTAATCGTTGACTGTCTGTAATAAAGCGTTTATAGCAGTCGGCGATAATTTAATGAATACGTGTAATTATTTTTGTTATCTGGGGAAATATTTTTGTAGATTTAAATACTTAATCAATAAACGTGCATTTAAAATATATTTTCCCGTCCATGCGCTCTCTCAATGCGTAGAAAAATATGTATTACCTAGCCTATTTCAACCGAAGTTAATCTACAAAAATGCTCGTTACTCAATCTTCTTTTTTTTCAGAGAGAAAGATAGAGAGTGACAGTAAAAATATTTCAGGAGAACAAGAAAATTGACTAGATAATCGTATGGAAAAGAATTAAGATATCATTCAGACTATCCATGCCTTCGAACATGAATCCATAAAGGTATTGAAAAACTATATAAATACTATGATTTTTTCATTTCTCATATTATATCACTATTCACATTGCCCAGTACTTCTCTCAACAGGATTTCGAAGCTTGACTAATGACTACATACATCTGTCCATTTCGGGAGCCGGTAAATTGCTCGAATGTAGAATTCCTCGGACTATAAATTGCTCGAAATGCAAGTTGCTCGACATGCAATTGCTCGAATATCAATTACTCGAATTGCTTGGTTATTTTAAACGGTTTTAATACAGTTTAGTGTTTATTACATAGTAGTTGATTACTTAGCATTTTATTACACCGTATGTACTTTTAGTTTTTTAGCCGAACTTTGTATCAAATTGTATATTATTGCTGTACTATTTATCATTGCCTCTAGAGTTGTTATTTTTTAGATAGACATTTAAGAAATACTACCTATGTTAGCTAAATCCTAAACTTAAACCCTTTTTTTATAAAAAAAATTCGGGGAATTTGTAATTCGAGCAATTGGTTATTCGAGGATTTTGTTATTCGAGCAATTTCCATTCGAGCAATTGCATTCGAGCAATTTACTGGGAATCGTCCATTTCTGAGCCCAAACCCACAAACATACGTCAATCCAATAGTTTGAAGGTCTATTTATATGTCTTTTTGTTTATTAAATTAGAACTAAGAACTGAATTTTCAGATCGGTGTCAGATAATTAAAGACTGATATTGTTAATCAAAACCAAAAGCAGTAGGATCACCGGACAGAATATCATTATCCATTTGAAGGCAAATTTGACTGACTCTTAACATTTACAAGTGATGCTCCTGTTTAAACTTGTAGACATATGTATTCTCGATGTACACAAGGACACGTTTTACACAACCTTGCGGATTGTTACAAAATAACAATTTAAGGTGACATTAAAATAAACGACTTCGGGATTCTTCGCTCGACTGTCATTTGTACTGATTTGTTACCAAATAATTTTAGCTGGTAGGTGTTACAAAACAAACTTTCAAATTTATGGCAATTAGGGATTGCAATACCAGTATTACGACACCGGGATCCCGGTATTGAATTCGTTTTTTTAATATCGAATATTTTTTTAAAAATTCCAAAAATAACGCTATTGAAAATAATCGAATTTTGAATGTAAAGAAACCTTCTCAATTTTTTTTTGATTTATGATTTTTATTTCCCGAAATATTTTATAAAAATATTCGAGCAATTTATTTGACGTTTGAGGAATTGGTTATTCGAGGATCTTGTTATTCGAGCAATTTACCGGTTCCCGGTGTGGACTCTAGTTGAGAGCCACTGCTATATAAGGCATTGTGGAAGTAATATTTTACGATCGTTACATATTCTTATACACTTCACAATGTTTTGTGAGCAAACTGTCGCTATTATTATTAATTTACTGAGACCCCTGAGCATATATGTCTAACTAATTACCCAGCGGAGGATAATATAAAATATTAAAGTGTGTGTTACTCAAACATAACTAGACTGCCGGTCGTATTATCATGTCAATACTTAAAATGCTAATCCATTAAGCGGGAAATTGAATATTGTGCTATGCATGAAATATCACGTGCCCGTTAAAAAAAATACCGATGGTATCTACGTGCGTGTCATTTATTAATTTGTAATAATTGTATTGGATCTCCTGTTACATTATTCTTCTTCCTTTAATTTGTGTGTTTTTTTATTATCATTAACTGCAAGTTCACGTCATAATACAAACTATCAAAACCGATTCAACGATATTCGATGAATATTTTGATGCGACCATTTTCTTTCCTTGACACTTTTAAATTTTAGGAAAATGTTAATTTACTTTTTTTTTTTCAATCTATGTCCGCTCCCAATGTGGAGCATATGGACTCCTAATGGAGTTTATCTTAACAGAAGTGTTTCTACGAGAACTGCTTGTTACTCAGTTGCTCAACCTCTCTTTTTCCAAAGAGAGTATGGATTACAGGATTAGTAGTAAGCTAATCGCTCTCGATACGCCCCGTTCATAGGATAGGATGGGTGAGAGGGGGGAATTCAAGACATCACATACATCCATGTCTTTGAACAGAAATTCATAAATCGATTGAAAAATCAATTTATAAAACTGTCCGTACCGGGATTTGAACCCGGGCCCTCCGTAGCCGAAGCCCACAACGTTGACCACTCAACCACACAGGCGGCTAATTTACTACCTTACAATAAAAAAAATTTTCTTACTGATATTATTAAAAATAAATAATCTTTTTAGTTATTACACATTTATTTATTAAGATCAGGACCAGTTTCGTTCATCACGATAATTTTCTTCTAAGTCTTGATGAGACAAAGTGGTCTCAATCTTATTAGTACAACACATCGTATATTCAAACATGACCGTCATCATCATTAAAATAATATTAGTAAAAACGCAATATTTCTTTGTACTTCATTCCACTTTATTAATTAGGTCAGGACCGGTTTCGCTCATTGCGAGCGCTGTCAACTGACAGTGACAGTTCATCAGTTGACAATGCTGACAATGAGCGAAACCGGTCCTGACCTAATTAATAAAGTGGAATGAAGTACAAAGGAATATTGTGTTTTTACTAATATAATGCCGTTTCACCGAGTATTGACAGTAGGGCTTCCAAACCGGTTTAAACCGAAACCGGTTAACCGGTTTATCGCCTGTTTTGAAAAAACCCGAAAACCGGTTTATTTTCTTCGGTTAACCGCGTTTTATCAAAAATACTCTTTTCTTGTTTTTCATTGTTTTTTCCAAAAGAAAAATGTTTTACAATGAATTTATTGCGTAATATAGGAAACAATTCACATAACACAACAAACATATGAATTTTATAAAATAATCTACTAATGTCTCAAAGTTGTCCATGTTGTGAACAGAAATGACTTATTCAAATAATTTAATATTTTTTCTTAATTATTGACAATTATTTATCAAAAGACAGAATGATTCTTACATGCACGTCACTCAATAACCTTTATTGTAAATTTGACAAATCATCCGTATAAATTTCAAACGTATACAATTTTATAAGTGAGTAATAATCTACATCTCCTTACCCATTACTATTTTTTTATGTGCTTGTTAGTAGATATATTCTTCATTTGCATGATTATTGGATTATAATTATTCTAAGTTTACTTGATTTTGTCTTGTAAATCAACAATGTAAAAAATCGTTGCTTTAAATATGATATTTTTAATTATTGTATCAACCATTTATTCTCCATCATAATGCAATATGTGAAAACTAATACCCAAGAGTTAATTGTATTGTCTTACCTAACGGGGGGTCAAAATTATTCCAAGAACTTTGTCCCGTGTCACTTTTACTGTATTGTTCAATTTATGGTTGCTTTTTTTTTACCTAAGTACTCGTCCTTTCCTCAGTTGTAAAATTAGACGTTGCGTATTGTAAAGTGTCATTAAATTAATACCAGATGTGGCTAAAATGTTACCCACAGGGTCGACATAGTTAGGTAAAATAATCAACAAGAGGGTTTGTCCGTAGTTCGCTACGGACAAACCTAGTCGGAATGTGTGATGATTGTTGTGTTAGTTTAATGGTAATACATTTACTTAAGTATTTTTCAATGCGGAAAAAAATGTTTTTTTTTTAATAAAACAATATGAGATTATTGATAGTTTTCTAAGTATTATAATATACAAATTGCTTATACGCACTGATTATGAGGTTATAGGAAATTAAGAAGTCATTAATATTTTTCAAGTAAATAGTACAATATCTATCTTAACTAGAACAATATAAAAAATATATTTAAATACATCTTTGCTTGGTGCCTATTTTTTAGTGAAACCATTTTTTAATTCAAATTTGTAGTTTAGTGTAATATAACATTTTATATGCAGTCTTTTATTCGAATTATTTTCTTGAGCAATAGATAAACAAACACACTGTTCACTATGATTTTTTAATATAATAGTATGTAAGTAATTTTGTACGTAATACGCAAATGAAAATTGTAGTATCGTATAATACCTATATGTATAAATAAATAATTGTTCATAAAATAACATATACCCAATAAATAATTGATGTTATCATAAAATATAATTATTATTGTGCTTGTTAATCTCAATTATAATTAAGGTATTATAGTCTGCACATGTTGAACATGATAACGCCGAGTCCATGTGCGAGTGGTCAACGTCGCTTCTTTTGGTTGCGGACCAAACGAGCTCGAATCCCAATACGGACGGATTTTTGCAATCAGTTCATAGATTTCTTTTCTATGACATGGATCTCTGTGATGCCTAATATTTAATTCCACTATCCCTTAAATTACTATGACGTAGTGAGAGTGATCAGCCACCCACTAGTCGTGTGCTAGCCATAACTTTTAATCTCTTCTCTCTTCGAAAAATGAGGGGGTTGATAAACTGAGTAAAAAGCAGTTCTCGTTAAAAAATAATTGTTTGAGTCTATATGCTTTAAAGTGGGAGTGGAGACATAATATAAGTTAATATTTTTGTATTCTACTATATTTTTGTCTAAGCATTGGATGTCCTGTCTAGTCGATATGTTTAAAAATTAAATGCATTTATTTAAAGATCTTTCTTTTGATGAGTTTTATTATCAAGCTCTATTTTTTTATTTGACATATTTTATCATAAAATATTTTTCCACATGTAATTGACATTGTTGTATTTATATATAAATATATAAAATGCTTTCTGTGTTCTATCTATTAGATAAATATCGATATTCATCAACATTAGAGCATTTGTGACAAATATTTAAAATTGTATACAAAAAAAATTTTTTTTTGCGTACCTACCTAATCAAAATAAGTTATAGTTCGGTTTAAACCGGTTAACCGGTTTTATTTCCAGAAAAAAACCGAAAACCGGTTAGTTGGAAAGTCCGGTTAATTGGAAGCCCTAATTGACAGTGAACACGCATATACATGCATATTATGGAATCCACGTAAACTGTTTACCTCTAAAACGATCACCTCGGATGGATGCTCGAAGAACTTTTATGCCAACCCTCCTTATTATATAAAGCCCTATTAGTTTTATATATGACACAAATAGAAAATAATTTAGAATTAGTACAAGAAAGTGTTTTATTTTTAATATCAATAATTTCTTTTCCATCTAGAATTGACAGTGTTTACCTTAAAAGTGATTATAATACAATATATTATCAAATCAACAAATCCTTTGTTAATATGTGGTTTGTCGTTTAACTTTTTGTTAAAATTCCACATTTAATTATTATACTGAAGCTGTCTTAGATAATAAATGAACTTACAGTTCGGTATTGATTTAATCTGCGAGTATGTTGTTTTTTTATATTTAACAGGGTGCTCGCGCGTACTTTTCCAAGCCTTTTCCAGCCCACTATGGTTTTAAAAACAACATAAGTTAATTGTTTTTCTTAATGCACTATATGTGACAAACTGTTCGATGTATTTGTAATTACTTTAGTGTTGGGAATTAAACGGAAAAAATATATTATATTACATTGTTTTACGTAAAAATCGATATTCGTTAATGAAAAATTGATGAAAGAGTAGAACAACAATTGTTTTTTAAATTATTTATCACAATTTCGCTTTTTGTGCCGCGAGTTGTTTCAATAAATCAATATAAGCTTTGACAATGATATTCTGTGGAATTCCACCGCTCAAAGCGACGTAAACAAATTATTGAAATAGAATTAAAAATAGGAATCGAGAGAGAAAACAGAAAACATGGCAGAGTTGAATTATTCCGCTTGTTTACATGGCAACTGGCAATATTATGAATACTCTACAAAGGCAATTTTGACGAGAGATATAAACATGTTCACTAGAGTCTAACGTGTAGTAATAATTAAATTATTCGATTCCACCGCTTCCGAAAATGATGACAATAATTTTGTAGGATCTATTAACAAATATTAAGTCGATTAGCATAACTGTAGTACATACATTTAAAACCTCTAGTCCCGGGATCCCAGATGCCGATATCCCGGGATTGTGTCAGTAGTAATGCCGGAATTAAGTAAATTAAAATAAAGTTGAGCGAGATGAAAAATAATAAGGTTCGAAATTTTGATATTTTATTGGGAATTACGTAAATCCGTGTGTTTTTTAAATTGGAAATACTGGAAAAGGTAAAAAAAGCTTCCACGCTAATAATTTTGGAAAATTCTTAGATTTTTGAAATCGACAAATCGAAATGGAATTGTCGCCCGCTGTGGTCTAGGTCTAGGATCAGGTGGGTCTGGGTTAGATTCCCGGTAAGGTCAATGTCAAATTGGATTTGTTCAATTTTAATTTGAGATCTAAGACACGGGTGTCTGTAAAGTAAATTTTCCTTGAGTTAATCTCATGTGACTTTTCTCGTATGATTTTTCAATTTTAAAATATTTGACGCATTGACGTAAGCTGTAATGTCAAATATTATTTTTTAATTAAAAAAACAAGAAAAGAAAAGAAAAGGCATGAAATTGTTTAAAAAATCTCTGAATTTAATTAAATTTATAACCCGAATCCCAATTTATACACGATTTTATATTGAATGTTCAATCCCGGGATTCCGGGATTGAAAAAAATGTCAAAACCGAAATTACAGAATTAAAAAGTGGGTCCGGGATTGTATGTCTTGTATACTTTAATGTTCATTCAACAGTAAATGAAAATCTGAACGTAAGTACATACATATATGTGTATTTAAAAATTCAAAACGGTAGTAAAAGATTAGGTAGGATTAGCATCTTAAAATATATTTGCATATACCTAGTTTGATGTTTGTTTTTTATAGCTCTGTTCTTCTACGGTTTGCAAACCGTCAGAAGTACGCAAAAGAACAGAGCTTATATAAAATGAACGTTGATATTTAAAATGGCCAAAGGATCGCATACGACACCAGAAGCTGAAGAAATGTTAAAACCAACATTATTCTGTCATTTTTTTAATCCATGCCTGCTCTAAACATCCTAACAGAAGCTTTTTTTTCAAGAACTGCTTGTTACTCAGTTGCTCAACAATACCATTTTTTCGAAGATAGTAGGAGCAAAAAGGATATTATTAAGAAGGGACAAGAAGTTAGCTAATCTCTCACATCACAAACATCCATACCTACGAACAGAAATTGATTAATCGATTAAGAAATGCTGTTCGTACTAAGAGACGAATCTCGTCACGAAAGCCAACAACGTTGACCACTGCGCTATGAACAAAATGTTTTCCCCTGCCATTACCATCGAAAATGCAGTAACAGCTGTACTTCTTTAATTTTATCTTAACACTTTACCCATACCTTTCCATATTGGTGCATACAGCTTATAACACAGCAGTGAAAAACGATTTAAATTTTTCATATATGAACAATTTCAAATATTTTTTTGCGATGCTCCAGAAAAAAATAGGCATTAATAAAATAATGACAATCTATATAATAAAGATTCAATGAGTTGAAATTGACTCGATCTTTTTCCAACCCCGAAAATTGTTTTAAAAAAAAATATCTACTACTATCAATACTAAAAAAGACAATTTGAGTCTGACTTGACGTCAGTTCAAGTTCATCCGTGCACTTGAACGCCTGAAGATGCCGAAAGGCAAAACCCAGGTCGTTAGTGACAAAATCTGTGTAAATGTACATAATTTTAACGATTCAAATTTAATATTAAAATTTCACCAAGCACCTTCAGTCGGAATCTTAAATTATATAATGTGAGCTAATCAGCCATTGCGATTTCAATTAATAATACAAATTGAACCAAAATAAATACATATTTCAGTCATTAAATTGTAAAATTATACAAATATTAATTTGTTTGCCTAAACTGTAATGTGAACATAAACTAATTATGTTTTTTGTTTGATCCGATCGAATTTGTGAGAACCGTACAACTGAAGACATTTCTTTGCTTTTAAAACAAAGTATTTTCTAGATCGATTGTAAAAACATTGTTTAACGACTACATCAAAGGCATTAAATTGGACTTCAATTTCTTTCATTCTTTATCGACGCAGATTTCATGAGACTGTTTTTTTTTCTTTGAAAAAATCAATAAATTCCGCGCAAGAGAGGTCAGGCTGTATTTGAAACAAGTCGTAAGTTTGACATTTAAAGAGCTCGTATTTTCAGCGAAAGCGTTACGTGTACGTTTCACAAATATTTTAGAAATTCATATTACATAATTACTATATTGTTACGTTTCATATTTTATATAAGAGGACTTATTAACGTTTTCTGTATAGTTGTCGTGTATTAGATGTTCGTATTGGGCCAAAGGTTAAAATAACGAAATGAAAACTTTCGAAAAATGATTTTTTTTTCATTACTTTCTTCAATTGCCCTACTCAACAATGAAACAAAAAGACCTTAGAAAAAAATGTTCGATAACACCAAGTCTTTTTTAAATTCTTGTTTTCTTTCCTTACCTTCTAAAATAAAGATATAAAGCGGCTGACTTACAACGAAATTTCCTTAAATCATTTTCCAATAATGTTCTATATTGGCAATGAATATTACCGCAAAGTTTTCTCAATAAATTAACATGACATAGCAACGTCCGTTGTCTATTGTAGTGGTAACTAAAATAATGTCATTAAAATTGTATAATTTATTTTTACCATGTTGCTTCCCAGTGTGGAGCATATGGCATCCAAATAGAGTTTATTTCAACAGAAGTGTTTCGACGAAAACTGTTAAAATAATAGGCTTAGGCTAAGACAGGACTAGAGGTTAGCTAATTGCTCTCGCTACGCTTCGTTTTTAGTATGGGATGGGTGTGGGAGGGGCGTGAATTCAAGACATAATCCATGCCGTTGAACGAAAATTCAATAATCGATTAATAAATCAATTTATAAAACTGTCCGTACTTGGATTCGCACCCATGACCTTTGTAAACGAAGACAACAGCGTTTACCAGACGGCTTAACAATTTACCATGTTTAAAAAATCCACTTTGCAAAAATTTTGATAGTGAATATTTACTTTTAAGAATTACTTTTAAGCTTCTCCTACACAACCTCTCTAATTAATAATTCATTGTTAATTTGACTAAAGCTTTGGTATTGATTTCTAATTCTTTGTCGTAAGTCTTTGTTATTATTTTTACTTAACTTGATATAATTAACTCTGATCGATTTATTTTTTATTAGTCGAAAAATCTCGTGATAGCTGTGTATAATTTATTAATAAAAATTGTAATATTGATCATAGTGTATATTATGTTCAATCCTTTTAATTGAATAAAACATAATCTTCTTGAAATAATCAAAAAATATCATAAATTAATTATATAAAAATAATATTTGAAACTTAATAGTTGTAAATTTTAATTAAAATTAATTTTGATCGGGTCATTACAGGAGCGATATTCAATATTCAATTAAAGTTTTACTACATTTTCACCGAGTTATCAATATATCCGATAATTTAAAAAAAATATATTGTGTTTAAAATATTTTGGTGGACCGTATTTTATAGTGTAATCATAACAGATGATGTTTTTTTTACATATTAATTTCTTACAAATTTATTGTGATTGACAAAAAATAATCTGTGTTTTAAAAATTTCTACAGCACGAATAAAGTCAAAGTGCCTTATTTGTAAAACAGTTATGTTAATCATTTATCAGTATTTTTCGATCCTTAAAATATGTAATTTAACTGAATTTTGGAAATTTCATGGAAAAAGTAAAATGAAAGAATATAATATTCATATATTTACATATATGGAAAATAGCATTTATCATACACACATTGTGTTTAACCATAAATATTTAAATATTTGCCACATATTATTTTAATGATTTGTGTTATTATTTTTTTTAAGAAATATAACACTTTTATGAATTTTCACACTTATCTGTTCAGGTAATCTTTCGATGCAAGTTTGTAAAAAATATTTTTTTATTGCCCACTAAGTTATTTCATTTGATTTATTATTTGGTGCGATACCTGTTTCACCTCTCTGAAAAGCATTTTAAACGAAATTTAGCTTAACAGATATGTGTAACGTGCACGTTGATTCTTAGTCATAACTCATATACTACAAAATGATGGGTGAAAAAGTTTTTTCTGATGATGCTAGACACAAACAACAAAAATATAAATTATAATACTTATACTTGAAAACGAGAATTCCATTAAAAATAATAATTAATTGCAATGATCAACCCGTCTTCAAGAATGTTATTTATTATTAATTATCTTTGAAATCTTTTTATATTTAATATATAAAGTATGTTTCCAATATGTATTTAATCATTAAAACTCCACCCTTTATTTCTCAATTTATAGATAATGGATTGAAATAAATCTCTACGTTGTATATAAAAAAATAATCTTTAAATAGAGGTCCAAAGATACTCATTAAAAAGCAAAATCTGTGTAACATAATAATAAATACATTAATTTATGAAATGAAAGCTTTTGTGTGTTTACATATTATAAAATATTAATAACTTAACGTAGACACCAGATATAGGTTTAAGCCTACTGTGGATAAGGCTTCATTTTTGCAGCCGAGCAGGTGGCAAAAGGGAGCGCTATTTTGCCATCACCCACGCCCTGCAAGCCTCGTTACTCGTTATGCCACTTGATGGATTGGTGTCCCAACACTAAGCCGACGCCCCTCTGCCGACGCCTCGCTTAAAGGCGTCGCTTTATAAACTTTCACCAACAACACGCACGCAGCCTTTTCATTGCCAATACACTCTACGTACGTACGTTACTGAAATACTACAATACAGCCTTTTTGTCTACCTTCTTAAAGGACACGTTTAATCTATTGCTTGGCCACATGCTAGTTCTTTTCACAATTTAGTTGGTGCAGACAAAACGAGACCGTTTCGGAAAAAAGAAATATGTTTAAAAAAGTACAGAGTATTCGTATTTTTTTCTAACCATTTACGCTTTCAAAGTGGAGAATATGGACTCTTACTGGAATTCTACGCAACATAAGTGTTTCTACGAAAACTGCTTATGACTAAGTTTCTCAACATCTCTTTTTTTTCCAAAGTGAGTATGGATAGAAGGATAGCACTAGTAAAGGACAAATGTTTGGCTTATCGCTCTCGCTGCATCCCATTGTTAAGATAGAATGGGTGGAAGCGGGGAATTCGAGACATCGCATACATCTTTGCCTTCGAATGGAAATTCATAAATCGATTGAAAAATCAATTTAGAAAAACTGTCCGTACTGGGATTCGAACTCGTGACCTTTGTAACTGAAACCAATGACGTTGACCACTCGTTAACGCAGCCGGTCTAAAAAAATGTATATAAATTTAAAATATAGAAACGATATGTATGAATATATTATTGTTCCAAATTCAACGTTTTATTTGGTCAAATATTTTTCAACCATAAAAAAAAACATTTTTTACTACTTTAAGATTTTGACTGAAAGTGCTTGGTGGAATTTTAATATTAAATTTAAATCGTTCAAAAGATGTACATTCACACAATTTTTGTCAATAACGACCCAGGTTTTGCTTTTTGGCATCATCAGACGTTCAAGTATACGGATGAACTTGAACTGACTTAGTGACAAAACTTGTGTGAAGAAGGCACATAATTTGAACGATTCAAATTTAATTTTTACTACGATAAAAACGTGCTTCAATAGTTGAATGCATTTTAAGTTTAAAATTATAGTAGAAAAATTAATTTAAACTTGTAGAAGTACTTTTTTCTCTACATATATCATATTGTATGTCTTTAGTGCAAGCATGCTGATTTACAATATCGTAAACCTTGGCACTTAAAAGTTTAAATGTCAAAGTAGGGCTTGGCCTGCGACACGTATACTATATCGCAGTGCGAGTTTAGTGTTCATAATAATCAGGCTATCAAAAAAGCCTCATTACAATCAATAACTTTGAACTACTTTTGGATATCAATTTGACATTTACTTGGAAAAAAAAGCTTTTCATATAATTAATTTCGATTAAAGTATGACGTGGGTACATTTTGACATCGATAAAGCATAATGGCTGATTGCTATGTCAATATGTCATCATTTTTGATTATATAATTATATATGATCGACAATTTACGTCACCGGTATAAATTCTACTCGCTTTTTTTAAAACAATTATAAAACGATATTTTTCAGCGATCAAAATAATATGACATTTAATTTATGCCAAGTCCGTGTTATCACTAGGGCATCCAATCCCGGAGCCATTTTCCAATCCCGGGATTTCGGGATTGATTAATTTTCAATCCCGAGATCGGGATTAGCTCACCGAGGAATTTGAAATCCTCAATTTGCTATACTTTTTTCTCCAGATTGTCTCAAACCTCGTTTTTTTTTTTTAGCTCACCGAGGAATTTGAAATTCTCAATTTGCTATACTTTTTCCCCAGATTGTCTCAAAACTCGTTTTTTTTAGCTCACCGAGGAATTTTAAATCCTGGATTCGCTATACTATTCCACCAGATTTTTTTTAGCTCTTGCAATTCCAAAATCGTATCAATTTTTGGGATTTGCTAAAAATTTCTCAATCCCGAAATCAAACGGGTACCCGGGATTGGATGCCCTAGTTATGATCTATCAAATTATCTTTTAACGAGAGTCACATGTCGTTTCAAAGACCTGTAGAAATTATAGTTATTTATGTGATTACTTTTCCAAATAATTGAACGTAATTAAAATCATATCGTTAGTTTAATTGATCCAGATCACCATAATTTTTTAATCTATGTCTACTCCCAATTTGGAGCATATGGCCACCTAATGGAGGTATCTCAACAGAAGTTTTTTTACGATAACTGTTTATTACTCTGTCGCTCAACCTGTCTTATTCAAAGAGAGTAGTAGAATAACAATAAGGTTAGAACAGGACTAGTGGTTAACTACGCTAGTGGTACGCTCGCTACGTCCAATTGTTAAAAGATTGGGAATGGTGGGAGGGACCTTTCATACATCACAGATACCCATGCTTTTTAACAGAATCGATCGAAAAATGCTTTTCGTACTGAAAATCGAACCGTGAGGTCTGGCACGGACAACCACAACGCTAACTGCTGCGCCATAGGTCCCGACACCATTCATAACTGTTAGCGACTAATTTTTATTCTAAATTATTAAATTACTTAATTTAATTTTTATATATACACGATACAACTTTTTACCAAGCGTCTTGCGTCAAGCACTTGAATGCCTGAAGATGCCGAAAGATGAAACCCGGGTCGTAAGTGAGACAACTTGTGAGAATGTACATAATTTGAACGATTCAAATGTAAGTGTTACTAATTATCAGTTGATAATGCTTTGTCAAACCGGACCTGATCTTGCTAAATAAAATTGGAAACAAGTACAAAAAAATATTGTGCTTTTTTAATGTAATGCTTTTCCACTAAGTATTGACAGTGAATCCTTCTAAAAGTGATTAACTTTCATATTTAAAACACATCTTTAGTTTAATTGTTTGATCTAAGCTTTTATCGTAAAGAATGTGTTCTCAGTACGTCACTGATAAAAACGAAAAGCACAACGTTCCGTTGCTACCAACTTGACAGGGAGGGGCCCAGTTGGATCAAATTGCTTTGGACTCTGAATTCTAAGTAGCAGTATACCTTTATTATGCAAAAGAGAGGCTGGGTATCCACTAACAACAGGTACTCGACACACCCAACTCTGTAGGCAAGTCAACTCCTTCTCACCTGTCGTTATAAATGCAGAAACGTGTCAATGGTTGTCATTAAGAAACATTTGTTGTTCGTGTAGGATCTGGGCAGGACGAAAAAGAGTAACAAATTATGTATGTGTTACAAAAATATAGTCTTCAAGCTTTTACATTATTACATACACATATACACCCAGGACCGGCGCTACCATATAGGCAAAACAGGCAATCACCTAGGGCGCAAATCATTAGAGACGCATAAATTGAGTAATCAAATTATTTTTATAATCTAATAACAAATAAAAGTAGGTTTTTTTAATGTTTGTATCTGTTCGTTATAATTATGTATCGTATTATATAAACTTCGTAAAGGTTGAGCGACTGAGTAACAAAAAGTTTTCGTAAAAAAAATATGTTGAGATACTTCCATTAGGAGGCCATTTGATCCACATTAAGAGCGGACATGCATATAAAAAAAATATTCCACAGTTTGTTTAAAAAAGGGGGCGCGCCAATAACCGTTGCCTAGAGCGCCAAATAGCCTCGCGCCGGTACTGTATACACCGGGGTGGGCTGAAGGGGCTTACACGAGCCCTTTTGCAAATTGTCCTAAGGCCAGCGAACCCTTTGTTAATTAAAGAGAAAACAAACTATCAGATCAAATTAGTATATTACTGTTTTTGACTTGTATATTATCTACGACAGCTTCAATATACACAGTAGTACATTTTTTGCCATTTATATTGATAATTTTACTGTAAATTGTATACTATTACATATTAGAAGTGAGTTGAGTAACAATCGATTGCTTATTTAAGTATTGCATATAATTGCATAGGAGTGATAAAAAAATTCACTCCTTCCCCAGAACACTGAGAATTGCTTTGAGATTAAGCGAGCTCGTTGTTAACGTATTGGCAGCCCACCAATGTATATACATACAACACACCGTGGCGCCAATTAGTGTATTTTTAATCTTTCACATAAAAAAATTCTCTTAAAGAAATATCTGTCAAAAAAGGAAAAACACGATTTTGTAAGCTTATATTTCATCTAATTTAATATAAATTTTACTAAAATCAATAAATTTGAGTGATTTCAGTAAGAAAAACACATTTTTCATATAATATCTTCCAATATTTCTTCAACATTCATAAACTATTTTTGTATAAACCAAACCAAAAATTCGTATGGCATACTTTGTTAAAAAAATCATAACATGCGCGGTTCAAAATAAGTCTTTCCCATTGGACGGAACGACCACTTCAAAAATGTGCAGTTCAAAACAAACTGTTAGCATTGGGCAGACATATTATTTTAACAAAAAATCTGTTAATATGAAGATACCTGGAAATTTAATACTCCGTTGATATAAAAATAAACATAAATGAGTTATTTCACAAACAAACATATACGTGTGACGTTTTTTTTTTTAATTACATTATTTCGTCAAATTAATTAACACGCTACATCCCATTTAACATCCACACCCCTGAATTCTTTGACGCTTTTGATAGTATGTGACGCTCCCAACACTTTGGGAATCGTTTTTTTAACGGCTTCACGCACGCCCGTCCTTCCTCCGTTACGCGAATAAATATACAACAATTTATTTTTACCAGAAATTTATGTCCTTTAGAAAAAGGAGCAAAGGTTAACAAACCAGACGACCCTTTACGGTTTTATTACGGTAAGAAAACACAATAACTTATGCAAGTCTTTATGTTTGCACTAATAAACATAAGATAGTTTGGCCGCTTTACGGTTTGGGGAGGTATTAATTAAATTAAAGCAGACCGCAAACAGGTACAGAGCTTAATAACTATTAAAAGTTACTAGAACCCTTTTGTATCTGAAGAATTATGTGCCTTGTTTACAAGTGAAACTTTTCAAAAGTCACCCCGCTTACTGGTTGAAGTAAATTGTACGTAAAAGATTATCTGAAAGCTTAGCAATTGGTTTAGCCACTTCAGCTTCTAAAGTGTAACAAAGTCGATGTTTGTGTGAAAAGATATTGTATGTCCGGTTTTCCATATTTTAAGAACGTCGAATTCAAACAACGTTTTTGCATGCTAAATATTGTTGAAATCAACATATTATTTTTTTCATATCAATTAAAACGTCCAGAAACGGTTTTTCCTATCATAAGCATCTTCAACTTATCTAAATGGGGAGTGTATTATTTTTAGAACACAATGCTTTCCCACAAAGTATTGATAGCAAACTTCTGCAAAGTGGTATAATAAATGTGTATATTTGATTTGGTTTTTAAAACAGGGACATAAGAAACATATTAACTAATACGTTGCCGACATACCAAAATAAAAATATCTATTCAAGATGTATATTCACTGTTTTTTAAAAAAAAGCTGCCGGAACTCATTTCTTGTCACAATTTTTTTATAATCCATATTCGATCCTTATGTGAAACACATGGCTTCCTAATGACGGTATTTCAATAGTGGTTTGTTAAGAGAACTGCTTGTTACTCGGTTACTCAAACTCTCCTTTTATCTACTGAAAGAATTACTCCACGAAAACGCAAATCGCCTACAGCAGTGTTAAAAAGTGTCGAAATTATGTTTCCTCTTTTCAAAAACTTATTTTGTAATATAAAGGTTCACATTGACATCACAGTTAAGATCTTTTATGTCTAAACTAAGCTCTGACAATTATCAGAAAGCGTAACGCATCAATACAAGATTCGGAAATCAAAAGTTTTCAAATATTTTTTTTCGAATATTAATTTGAAACATTGAAAATGCCGAGAGAACAAGTGCCGGAACGCCGTTCAACCGCGTTACATGGAAAGGAAAGCACTGTGTATATTCATGACATAAATACCAAAAACATTGTAAATATGTCTTCCTTATATCTAAAGTGTAACTATTCGTCAGCTTTGTTGACACATAAGCCATTTATTTTATGACCAAGTGCCACTCGCATTAGAGTGAATTGCGTCTTTATTGCGAAAAGTTTTGTAGAGTGTGAACTGTACTTGCGGGTAACTCTACGAGAGGGACTTAATGGCTGCGCCAAATTCAAATCTAAAGAAACAACACCTTCTGAACCTTATTTTACAAAGTATTTTTTACTGTAGTAACTTTTAAATATTTCAAATTGATTTTTTTGTTATAATTTAAGATTCCGACTGAAAGTCGTTGTTGGAATTTCAATATTAAATTAACATAAATGATGACGGATGAACTTAAACTGACAATCAGTTCAGATTAATCAGTGCACTCGAACGCCTGAAAATGCCGAAAGGCGAAACCCGTGTCGTTAGTGATAAAACTTGTGTGAATGTATTACATAATTTTAACGATTCCAATTTGATTTTATTGTTTTTTGTTATGAATATAAAATTATATTTGCCGATTAGTTAGAAAACTGTAGAAGTTTTCGAAGCTGTCTTCGTTAAATTTGAATCAAAATTGACTTTTGATTACGTATTACAAGTACAATTTTTTAGAAAATATAAAACAAATATTCATAGCTCCGTTATTTCACTCCGGTTCGGACAGGGGGTTCACTTATTACGAGATATACTCGATGAGAATTTTTGCAAGTCAAATGAGATTAACTGAAGGAGAATTAACGTCACAAACATCCATGTATTAGATCTCAAATTTAAATTGAACACATACACTTTGGCATTGCCCTTACTGGGAATCGAACCCAGACCCACCTGATCGGTAGAGCAAGCTCTCACCACAACTAGACCGCAGTGGGCAACTTTATATACTGTTGCAGAAATATCTTGGAACATTTCGGTTTTTATTGATTTAATAAACATTTATTTTGTTAAACTCCATTAATAATAAGTTCAAGAATAACAATTTTTAATTAATAATAATTCAATTTTTACTGTTACTTGGTGGAAAAGTATTCAATTTTGAAACACAAAACATTTTTTGTTCAAACTTCACATGCATTTAAAAGGATCAATTATTTTATCACTTGAAAATGTTTGTGAAGAGCGTTAACACGATCATGATTCTACAAAATAAATATGGAATAAGTATAAAAGATTGTTATGGTAAGCTATCATGAAACCAAAATAGCAATTAACTTAATTTAAAATATGTAAAACTAAAATACTCCTATATTTTTTACATTTATCAGAGATGTAAAACACGTGCCACAACCATTTGATTAAGAAACCTATTATTTTAGTTTCAATATTTAATAATATTCTTCTCGAAATTGAAAACGCAATGATAGTATTTACTGATTAATAAAATTCTACCAATATTTTTTTGATTCAGCTTTATGGTACTACTACGGAATCTCTCGTAAAGTTATAAACTATTTTACACTTCAAACTTATCAAATCGCTTGTCTATTTCAAAGTTTGATGGAAATCACTTTGTAAGACTATGAAACTAGGTAGATTAACTTATCTTTAGAGGACTAAGTTCAAATAATTTCAATACCATTTGTCCATGCGTCATCAAAACTCAACTTCACCTTACTTAAACTTAGATTTATTACCACTCGCCTCGCTACAACGCTTCGTACTAGAGGTCTGCAAGGGCCAAAATTTTACAAAACTACCCGGTCCGAGCCCGAAAAACTCACGCCCGACCCGGCCCGGGCCCGAGTCTAATACCGCATTTGTTACCCGAACCCCGAAACTCCTTATTTTAGCTCGCCGAGAAATTTGAAATCCTCAATTTGCTATATTTTTTCCCAGATTATCTCCGAAAGTCCTTTTTTTTTTTAGCTCACATAGGAATTTGAAATCCTCGATTTGCTATACTTTTTCCCATATCATATCCCAAATTCCCAAGCCCGGCCCGGCCCGAGCCCGACTCTCAATTGCGCTTACCCGCCCAAGCCCTGCCCGCGTAAAGGGTCGGGTAAGAGCCCACGGGCCAGGCCCGGGCCCGTGCAGACCTCTACTTCGTACATACCGGTTAGTTGGATGAATGTGTAGGTTAATGCTGTGCTTTGATTATCTGTAGTACGTCACATTAAAACCAAGATTTAACGTACGTCGCTGCTAGCAAACATAAACGATTAAATGCATAGATGACTACAAAAAGGACAAACTTTTGTTTTGGCTTTTTCGCTAAACAGAAATCAATTTTACCTTTTATTCTTATACCCAATGTTAAAATATATCTTTACTCTTCATATTGTTTCAATAAATGTCTTGCCTACACATGCTAAGCCATTTGAACAGAGAAAGCTGGAGTTTTGGCAGGCATTGATTATCGACCGTTTTTTAACCCCCAAGGACTATCGTGACCAAATGGTCACAGTAAACATCTATTGTCTATCGATCCCACTATTCATTCTTTTTGTACCTGAATATCGTTGCTTTCGTTTATATTTGGTTAAGAAGGGTACAGACTTCAGTTAATAATCAGCCGCGGGGACAGAAACAGCCACCAAAAGCACATGCGATTTTTTGAATTTCCGTTTTTTTTAATGGAATTTTTGAAACTATTAGTTATTTTTTTATCAAAATTTCAAATTATTTACAGATTTTTTGCTAATATATTTTTATTAAAATTATGTTGATCTAAAGAGGTCAAATTGTAAGCATTTTTTAAAATTTCACGTCTAGCTATATTTCAACCCCGAATGTTTGCGGGCCCATACGGTCACGCTCGTTCTTACTATTGTCCGTACACAATATTAGACGGTAATAAAAGGATGAACATGAGTTTCACTTTCTAAAAAATTTCCCAAATTTTATTTGGGTTTATAATAGATATCATTTGCCACTTATATTTATTCTTATATTTATTTCTGATGATTTTTTAATTGTATGTTATAGGTGTTAAGCATTTTAATTTTGTGTAATTATAATGTTATTTGTAAATCCTTTTCATTGTTAATAGTTGCTCACACCTTTTGTTTAAATTTAAATTTGTTTAAATATCACTGTTTATATATTTTTCTTATCAGTTAATAATGCTCGCGATGATCGAAACCGGTCCTGATCAAATAAATTTTATGTGGAAAAAGTACTAAAAATATTAAAGCGTTAAATTAAAAACGATTTATTTATTGTCATTAAAGCTATGTCTTTTAAAAGTTTAAGAGCAAATACATAGCTATATGTTGTTACTTTATGTTTTAACTATTTATATATTTTTTTACTATGTCCGCTCCCTATGTGGAGCATATGGACTCCTAATGGAGTTTATCTCAACAGAAGTGTTTCTGCGAGAACTGCTTGTTACTCAGTTGCCCAACCTCTCTTGTTCCAAAGAGAGTAGGAATAGAAAGATAGGGCTAGGACAGGACTAGTGGATAGCTAATCACTCTCGATACGCTCCATTCATAGGATAGGATGGGAGGGGGGAATTCAAGACATCACATACATCCATACCTTCGAACAGAAATTGATTTTTCATACGATTTATAAAACTCTCTGTACTGGGATTCGAGCCAGTGACCTCCGTAAACGAAGCCAACGACGTTGACCACTTGACCACACAGGCAGATTTAACTTTATTACTAGTTTTACAATATTTTTTGGGTGTTCACTGTCAATACTTGGTGGAAAGGCATTATATTAATAAAAACACAATATTCCTTTTTACTTCATTCCACTTTATTTAATATGTCAGGACCGGTTTCGCTCATTGCGAGCACTGACAACTGACAGATGACAATGCTCGCAATGAGCGAAACCGGTCCTGACATATTAAATAAATCGGAATGGAGTACAAAGAAATATTGTGTTTTTATTAATAGTTTTACAATAATTTTAAAATATGAACTTTTTTATGATTCATTCACGTCTCTTTTGTTGATTTTTGATTATTAGTTTTATTTCTATACGATTTACAATGAGACCGGAAATGATGAAGAAAATTTACTTTCTTAATACTTTAAATCTAGAACGAATAATACAAAGGTAGCCATCACTTTTCTTTGAAGAATACGACATCTAATACGCAAAAAGAAAACTCAAAGACATTTTTTTCCAACATAAATTGTTAATGGTTGGTTGAATTTCACTACAGAGTTTTCTAGTTTCTGTTTCAAACCAGAGGTAAAGTTAAAATTTATTTGTCGCAGGAGAATTCCAGAATCAAAGAAATCACTTCAATATGACAATTTCAATGTCTGATTTCCCTTTTTCTTGGCAAAATCAAGCAGAGTTTTTAAAGATTAGCATAATGTAAACAAAATATATTTTATTTCTACTTTCGGAAAGTTTTATAGTTGTGTAGCAATGACTTTTAATACTTGATTAATTAAATTAATTCATTCGTACAAAAAAGATGTGAAAGATATTCCATCTATAAAACAACCCTTATACAACCATTTCTATCAATGGGGTGTCCTATGTAACTATCAATTGTTTTTAATCGATTGAATATTTATAAATGGTAATTAATTCAGAACAAATCAACCCTCTTTATATTCTAAGCCAACGCAAAGCCGTTTAACCCTCAAAAACCCAGCTAAGTAAAGATCGTGCCCTATCTGAAATTACAAAGTTGCAGAAATGAAATCTTTTTAGACAACATTAGTATGCATGACGAGGAAGGATTTATCTCACCAAATTTGTTTTAGTAACGCGGAAGACGGCGAAACATTGAATTAATTTGTAAATACGGCTTTAACCAAACAAACACGAACATTTACATATTCTTACTAAGCAACGAATTATTTTTAATCTGATCATGATATATTTGAGTATTCTGATACGGTTGTCAAAAACATAATAAGACATACTTTTGAAATAAGATAACGATATTATGCAGTTACCATCAAGTTACCTTACAGTTTAAGTCAGAGACTGGCCATGTTAAAATAACTACGTCAAGTTTTCGATAAAATAATCTCAGTACTTTTCCTTATAAGAGTGAAGTTTCACTATTCACAGTATTCAAGAGTTTTTCGTTATTTTTCCCCACATATAAATCCGTCAGCTGACTTAATCTTTTTACACATTCTTTATCAATACACTACTACCTTGCCTGAATGTATACACGAAAGGGATATAAAGATTGCTTTTTTTTTAAATGGCTCGGAGACTCGTTTTAGTATGTATTTTGTACCAAAACGTAAATGTTGTACCAATTTTTATGAAAAAATAATATCGTCTGCTTGTATAGTTTGTCAGTTTTATCATTGAGTTCCGACATCCTACTTTAAAGGAATGTTTCAAAACTGTTATCACTGACAATTATACAATTCCCAACGGAGGTAATTGGAATTTTAACATATACCCTAACATATACCCTATTCGTCAGCGCTTGCGTAGAGATGAAGTGTGTGCGTGTGTGAGCGTGAACCTTCAAGTGATGTTTTAACGGACAGCATTTACACTCTCTCTCTCTCTTTCTCTCTCTGTTATTATTAAACGTACCAGGTGAACTCTTGACAGGTGGCACTGTTACTTGGTAATAATTTTTAGTAACAATATTTGTATTAATTTTAATTGCCAGATTTTTACATACACATATCTACAAAGCAGCTTCAACAAAACTTTCTCTTTTAGAATAAATGTTTGAGAGTTAACATTTTTTTGTACGGCTTAAATTACGTGGCCTAATTCAAAGTAACATGTATATTTTTACATTTTTTTTTTGCACGATCGTTTTGAATGGAACGTATTCTCAGTGTAAAACGAGGATATAATAATTACGAGAAAAAATATTTGAATAACAACTAATAATATTTATTACAAAGAATGCACGATAAATATCGCGTTAATATAATGCGAAGCACGTGTTACACGGTTGGCTGTCGACAAATACGCAAAGGAATATAAAACGCAATCGTCAATCAAGATCGTTCGTGTTTTCCGTGGTACGGAAATTGAGTGAAAGTATCTCAATCTGCGCCAACTTTAAGTGGTTTTAGTAATGTTGTATGTGTTCCAAAAAATACTTACGTTTTTGTAGGTTAGGTCATTAGAAGGAAACAACACCGTTTCATTGTTTGCAGCAAAAGTGGGACTTACCTGGAAAAAGAAGAAATACAAATAAAATATGATTGTAGAAATTACGATATATATTTCTTGCCATGGGGGATAATTTTAAAAGTTTAAAGTTGGTACGCGAAATCATTATATTAAACAAACTAAGGATACAATTTTGCTGGACAATGTTACAACTACGTGTTCGAGTGATCAACGTCATTGCCTTCTTTTACGGAGGTCGCAGGCTTGAACCCTATAATTAATTGATTTTCAATTGATTTATGTATTTCTGTTTGAAGTCATGCATGTATATCTCGAATTCCTTCCTTCCACCTATCCTATCCTAAAACTGGTACGTAGCAAGAGCGATAAACTAACCACTAGTCTTTTTCTCGTGATATCTTTATATCCTTACTCTGTTTGAAAAAAAGAGAAGTTGAGTTTACGTAAAAATACTTCTATTGAGACAAACTTCAAAAAGAGTTCATATGCTCTGAATTGAGAGCATATGTAAAAACTGCAGAAGGAAGAATTAACGCATTGAAAGACATTTCACACATTTACGTGTAACAATTCACATCTTTAATTTATAAATTAATGTTACCTTTATTTCACGCTGCTTTGTATTTTACTCTATTTTTTGATTAAATTATTTGTTGTTGTTATCAAAAGAGTACCAATAAAACGGACGATTTTTTTGTATAGAAAAAAGATATTACGTAAACACAAAAACAAAAACAGTTTTCCCGTGAGATTACAAAGAGATTTGTTTTTCAATTTAACATAAAATTTAGATAACATTCCAATAATAAAAGTATTTTAAGTATTGAATAAATATTTGTGTTTGATGGTAGTATTATTATAAAAGCGATTTTCAATGCTTTTTTTATTATAATATCCTGGAAATAATAATAAAAATATGCGAAGCTTTTTATATACACTCGAGATTTCTTGAGTGAGAGAAAAATATTTTATTAAAAACTTTGTACGTGCCGGTTGTGTTTAATAAAATATCTCGGTAAACATGGCGGAAATCCGTTAGAAATCCGAAAATGCCAGAAGTTACTCACTTAATCAATCTTACATACGGTGGCTAATTAATATTTATCATAACGTACGTAGCATATAAAGGTTAGCGTCGTAATTTTATATATTTCGAGAGTAAATTAACAATTTCTGATCCTTAAGAAAATTATGTAATATAACAGCTCAACTGTTTCATAAAATAAGCACGTTTTCTCAGTCTTAACTTGGAAGAGTTATTAATTTTTTTGGTACCAGCTTGTGAGAATTTTTTAATAATAAATACAATTACAAAAAAATTATAATTCACCAGACAGCATTTTTCTTAATATTTTTGATTAATTAAAAAAAAATGTTTTGTCTTGAAGAGTATTTCACTAATTAAAAAAATTCATCACCAATAGTTTACGTCTCATGGCAATATATCATATCATAATGTTAAACAATAGCAGATTTTTTAATTATACATTTATTGTGTGAATTAATTGACATCCATTAAAGACGCATCACGCCACCTTCATAATTAATCATTTGACGTTGACGTGTTTTCAAAATATCTATCAATTTTTGCATGACTTGTTGATTTAAATAGTTTGTTATGTTTACGGTATTTCAAGAGAGTTCAACTGAGTACAATTTAATCAACAATAAACACTAAATACAAGGCTTGAGTAGTTTACAATTTCATTAAATATAAACAAAATAGAAAACCATAAAAATAGCTTTCATGACGTCAATAATAAAAATGCTGAAAATACAGATATTAGAATTCGTCATAAAACAATCGAATCATGTTTTTCACAATTAGGTTTAAAAAAAAAGTAAATATTTTTCATTCAAATAAATCTGACCAACATTTTAATTTTGTACGCTTATAAATAGTATGGCTCGTATTTTTCCGGTCAGAATTTATATTAAATTGGTCAGAATGAATATTAAATGGTTATAATATATCGGTCAGAATAAATAGTCAACATTTAAATGAAATAAAATAAAGCCTAACCTAACCGAAATGGCCATAAAATGTTCTGACCGTATAATATATTTATTCTGACCTTTCATATTTTTATTCTGACCAAAGATTAGATTAAATTCTGACCATTTAATTTGTTCCCAAATTAGTATTTATTCTAATTTATAAACTACTTCAACTGATATAAATGGTAAGAAATGTTTTAAGAAAATGTTAAAATATATTTTAAAAAATCAGGAAAAGTCATGCTAAATGATTCGGCTTTTTACAAATCATACAATAACCAAACTGAAAATATAAATTACATGAACCTGTATAAACTACGGAGTAATGAATATAGTTGTCAATAAACTATAAAGAAACGAGAAATCTGTGATTTGTAGATTAAGATATTTGCAAAAATTTATAACCCTTTTAATTTTACTTAATTCTATAGAATAGACGTTTTGGTTTGATTTTTATTAAGACTGTGAATGTACAATGATATTGAGATTAAATGCTAAAGAAACACTGCTACGAAAATGGCGTTACGTAACTTTTATTCGCCCATGATCGCCCAACCGAAATTTAAGCGCTTATTGTTTTTCATTATATACACTGATTAAATTATGCGACATGGTGTATTTTTAAGCATTTATGATTGAAAATAATGTTGATTTGACTTAAGTAGTTTTGGTCTCTAAAAAAGAAAATAGATCGATTTTTTGTTATTGTGTTGAAAAAAATACCATTTATTGAAATAAGTCAGAGACAAATAGTAAAATCGTAATGTATAAAACTTGATAACACAATGAGGTGTTGTAGATTGTCATAATATTTTTTCTTTTGTTATGGATTTAATTAAAACACTTAATTCTATTATAGATGTTTCACTTTATTGGCATAATAAAGTTTATACAAATGTATTATAATAATTCACTTGATCAAAAAAAATCAGAATACAATTATATAAGTATTGCTAATTAAATTTGAATCGGTCAAACTATGTACATTCTCACAGATTTTGTCACTAACGACCCGGGTTTCGCCTTTCGGCATCTTCAGGCGTTCAAGTGCACGGATGAACTTGAACTGACGCTTAGTAAATGAATGTTTCGTGTTTAAGTATTGCTAAGTTATACTGAGCTATTGGACCTTTTGATTAATACTGACGTGAAACGAATGAATTTTCTTTTTTGACGATCGAAAGCTTATTGTTACATTGAAACATTTCATAAAATTCGAGTGCAAGTAAATAAGATAAATTATAATTATAGAATGTCAGAAGTAATCAATATTGTACAGTGAACGATGGGGTGTATACACAACACTTTGTTTAAATATTGACATTATAATATAATATGTGACGACTCACAGAATCCTATCGTTCTAGGGCAAAGGCATTAAGCAATTTAATGGAAGCATATATTCTGCTTTCATCACAATTAATGCCTTCGCAAATTCCATCATTTATTCTCAGTTATGTTTCAATGTTTCGCTCATTTTATTTGACAAGTAACAACAACATAATATGAAAGACGACTGTGCCGTTTACAAATGCGTAAGATCATATTCGTGTTATACGAGGAAAACGCTATACCGGAACGAAAATAGAAAGCTTCCTAGGGGACACCTACCCCTGGCGTACAAGTGTTAAGTATCTGGTTCACACTCCAATTTGTGTGACATTCATTATGTTGACGTGCGAGAAACATTACCTAAAATAAATTCTATAGAACAGGATAGTTTTCGACGTATTACGCAGGTTTTGTTCACAAAGACGACGGCGTGAAAAGACGATGAATGGATATACAATGGCATTATCACTAGACAAATGGTGACAATGTATATGCTCATTTCTCTAAAAGGAATCAAATGAAATTGGAAGAACTTTATTTAAATGTAACATATATTTCAGAGTAATAAATATTTATGTATATATGATGAATGAGATTTTTTTCTCATAACAATATGATTAAAATAAAACAGTGTTAAATTTTACAGGAACTACATTAATGAAACAATTTATAAATAAACAATTCGTCGTCATCAGAACTATTCTAAGTACAGTGAAACCCCGATTCTACGTTTTCAAGGGGCCGGAAAAAATAATGCGGGAAAGCGATAATGCAGGAAATCTTCAAATAATACTAAAAAATGTTTAATTTTCAAAAAACTTATTTATTCATGTAACTAAATGCAATGTAAAACTATTTGAGCGAAAAAAAAATATCCTACAAAAACGGTCAATCGGGATAATAATTGGGATGGGACGATAATATTTAGATGATAGATCGAAGAAATCAGTAAATCGGGAAATGATAAACGTGGAATTATTAAATATTGTTATGACGGGGTCTTGGTCGAGTAAAAAATAAACGGTCCATGCAAAAAACGAAGATTGCGAGAACGGTAGATCGGGGTTCCACTGAAAAAAAGCGCGAAACCAAATGCGAGGTGAGATTATTTATGAGAAATATCTAACGAAAACGGTCAATCGGGATAATATTTTGACGGGACCAAAATATTTAAACGATAGATCGAGGAAAACGGTAAATCGGGGAACAATTAATGCGGGATTCTTTTACATTGTTCTTATGGGTGTTTAGCCGGGACTATGAAAAATAAACGATCGATGAGGGAAAACGAACAATGCGAGAATGGTAGATCGGGGTTCCACTGTATGTATAGTGAAGCGGAGTTCAACAATGTATCAACTGTACCTTATACCCTACTTATGATACATACTTTTGAGTTGCTTCATACATTAGAAGAAAATGGTAAAAGGCGTTATGCGTATAATATTAAATAATTTAAAACAGTGAAAAATGCTTTCGTTACCGTCTTATAATACATGAATATTAGAAATGGAAAACAATTTTATAATTAATCAACTCCTTGAAAACTCAGCATGAATGTTTAAAATCAAAAAGAAACTCGCGTAAATATTCTAGGAACGCTCGTGTTCACAGACTTACATACAGACATACACTAGCTTTATTATTTTATACGTATAAAAGGTCACATTCTCACGTGTTGAACATTAATATTCAGAAGCTTTCCGCATTATTGAAATTAACTCAACTTTTACACTCGAGCGTCCTCGAATAATTGAAGAAAAGAAAAGGTTGCCATATTGCTCACGCGTTGTATTTTTTTCATTGTATCAGCAATATTAATTTAATACAAGCCTTGAAACACATTTGACTAATGAAATTTCCTTTGCAAAGTGACAAAAATATTATCAAGTTAGATCGTAAATCTTGTCCAAACTACAATTTAATAAGAAAGTGCTATGGATTTGATGAAAACACTTTATTTTTATAGCGTAAGTTTAACGACTGTATTATAATAAATCACGTAAAAAATATCAGAACACAAAGAAATATCGATAAGTTAAACTGAGCTATTGGATCTTTCGATTAGTACTGACGTGAAACGAATCAGTTCAAGTTCATCCGTGCGCTTGAACGCCCGAAGATGCCGAAAGGCGAAACCCGGGTCGTTAATGACAAAATCTGTGGGAGTGTACATAATTTGAATGATTCAAATTGAATATTCATTCGTTTTTTTCGATCGAAAACTTATTGTTACATTGAAACTTTACACAATATTCGAGTGCAAGTAAATAGGATGAATTATAATTATAAACATGTCAGGGGTTATCAATATTGTAAATTTAATGATGTTGTGTATATATAACAAAAGTATTAAAAAACAAAACCTAATTAATCGATATTTTAAAATTACTCACCATTCAAATCTGTGGGCATTGCCATGGGCATACCTTTTCGCCAGCAATGACTTTTAATTCAATGATACATTTATTTCTTATATAAACACGAAATATTCATTTACTGAGCGTCAGCCTGAAGATGCAGAAAAGTGAAACCCGGTCGTTTGTGACAAAATTTGTGTGAATGTACATAATTTGAACGATTCAAATCTAATTAATCGACTCTTGAGTTTTTTTCGTGTTACTTCTATTGTAAATATCCGAATGTCTGTTTTATTGTTGTATAAATGCGTATTATTTTTGTGATAATGAAAGAATACTTTTTCGTTCTACAAATTAATTAACATCAGTGATTCTACTTACAGTATTAGAATACTTAAGTTTTTTAATTAGTCGCTAAATAGCATTTTCATTTGATTTTCTGTTATTTAAATTAGTACAAGATTTACACTCGAGAACCGCGATAAAAAATGTCGGAAAATATAAATATACGTTTTATTATTAAATAAGGTACTAAATCGGGAAATATTAAGTTTTTTAAATTTTTTACTCACATTTTTAGTTAATTCAGATATTCTAGAATCAGTATTAATACAATCCCGGGATTAAGGGATCGCCTAGTTCAATGGTTCTTGGCCTCTTAAATGTAGCTCTTCCACAAGATACCATGTACAGTGCGATTGAAATTTCGTGTAGAAGTTGGTTTTTTTGTTTCAAAACAAAGCGTTGGAAGGGGTGATCTCAGCGAACGTAACTCAATCAAACTGAGGATCTTTTAAGAAAAAGCCAGCATAGGAGTACCATAAGCAAGTTTGTAAAAATGTGCCTTCCTATATAATTTTATGTTAAAAAAATTCAATCGTTCTTTAGTTAATATTTGGCTCAGTTGACCACTAGCCTAGTTGGATGAGATTCCGGTACTGGAAGTCT
This sequence comes from Himalopsyche anomala, assembly GCA_031772345.1. Classification (NCBI taxonomy): domain Eukaryota; kingdom Metazoa; phylum Arthropoda; class Insecta; order Trichoptera; family Rhyacophilidae; genus Himalopsyche; species Himalopsyche anomala. Next base: position 3,219,494 of record CM062824.1, on the reverse strand, counting down.
TAGTGCCACCAAAATTGACATATATTAATTAATAATTCCTTGAAGAATATTACAAACTAGAAGGATTCTGAATGCTGCGGAAGATTGAAGACTCCTGCGTTATTCCATACAAACTGTAATAGAGACGTTTCAATTTTTTCTGTATACTTAACAGTAGAAACCCAAACAGTGATCCGAAAATCGACCCACTTTTCATTTAGCAGGTTTATTTTATTTTATATATTACAACATTTAGGATGGCTGACGTATAATGATGAAATAAATAATTTAAAAATAGACAATAAAATAGATTTTTAAATCCATTGTTCTCGGTGGTTACAAAGTTTCAAGAGAGATTTTCTTTCTCAATAAATATGCAGATTATGGCTGTTCTCTCAAGAACGCTGAGATGGTTTTAAAGTTACAAAAGAAAAAGAAAAGAAACGCTGAGTCCAAATATATGGGGTAAACAAGACAAGTCTGAAGTGTTGAAAAACCAGAGCGAGGAGAAGTTTAAATGAAATTATGAGGATGGCGGCGGTGACAAAAAAATTTGTCAAGATACAAACTTGGCATTACAGGTTTTTTACTTGTTGAAGCTTTTAAATGAACATTTTTTGGTATGTTTTACAAACACAAAAAAAAAATGAAATTGAAATATAAAAAAAAACAAAACAATCTTACTTTTAAGGTGTTCACTGTCATTACTTGGTGGAATGGCATTATAATAAAAATAATAAAAGATTTTTAGTACTTTTTCCACAATTTTTTTTTTCAAACGGGAAGAGCTTTTAATATGAGTTATAGGTGTCAAGCATTTTAATTTTGTGTAATTATAATGTAATTTGTAAATCCTTTTTCATTGTTAGTAGTTGCTTACACCTTTTATTTCAATTTAACTTGTATAAATAGCACTGTTTATATATTTTTCTTATCAGTTGATAATGCTCGCGATGAGCGAAACTGGTCCTGATCAAATATTTTTTTTTTGTGGAAAAAGTACTAAAAATCTTTTATTATTTTTATTAAAATAGTCTTACGTACTAATTTTGATTTTTTATTAAGGATCAGGAGCAGTTTTCTCACCACGAGAACTATGTTAAAAAATTCGGAACAAGTACAAAATGTATTTTTTTTTCTTCAAAATAATGTCATGCTTATAAGAATTGACAATAAACCCCTTGAAAGTGAATTCAAGATTTAAAAAAAATACAATATATGGGCCCATTAGAGGTGAAGTGAGCCAACTAATATAATGATAAAAAAAATCTTGGGCTTTTAAGTACTATCACGTCTTTACTTGGTGCTTTGGTGGATTGAATTTTTTTTTATTTTACTGAGATAATAAATACTATTGCAATGTGTATCTAAGATTACTTCACTTTTACGATACTTTAAGACGTGTAAAATATTACAACGCATTTAACGTATTTTTTCTAAAATACCTCTTGGCTCACTTCACCTTTAATGGGCCTAATGTGTTGATAAATTTACAGTGTCGATTTTCACCGTCATTACATTTACATTTTTCTCTAATGGCACATGAGTTGTGTAAGATATAATATCATAATCTTATCCATTTATTTTTACCATTTACGTAAAAAAGCAATAAAGCGATTAAATAAAACCCTCTTCTTTTAAAATAACTTCTGTTTGGAAGTTTCATTTTATTCGATAGTAAACATAACCGAAAATATGGAGTATTATATCATCGGTATACTGCCAGAAAACCATGTTTTGAGATAATCGACTTTTTAGAATATCATGAAGCGAAAAGGGATTTATTGTAGCCGTAGACAGTAAGACTAATGAATAAATAACAGCTTACCAAAATGTTTACAGCTCAAAAACCCTTTAATCGTCTAATCTTTGTTTCGATAATTGTAAAAATAAGAAATAATTATTATAAGCTAAAATTTATACTAGTAAAATATATTCATGTTATTTATAGGTTTCTGCCAGTAATAACTGCACAACGAAATTGACTTAGTTCTTGTCACTTCTCTAAATATTCAAATAAATAAATAAATTCATTTATGGTAAGTTTGATTTTTCAGACGATATAGCGTGTTTATTTATAACTATCAATTTTCTAAGCTTGTTCAGTGCGGTTATTATTAAATATGTCTTCACTAGTGTTTTTCTGAATTTAGCTTAAAGTCTTAAACAATCTTTTTTTTACATTTACTAGTGATTTTTTTCGTCACAAAATAGAGACGAGAAAGTAAAAGTTCGCGTCATCACAATATCACTTTATCCAAAGCTCTGTTTAACTCTTTCCCCTCGTGAAGTTGATTGAAGTTATATGAATGGGGATACAAAGCAAAGCTAAAGTTTTTGCTTATGTGTGTAGATACTCAATAATGCTTTTTGTTTCCTCTAAAACCTAGCACTTAGATAATTCATATTATATGAGATACTACTAGAGTTTGAGCAATTCGAAATACTGTACATTTGCATTAATATTCTGCTTTGTCTGCATCTGTTATCATGTGACACGTTTTCTTTGTTTATTAAACTATTTTTCATTAGTTTTTTTTGTTGTCAATTATCTACGAATATTGATTCTCAATCAATGAGGTTTAGTCTTTGAAATTACTTACACACTTAGTGAACCATGGTTTTGTTTTAAATATCGTGGAACATTTACTGTATATTATGGATTATATATACAACCGACTTTTGAAAAAACTGATTTTCAAACTACAATATTTCCTAAAACAAAAAATCTTAGTTTATCAAAACAGATTAAAAAAATCGTTTGTTTATTATAAACACCGTTACAAAAAAATATATTGAAATTTACTAAAACTTTATTCGGTGTTCCTATTTGACGATACTCATTATACCTATCCGTATTCAAAAAGTGTATCCAAATCAATATAAACATGACAAAAATATTTTCAAAATAAATTTAAGTTTAATATGGGCGCTCTAGAGGTGAAATGAGCCAACCAGTAAAATGTTACAACTGTTTTCTTGGAGTACAATCACGTATTTATTTGGTGTTTTGGTGGATTGAATATTTTTATTTCATGGAGATATTGTAACACTGTTCTAATGTATTTCGACTGAGGTTACTTCACTTTTACGATATTTTAAGTTGTGTAGAATAACAACGCATCCAAATTTTTATTTAAATATCACCTGGTTCACTTCACCTCTAATGAGCTCATATTTTATATAAACGCATTCATTAATTTATACCAAGTCTTAAAAACAGGCATGGAAACCGACCAGTCTTAATGGATTAAGAAAATTACAATTTAATAACATTCAAGCTATTAATTAAAGATTACTTTTTTTTTTTACCATGTCCGCTCCCAATATGGAGCATATGGACTCCTAATGGTGTTTATCTCAACAGATGTGTTTCTACAAGAACTGCTTGTTACTTAGTTGCTCAACCTCTCTTTTCCCAAAGAGAGTAAGAATAGAATGAAAGGGCTTAGGACAGGACTAGTGGTTAGCTAATCGCTCTCGATACGCCCCGTTCATAGGATAGGATGGGTGGAAGGGGGGAATTCAAGACATCACATACATCCATGCCTTTGAACAGAAATTCATAAATCGACTGAAAAATCAATTTGCCCGTACTGGGATTTGAACCCGTGCCCTCCGTAGCAGTAGCCAACAATGTTGACCACTCGACCACATAGGCGGCTTATTAATAAAATAATCCAATAAAATTCATATTTATAAAGCTGTGGGCAATATGCACAGGATCTTATATGGAAAACTATTCAAATTATATTGATGTTAAAACATCTTTCTTTTTGTTACATATGTATATTGTAATTGATTCTTCTAATATTGATGTTTCTGATTGAAATAGTTCTTTCACTATAAATAAATTCTGTATCAATAAAGTATTATAACTCATGAAGATAATAAAATTTATAAATTAATTCGAGTGAGACCTAACTTGGTATCTTAACAGCAAAGTTGCTGCGGTAGAAAAATAGTATAAAGTTTCGGATTGAAAAAGTTTGCTTTGCCAGATCTTGCCTCTATGCAAAGATGTGCGAACCTAATTTACATCTTGGATGTATTATCGAATAGTTTGCGATACAAAAATGCAACTGTCAGCCTGCAAAAGTTTATACGTCGATATTTCAACGCTGTTCTTTTTTGGAAGCCGAAAATAGAATGCACAAAAAGTTTTGAACTGTAATTATTTTGAAAAAAGTTTACTGTAAAAAGTTATTTTGCCAAGCGTACAATATGTGTATATATATATACAAAAGCAAATAAAAACTAAGAATTTTCTCAATGTTCATTCAATTCAAAAGATAGTAAAATAACAACGAAGTCGTTTTCTTTTCTTATTTTTTGATGTCTTCTACTTTTTTCAATGAGTATTAAATTACCGTTTTCTTTTTCTTCCATATTTGAGGAGATCTTGATATTTTTTTACACAAATAAATAAAATAATATTATCAAATTGTTCACGAGAGACCACTTTTATATTTTTAGATTTTAGTAAAAACACAATATTCCTTTGTACTTCATTCCAATTTATTTAATATGTCAGGACCGGTTTCGCTCATTACGAGCATCGTCAAATGAGCGAAACCGGTCCTGACATATTAAATAAAGTGGAATGAAGTACAAAGGAATATTGTGTTTTTACTAATATAATGCCTTTCCACCAAGTATTGACAGTGAACACCCTAAAAGTGATTTTTAGATTTAGCGATCATCACATTTGTATAGAATTTTTCTTCGTCGGTTATATCAAAGATTTGCAGTATATTTTTAAAAATATTTTCCATGTTTTATCTTTTATTTTAATCAATTAACTGATGAGGATTTTTTTATAGGAGAAAAAACTAACTATATTTTTTCGGGTTCATGGCAAAGTGGTCAACGTTGATTGTTTTCATGCCGGACCACACGGGTTTGAATCCCAGTACGAACAGCATTTATCGACCGATTTCTGTTGGAAGGTATGAATTTTTGTGATTTCTAAAAATTTCTTCCCAGCTTTTCAATCTTAAAATAACGAGGCAAAGCGAGAGCGATTAGCTTACCACTAGTCCTGCCCTAACATTATATTTTCTATCCTTACTCTCTTCGAAAAGAAAGAGATTAAGCAGTTGGGTAAAAAACAAATCTCGTTCTCGTTACGCTTCGTTTTTTAGAATTGTAAGTGAAGGAAGAAGACATCACAACCATCCATGCCTTCGAAAAGAAATCGAAAGAAAAACTGCTGTTCGTACTAGGTTCAAAGCAGTAAAGTCTGGCATGGAAGCCAACGACGTTAACCACTGTGCAGTGGACCCGACATAATTTAGTATTAACCTCTCATATAAGATTTGAGTTCTCTCAAATAATATTTTGTTTTACACTTATTTTTTCTGTACATAATAAAAGCGTTCATGTATAAAACAATGTTGATTGAGAAAAGAATTTTACTTTGTAATATATAAGTTCAATCAGATATAAACAAGAAAAAAGGTTCTACGAACATTCTTCAAAAACAAAAGACGGCTACAAAGAAATATACAAGGTTTATTTATTTAAATTGAAAATAAAACTCTTGTTTGTGTTTACATTTGTGTATCATAACGCCTCCTCCCCTAAAATGGTGCAGATACGAACGTCATTATGTTCCGCTACATTAAAATTGTCGCTGCAAATACACGAGTCGCATATTTTCCGCTTTGTTTTCCTTTCGCACACGAAACTTAGGGCTCAGCTGTAAATCACAATTTATATAATATATTAAGCAGCAAGAATTATGATAGCTATGCATATATTCCGTTTACTGTATTATATCATTTTATAGAAATAAAATAGAATGGGCAGAGTTTTCGTGAATTCATTATTATTTTTTTGGCAACAGTGCAAGAATTATTCATCGTGTTTTTCGAATAGCATGTTGACACAGTTTTGGCAGACAATTGGCTGCTGTGAAAATGTTTTCGAATATTTATGAATTAAATCAGTTTATGAAAAAATGTAGAAAATCCTGTAAAGTGAAGTGACCAAAGTAGTATTTCAGGAAAAAAATAGTTGTAATATTCTACATGTCTTAAGGCAATCTCATTAGTCTACTGAACCAAATGTCAATTGTACAACGATCGGAATTTTGTTTGGGAGCCATCGTTTTCAACTAAAGCTATATATATTCCATCATAGATGAAACTGAGCTAATCACATTTTCTAATTATCCAGTTAATTTAACTAATGAGTCTATATTGTGCTATTTTATTATCATGGTTTCCATTAACCAATTAAGTTTAAGTGATAGTTATTAATCAAAACTCGTTAGTAAACAAGAAATTTGCATTTCTATTTTTATTTTGGAGATAGCTCTTTGCTTAATACCATAATATTTAAATTTGACCAATTTTCAAATAAATTATATTGGAAATGACTTGTTCTAATTTCTACTAATATATGTATGTATATTTAGGTAAAAATAAACAAGGGTGTGCCAACATAAATTTTCATAGTATTTATTCATTGAATTCAGTTTAAACTTTTTAATTAATATTTATAGTCATCAATTCGAATTTGTACCTTTTATTCACGTTGTTCGTGGAAAAATATTAAGTAATTTATTTCAAATAAGACAATAATGTAAATAGTCGATGTAGATGATTACCGTCGCCTGCTGTGGCCTAGTTGGTTAGAGATTGCTCTACTGATCACGCAGGTCTGGGTTCGATTCCCGGTAGGATCACAGTGAAATTGAGAATTATTCAATTCAAAGTTGCGATTGAAGACTGGGTGTTTGTGATGTCAATTCATCTTATTTCCTCTCTTCCCATCCTTCTGATCCTTTAATAACTGGGTGTAGCAATAGCGATTAGCCAACCACTAGTCCTGTTCTAGCCTTATCCTTCTTTCCCTACTACTTTACTACACTTTCACAAATTCTGTTTATCTGTGCACTTGAACGCCTGAAGATGCCAAAAGGCGAAACCCTGGTCGTTAGTGACAAAACTTGTGTAAATTTAGATAATTTATTTATTTTAAAAAAGTGATGCATTAAGAGTTTTTTGGCATACTTATCTCAAAAATATCTGTCTCTTGCTTAAAATAACATCAAAAGCGTAATATAGTATATACAATAATGGTTTTTAAAAATAAAATATAGTTGCACTGTAGACACTTCCAAGCCGTACCAAGCTTACGTTTCAATAATAAACGACATATTTCTAAACAGAGCAGTAAGACAGACAGACAGAAACTCCTTTGCATTTTTCATACAATTGAGCGCTGGAGCCATTAGACGATTTGCTCTTCCGCTAAAGTCAGGTGCTCGTTCGCCTGCGAGACAAAAGTTCAGGACGAAGCGACTCCCTCATTGTAGGCCAGGACGTACTTTCGGATAATGTAACAAAAACTACGGATGTATTTTCCGACTACTCCCGACGATGTGTTATTATTCCAACCCATTATTCCCGGTGACCTATTTTCGGGTGCTTGTTCCGACGGAAATAATATACAAAACAAAGAAGTGCTGAATGGATAAAGTAACATTTATAATTATGGTTTTCGAAATGACGCGAAATACCTGGAAAACTTTTTTAGCACCCTACAGACTGGCTTCAGCTTTTTTAAATGCTTTACTTATATTTGAATACATTTTTTTTCACTTTGATTGTGACTGGGAAAAAGTCACTGATTACCATATTTTTAAAACGTGATATTTTTTTTCATATTGTCAATTTTTTAAAATGCTCTAAGATGAAAAGGTAAAAAAAGGTATATATTTTATTTCATTGTTCAATTATTCCATATTCATACTTAATTCTCATTCTTTAATTATTGCCTATTATATATATATATATATATATATATATATAGTATTTGTATTTTTCAAGCCATCTGTAGTTTTTGAATTATCAAAATATCTTATTTATATATTGAAAACTTACAACAGTTTTATAAACCACATTGTCTAAGGAAAATTCATAATATTTCGAAAAACTGTAAACCTAATTACAATAATAATAAAAAATAGATTTTAAACGTGGCTTTTTAAAAAAGTTTGGTTAATTTTAAAGGGAAATCGAATTGATATATATGATATTTGTGCAATGTCAAAGTCATCAGTTTCACTAGAATAGTCAGTTCAAGTTCATCCGTGCAGCAGAAGGCGGGTGGGTCATAAGTGACCAAATTTGTGTGAATGTACATAATTTAAATGATTCAAATGTAATAAAATGTAGTTCATAATTATTTCGGCATCATGTCACTTTCAATATAATAATAAATCTACAGTTTTGAAAATGACATGATTTTGAAATAACTTTCAAATTACGTTTATTATCCTCTATTAAAAATTGTATCCAACCGCAAGAGAAGAGAAGTATTATTTTGACAATAATAAAAATGAAATATTTCCACACTTCTGGTTATATGAAAGGCTAATAAATCCAATGAATTTATATAAATAATTTCCTCGTCAAGTTTTATTTCAAAGGGGTAGTTCAACATTTTTTTTTAAATTGTTTGAATTTTGCCCTTTTGATTGCCGAAGAAATAAATTTGTGAAAAACAATGAATGAAGTTTGTTACAAAAGCGCGCGATTTTTTAAGAGTAATTTATTACCACTACCCTTCTCAAACGGAAAATGAATCAGTTTTAACAAAGAAGTAATTTTCCTAGCGGATTTATTTTAAATCTGGCATTTATGATTTAACTGTGGATATCTTTCATAAATACTCACTCGAGATAAATTTTACATTTAGGAACTCCTTGTTAAAAAAAACATATTTTTGAATTCCGCGTTATTCCGAGTAGGATATTGAAATTCAATTATTTACTTTTTAACGACGGGTTTTTGCAAGTGTAAGTAAATTTTGTACAAAAACAATAACAATAAAACATTTTTTTTTTGTTATATTCAGGTATTTTTATTAAAAAATAAAATATTATATTAATACCATAAAATACCAGAGAGCTGTGCCAGTGGCTAACGTCAACTAAAGTTAAAGTATTAATTACGACCAATTGCAAATTTTAATAATTTCCGGAAGAATAAAAAAAATATAGTAAGCCGGTATTTAATGCATATAATTATATATTATATCATAAACAAACAAGCCTAACTGTCAAGAATAACTAAAATAATAGTTTCTTCGAATTTAAGTTAAATATGACATGAAAAGGACTATCTTGAACTCTGACAATCTTATCAGGATATTCGTGCAAAAAAGTTTGGCCGCAGATCAATCCCTATATGATTCAAAGCTAGTTGCACACATTTATTATCGACTGTGGAAAGGAAAAAGGACGTAGTCCACACATATCAAATTTTACAGGATGCGCAAAAAATGCTTATATAAATTATGGATATTTTGTGACTAGGTTTATAAATAAATTTTAAATTGTAGCCTATAAGAAAGGTTTTTTATTCCAAGAATTTTAACCGTAACAGATTATATGAAACAATACAGGCTTAGTTTATAAAATAATGAGAGCGTATGCGTTGTTGAATTGAATTTAATTATGAATAATGAGAAGCTAAAGAAGGTGCACCATTCTCATAGGTGACGAACCATTTTTTACATATAATATGTGCGGTGTATTTTCAAAGAGAACTTATTTCAAATTTGCCAGAAAACTGTTCTTTAAGGGCCACCAACATATCTGAAGTATTTTTTAGCACCGTAGGGGAAGTGTTAATTAACAAAGCGCCATTTTGCATGCACTTATCATATTGGTCGATTTGTAGTGATATTTATTTTATTATTAATACCAATTTTTAAATTGATTTTTTCTACTCATTGCATGCTTTAAGGTTCTTGCGAAACTTTAAATGATATGATGACAATAAAGTTATATTTCTAAATAAAAACAAAAATGATATTTGACATGAAATGGGCTTCTTTTCTAATGGTGCTTTATTGTGTTATCATATTTGACTGACTTTATAATTGTTGTGGAACTAAATAGATTTCCATTTTCACCATAAAAACAGAGTTATTTAAATTTAATAATACATATTCCTACGCTTACCTAAATGGTATAAACAAATAAATTAAATTAAAATTATGCCATACTAAGAAACAAATTAGTAGAAAGTTTAATGATATATTTTTTAAATGTTGCCTAGCAATGTCTTTAAAATTGCACGTAGGGTCGAAGTAGGTTCTTGTGAAAGCAGTCGTCGTAGCTGGAGCCAGAGTCGTAGCATATCGCTACGCCAACGCTACTAAAACAGACGTGCTCGTACAAATTTAAAACATTGAAATATCATGTTCGTAGAATGAGCTCTACACAAGACTGAAGGGTCTCATAGAGGACGTTCTAATGATCTGAGTTTTGTATTTTAAGCTCACTGTAACTCTTTGAATTTTAAGTTTATATAGTTTACAGTAATGGAAACCAATACAGAAGAACACTTTATTTATAAAGATACACATACATCGTGTTATTTACTCTAACATCCTAATTTATATTACAATTATAGTAATACATTGATTGAACATGATTTTAGTGATTTTAATAATAAATATCAGTTTTATTTAAACTAATATTATAAAAAATGTAAAACTTAACACTTTGATATTTTTTATCGTATTTAAATGGAGTTCTACCAAGTTAATACCAATTCAATATATTTAAACAAAACTACACTTTTACTGTGACTATTATATAGTTAAATTGCATTTAATGTACCTTCAGAAAGACTTACTAAGACTTACTAAGTACCTTGAAGACTTCAAGACTTTTGATTTTTTTTTAATTTTTACACCAACTTGTTCTATATTTAAATATCTACACAATCAATAAATTTCCGATTTCAAAACCTCTCTAAATACAGAAAAAACGCATTTACAAAAACGTGCTTAGTCTCAAAACATACTCAATTCAAAAAGCCCACAACAGTTTTTTGCACTTTGCCAACAATTTTTGTTTTTGGAATTAAGTAGGTTTTGAATCTAAGGCGCTAAATTATGTGTTGCTTTTATTGTCCTGAGTAAGTTAAGGGGATATTCTAGTGTAGAAATTTGAAAAAATCGATTCTTTCTTTTTTATATTTTTCTAAAGTTTAGATATTTGAGAGTATGTCCTCAAAAGGATTTTTCAAAATTTTAATTATTTATTGAGTTACAGTGATTTTGGTGACGCAGCAACTAAGCTGGTCCGACCGGAACAGATCGAAACTCAAAAATTTAAACGCGTTTTTCTCGAAACTACTTTTTTCAAGATGACGTAGATAATATCTCAAGTTCTACCAAACCGATTTATTTGAAATTTTGTGTGAACTTTGTGTATACATCTTTTTATAGCCCGTAGCAGATTTAAGTCAAAATTTTAATTTTTACTATTTTTAAAATAAATTGAAACTGTTAAAAAAAACGTAAAAATTCACTTCTATAAGGGGCTATAGCGACATTTTAATTAATTAAGAATCCGTTAAAAAAAAAATTCAGATGACCAGAAAGGCTGGAATCGTGTACGTCAAGGCCGATAACTTTTCGAGTTTTGATTTTTTATATATTTTTAAAATATAAATAAACGAATGGTAAAAAAATGGACGCTGAAAATATTCTTTGTTAATCTCCGGTATAAATAACAGTATTTTCATGCGTATTTAAATTAAGAATAAAGATGTTTTCGATAAATAGATAAGAGCGACTCTATTTAAAAAGCGAATGCTTACACAAAGCGAAATAAGCAAGATGAATAAATACCCCTTAAAAGACGCTACGCGATAAAGGCAACAAACATTCCAAATGAACTCCTCGAGATAATCTCGCGTTCACCTATTCGTTTGAATTCATATAATATGCACGAGGTCGTAAAGGCGAACAAAGCTATCAGACTGTGAAACATAATGAAGTACATCTCTCACTGTGAGTTAGAGAAAAGTGAGCCAAAAAATAAAACGTTTTTTTACAGTAGATGCTGCTAGAAAAAAACACTTTAAGGCTGCAAAAACAAGACTTCCGCTCGGTGTGTAATCGTTCCGGTGACAGACGTCGGGACGCTTCTTTACTTACGACGCCCCAGATAGTTTACGTTACTGCTCAGTGCTTATGTAGCGAGCTTTTATGAGCATTGGTTCATTTATAAATGTCCACTATAATATGTATAACCGATAACCTTTTTAAAGATTCGCAATAATTATTTAAAAGTTGGAAATTATAAATGAGGAGCAAACATTCAAAAAATGTTTTGTCCCATATTTTGAAAAATGTCGTTTTATATCAGTTAATAGTCCATAGTCCAAAGTAATAGCCCATAATAAAATCTAGAAAAGGTTTTTTTCCTATGGAAATTAAATCACAAAGTTGACACATTCAAACAAACCGTATTTTTCGAACACTTAAATTTTCATTTCCCAACTTCTTTATTAATGAGACTCGAAAAACTTTGACGCTGACGCGCTCCGATAATTTAATATACAAAAAAGAGCATATTTTTAAAAAATACATCAAATAAAAGAAATTGAAATGTTTAATATCAAAAGAAAATATCAAGGTAATAGTAAGCAACAGTACGCTAAGAGAAATACGTTAATTCTTATTGCAGTGTTTAAGAAAAATATACAGCATTCATATAATGCACGATATGAGTAAAAGTTCTGCAAAAGCTTAACATTTTTCATCGGATATGTTTCCATCGTCGTCGTAAATGGAGCACTTCATATACTTTTAGCCTCGCGTTCTGCTAACTTTTCTGCTAAAGTCACAGATAAAATAACGCGGGGTAAGTATTTCGCTTTTATCTTTTATTCTTCACACCTTCCTTCCTTCCTGGCGGCTTGAGCGATGCTTCAAACGTTTCATACTCATTTTTTAAAATGTTACCAGAAAGACATAAACGAGAAATGAAAGATTTCAAAATAAACATTCTATCCGTGTACAATATGCCAGTTAAGCCAGTAGGAAAGGCTTACTTACATATGAGTTGATTTAAATAAATAGCATTTAACTTTTATTCGTCATTTAGCGAAATTTCTCTGCTATTTTTAAATTTATTTCTCGTCTTCGTCACAACTAATAAAAAATAGGGAAAAAATTAATTGGTCTGAACACTCTGAACTAAACTTATCCGGTTCTAAGCTCAAGAAATGCGACCCCAATACCCACATTTTCTTAAATATCTATTTTAATATGGGTGATACAATGTTTATAATTAAGGTTTTCTTATACCACAGTTTTTTGAATAACACGATAAGCGCCCGTGATAAGCGATCGTTCGTAAGATAGCTTGGCTAAACTCGTCAGTTGCAATTTCATATGTGTGCTGGGATGACGTCTTTTTTACGCGCAACTTAAAATATGATTATTCATTAAAAAACCACAGGTTTTTTTTTACAAAAAAAAATGTATGAGGAATGACACAAAGAGATATTTTAAAGCCCTTAGACTATTTTTTTTTTGAAATTCATAAGAATAAGGTCAATAATGAGGAAACCACTGGGGTCCCTAAACGACCCCCACCGGATGAGAAGTATTTTTCTAGTCTCCGAGCCGCGAGAGTTAAATCAATTTTTGGTCAGAATAAAATTAAATTTTTGGTCAGAATTAAAATATTAAACGGTCAGATTTTTAAACTATTTTGGTCAGATTAGGTTAAGTGGCAGTAGTATCGTTCGCTTATAGGACAATTTGTCCACTTTCCACCAATAGCAATACGATGACAACAGTATCACCAAAAAAAATTCAGACCATGTGTCAAAATAAATCTGACTAATTTCATTTAAATTATGACCATGTATATAAATTGTGACTATAAATTATTTATTCTGCTCCCTGTATACTCTCTGAATATAAATTCAGACTAATGTTATATAAATTCTTACCAATGTAATATAAATTATGACTGAAACTGTACTAAAATTCAGACCAGAAAATTTCGAGTTAACGAAATATTATTAGTACACACTCCTCTTACATCGCTATGATTTTAGGTATACACAATAGTAAAATGGTTTAAGTAAATATATATATATCAAAAATAATAATGACAACATGAACTTAGTTTAAGAAATGTTTTCAAAATACACGTGGCACACCCATTTATACATGTAATAACTTGTATATATATTTTTATAAATTTATTTACACAAAGTATTGAAAGCCAAATCCATTGAAAAGGTTCTTAAAAATATTTATAAACTCTTTCATAATATTAAAAAACCTTTTGCATCGCTATAAATATAATAATATAGAACATCGGTATCCGGCATTAAAAGTTTTTTTTTTATAAATTATGAAAGGAAAAATACTGTTGATGGCAGATGTTTTGCTTCATGATAAATGCTTAAACTTTTAAAGACTCTTGCTTTCTTCTTAATTAAAAATAAAATAAAGCGAAGGAGATTGTTTTGCTATCTCTCTTGAAAATCCGAGATAAAAATAAAGAAGTGGATTTAATCGTTGTATTTTCTTAGAAAGCACTTCATTCTACATAATAATTTAAAAATACTAAATTTAATATAGATTGCCGCATTATGTTTTAGCTAATGTTTCCTAATCTCTACTTTATTTCAACTAAAATACAAAAAAAATACTATACATATACAAAATACTAAAGACATTATTATTTATTATTCAAAACGTAACTTTAACAAAAACGCCACCACTGGCTACAACAGCAAATTGTACTTTATTCTTAATGCGTGGAGTAAAACTTACTCAAAGAATAATCTGTTCATCAATACAGTAATATCTCATCTAATCATGGTGTACGTTACACTAGTATGAACATTCGCTTCTTCACTGGCATCTAACGACTATTCAGATTATACAAAATATAAGTATAAGACATATATATATATTTAACGTTCTGTGGAACGTTCTCAACTCGATTATTACATAGAGACCATAAAAAGGCTCTTATTTTTCCGGTCTGAATTTTAATACAGTTTTGGTCATAATTGGGTAAATTGATACCTTTCTTTGACGAATATTTTGATAAATATTTTTTCTAATGTCTTCTTTAAAATTTGAATTGTTCTACAGCCATTGCACTGAAACCAATAACACTGCGTTTTTCAAAGGATCGTATTTCACCGGTCTGAATTTCAATCTGTTTCGGTCATAATTTTTATTGAATTGTCATAATATAGCGGTCAGTGTGCAGAGGGTAGAATACATAATTAATGGTTAGAATTTATATGAAATAGTCATAATTTAAATGAAATTGAAAAATACCTAACCTTACCTAACCAAAATGGTCATAAAAATCTGACCGTTCATATTTTTATTTTTACTAAAAATGAATTTTTATTCAAACTAAAAGTTTTTTTAAAAGAAATTTGAATTCTGACCAAAAATTGATTTTAAATCTGACCATTTATTTTTTTCCCATAAAAAAATATCTACTGTTTTAAGTTCTTACGTGAAATCTCTCAAAAGTTTTACAGCGAGATAGGTAAATACCATAACCCAACGACCACATACTTTTATAATTATGAATAGACAATACATAAGAATCGAATCGAATTAGAGTTTACGTCAATCTCAAGCTATAGGAGTTTTAAGTTTCTGCATTTTATAGTGCACGCAATCAAGTATCTATGATTGTTTTCTCAGATATTACAATCAAAATTTGAAAGAGTACCTGTGCAGGGTGTAAAGCGTAGTGATTTTTTGATAGATAGAACGTTGAGTACTTTAAAAATGACAAATTTATGTAACGCATGGTTTGGAGCTTAAATCTACTGAAACAGTTGTTTTAAAAGTTTAATTAAATAATTAATAGCACCATCTTACGATATTAAGAATTTTTAAATTTGGAAATAACCGTTTGTATAATATTTATAAAAACGAGATTGCTTTTGTTTCGCTGGGGAATATTGCTGGATAAATGTCAAGTACTTGGCATAACGCCACATTTTTTTAAGCCATGTTTTCATAAATTATAATTTTAGTTGGAGCTGAACTAAAATGAATATGCATCTCCCTGACCTCTTTATACAAGAGTTTGGAATGAAAAAACTTGCAACGAACGAAGCGTAAACTCCAACCGCAAATTTATTTTATATTACTAATTAAACTTTAAAGAACCAGCTTTTCTTTAATGAACTTTTGAAAAATGAGAAATCTTTCGAGAAAATGTAAACATTTTAAACAGTCAAAAGTAAAATATAGTTGTTAGAGATTGTCTAAATATTTTTCACGTTATGTAGGTAATGAATGTTCCATACGAGAGTTTAATTTTATTGAATTTTTCAGATTATTCTTTGGAGAGAGTAGAGATATAATGATGGGACTAAAAAAGGATTACATGTTAGATAATCACTTTCTCTACGTCCCGTTTTAAGGGTAAAATGTATTGAAGGAATCTTCAAAACATAACTGTAAAAATAAATCCATAAATTAATTGAAAATATAATATTCTCAGGTGAGAGATGTGAGAGGTGTTCATATGCTTCACATTGGGAGAAGACGTGGATTAAGAAATATATTGTAAAGCAATAGTCTGTAGGGTATATTTTATTATACTCATGCACGTTGGATTAAATTTCTTTTTTTTATCGATTTTCCTTTTAAACTTTTTTCTTTAAATAAAAAATTAAATTACAGCTTTGTTATAATTAGATTTTTTGCATTGCATAAATTCGAAGGAAATTTCATTTCCAAAATCTCACATATTAAATGTATCTTGCTGGCACTTGAATCCAAAACCTTGTGAGTGTTAAGGTGGGACAGTGGAGAGGAACTTGCGGTCTCTTGGCTACTTTTGAGTCGATCAAAATATTCACTGTGATCAAAAAATTAAGTGCTTGGAAAAAGAGCGTAATCAACCGATTATTATATTCGACAGTCGAAAAAAAGAGGGGAGGGGGGGTGGCAACTTTTTCTTTACGGCGGCCTTATGATGAATCGGAAAAATGAATGTGGCCTTTATAAATGAAAAGGTTCCCCACCCTTGAGGTAAGACTTTCACCGCTTGACTTCTGGCACAAACAACATATTATTCCATCGAGGCCTAACAGTAAACATTGTTAAATTTATGTAAAATAATAATATGTCAATGATTATGCCGCCCCTCCACTTTCTCTTATTGTTTTTTGGTTCTCTTGTTTGGTAATTTGATATATACGTGTTTTGAATTCAAAATTGTTTAAGCTATATATGTAAGTGAAATAGTTGGTAACTTCTAAGAATGATATCAACCTGACATCAACGTGTCTCCATGGTAAATCGATTACGTTCCACGTATGACTGTGTATGTATGTTAATAAACTTTATAGAATTAGTAAAAAATCTATAACAAAACACTCGCATTTGTGTCTGTTAATCAAACTATTGTCAGGTCTTTGGCGCAGCTGTTAGCGTGTGCTGGATCTCACGGCAACGAGCCCCAACAGATTTTTTTCAATAGATTTGTCGATTTTTGTTCGAAGGACTGGGTGTTTGTGATGTCTTAAAAATTCGCTCCTACCTTTCGAATCTTTCACTAACTTGACTTAATTAGAGCGATTAGTAAACCACTAGCCCTCTCTTATGATTGTACTTCTATCTTTACTACTCTCTTTGAAAAAAAAGGTTGAGCGAATGAGTAACAACCCGTTCTCGTAGGAAAAACTTCTGTATTACAAGCACATTGGGAGCGGAGATGAATTAAAAAAAATGAAAGTATTTTAGTGTTAAATATCATAATATAATTAATGGAATTGAATTTAAGTAAAACAAATATATTGAATGTTTTATAATATTCAATTAAAATGTATCAATTTAAATTTTAAAAATTTTCCCTATGATCAACACTCTTGAGCAGTGGCGGCCGGTCAATGTGGCATTCGATCAATGCACCCCTTGTATATGCATGTTTATATTTCATGAAATAATATTCAAACATAAAATTTATACCATTCACTCATTTTAAATTCTTCATGTATTTATTGTCTATAATAAATATTTTAGAAAAAAATATTTTATTTCATTTAATATTTTATTTTGGGACTGGTATAAATGTTATGTTTGAATATTATTTCATGAAATATAACCGCAACCTGTGGTTATATCTTTTTAATGGAAACTATCGTTAATTGGTTGTACAATCGATTTATAGATTTTAAACCATAATAAATGTATCTGCGTGTTTTTTTTTTAATTTTCAGTGTCTGAAAATGCGTCTAACGATATCAACTACTTCACTATTTAGTCATCTATTTAATACGTTTTTTTATATTCTCTTCATAGAAAATCTTTAAGCGACTAATTTAAGAGTTTTTAACGTAGCACTGAATAAATGAGCAACAAGTAAACCTTCCCACTTTCATTATCAACAATGTTTTGAAAGCTGTGCTTTATCTAGCCAAACTCAAACTCTTTTGTGAATTTACAACAAGAAGCAAGTGACATTGGATACAAAACAACATGAAGACAACTAAATATATGCCACTCACAGAGCTGTTGCCACAAATGGATAACCTCATCCTCGATAACCAAGTCATCAAAACCTTCAATGTCTTCGGGTACCTTGGATCTCCAGCAAAGGTTCAGAATAGTGTAAGCGAGGAAATCAAAAGAAATATTGTAAGCAACAACAATGGATGCCTATATGCACTGCATAAACAATTTAAATCTTCCCGCTTATCACGAAATATAAATGTTTGAGCGAAAGATTTTCATCCATATCTGCGAAGATGGCATCTGGCAACGTTAACACAAATATGAGCTCTATGTAAAACCTCTACGGCAGTGGTTTCCAAATTTTATACTACTATGCTTCCCCAAATAAAAATAAAAATTTGCCGCGCCTCTCCTATCTTTTATTTTTTTAATAAATATAGTAATTTAGATACGTTCTGTGCATTACGAAAACAGAGCGATTTTTCGCTCCGTACGTTACGATAGGTATGAAGTTTTATTTATTTGTAGATACTGTGGTATGAAAAATATTTTTTTACTAAAAAGTTTTGGTGCCTCCCAAGTTGAGAACCACTGAGTGAGTCAGACATTGTCAAACTTGTTAATACGCAACTACTTTGCTGGGCCGGACATATGAGGACCTCAACTTCAAAACCTACCTAAAGATCATTTTTGATTTTTTTCAAATTTTTATGCCAACTAGTTATCTATTTAAATATCTACATAATCAATAAATTTCCGATTTCAAAACCTCTTTAACTTTTCCGGTTCTAAGCTCAAGAAATGCGACCCCAATACCCACATTTTCTTAAATATCTATTTTAATATGGGTGATACAATGTTTATAATTAAGGTTTTCTTATATCATAGTTTTTTGGACCTTTTGTAGTTTATATAAATACGTGATAACGCGATAACGCGATAACGAGATAACGAGATAAGCGCCCGCGATAAGCGATCGTTCGTAAGATAGCTGGGCTAAACGCGTCAGTTGCAATTTCATATGTGTGCTGGGATGACGTCTTTTTTACGCGCAACTTAAAATATGATTATTTATTAAAAAAAAACACGGGTTTTTCATATAAAAAAATGTATGAGGAATGATGCAGAGAGGTATTTTAAAGCCCTTAGAATATTTTTTTTTTTGAAATTCATAAGAATAAGGCCAATAATGAGGAAACCACTGGGGTCCCTAAACGACCCCCATCGAATGAGAAATATTTTTCTAGTCTCCGAGCCGCGAAAAAACGCATTTAAAAAAACGCGTTTAGTCTCAAAACGTACTTAAATCCAAAAAGCTCACAGCAGTTTTTTGCACTTTGCCAACAATTTTGGTTTTTGGAGTTAAGTAGGTTTTGAATCTAAGGCGCTCATATCATAGGACTTTCTAGTGCGGGAGATTAGCGATTGGTATAAATTAACTAAGGCAACCGAGACCAACTGACGGTAACACTAGAAGAGAAGAAGAAGATCTTTCCCAGAAAATACAAACCTATGCTAAAAAACCAAACACATTGCTCTACCAGAATCATAGTAAATCTGATTGTATTTTTAGTATCATGTTTCTTTGGAACTACTCTGTTTTAACATTTTGATGATAGCCTGGTGGAAAATTTACTATCGACTATAATATTTGTATACTTACGTAACTATATATCCTATGTTTTCGTTATATGATGTAGTTATACCGATGTAACACTAAATCAATCACTTTATAGAAAGAAAACAGATTTATATTCAATGTAATTAACAAATGTTCGCCGTATACATGATGAAATATATCGTATTCTAGTGGCGTATCAAGGTCTAATCGATCGTTTTAATGGCAAGATACGCTGTAATCAAACATCAGCCGTCCATGTTGCCGGCCATTTAATTGTCGGCTCGCCAACAGGGCTAACATTACAAGGCAATATGTCATCAGTGAAGTGGTGGAACACCCTTTTCTTCCCTACGTCACGTTGCCTCATAACAATTATTAATGCTTTTTTATCACGGTCATACAAGAGATGATTCAAAATTATTTTTCCACTATTCGAGCTGCAAATGGAATAACGAATAGTAAATTTGTTAAATACTTAAATTATATGGCCATTTTAAATTATGTTTCGCACGAAGCAATGGCTGTGCAATTTTTTGTTGGTATATCACTTCCTCTACGGTGCTCAAAAATACTTCTAAAATGTTGCTGCCCATTTAGGAACCAATTGAAAAACATGTATAACCCAATATTTGACCTACAAGATCGATTTTTGTTCGAAGGCTTTGGTATTTGTGATATCTATCCTTCCCACTCTTCCAATCCTAAAATCAACAGATCAAAGCAAAAGCGATAAGTTTACTATTAGTCCTGTACCAGTTCTATCTTTCTATTTGAACTCTCTTTAAAAAAGGTAATTTGAACAACTGACTAACAATCAGTTCTCGTAAAAATAACTCTATTGAGATATCTCTATTAAAAAGCCATATCCACCACCTTGAGAACGGACATAAATTAAAGAAAAAAAATGACAAAAAATTGAGTTACGGCACAACTTTTTTTTTAAAAAAGCACCGATTTAAGTCATAATTCAATTACGTTACATCGTATATGAATATAAAGAAATGTTCAGCAATCAATAATTTCAATCAACCGTGAAAAGCAATAATCGTATATAGTCTATTCAATTCGATTAGGGGACGTAAAAAAAATGCTCACATTAGGACGTTTCCTAAAATTTATACCCTGCCATAAATCGCCACAAGAATGGATATTATTCCACTAATACCTCTGTCAATTATTTCCAATTTGGTACGAGGTCAGCTCGACCTGTCGATTGCCTATTGGAACTTTTGTGATATCCGAGGAATGAATGACTCATCTAAAAATACAAAAGAATATGGTGGTTATATTGGAAATGTCCATGTAAACATAATTTATTACCTTTTTAACATAATATGTAGTTCTGTTCCAACGAAGTACGTGAAATAAGTTAAAATACAAATATAAGTATGACACACAGGATATCTCTCGCGGCTCGGAGACTAGAAAAATACTTCTCGGCCGATGGGGGTCTATTAGGGACCCCAGTAGTTTCCTCATTATTGGCCTTATTCTTATGAATTTCAAAAAAATAAATAGTCTAAGGGCTTTAAAATATCTCTCTGCATCATTCCTCATACATTTTTTTATAAAAATCCGTGGTTTTTTAATAAATAATCATATTTTAAGTTGCGCGTAAAATATACGTCGTTTCCGTGCAAATATCAATGTGCCACTGGCGCGCTTTGCTTAGCGGCGTTCAGCCTATTATCTTACGAACGATCGCTGATAAGCGGGCGCTTATCTCTTATCTTATCGTATTTATATAAACTACAAAAGGTCCAAAAAACTATGATATAAGAATACCTTAATTATAAACATTGTATCACCCATATTAAAATAGATATTTAAGACAATGTGGGTATTGGGGTCGCATTTCTGGAGCTTAGAACCGGAAAAGATATTCAACTGCAATTTTCCATTGACTTAAATTGGCATTTACTCATTTTCAAATACATATTTAATCATAGTTTCAATTGTATAATTCATATTGTATACACTCCCAGACGTTTGGTCACTAACGCGCCGGGTTTTGTCTATTACCATCTTAGAAAGTTCAAGTGTACAGGTGAACATGAACTGATGCTTTAGATGAGACCAGGGGTAGGTAACTTTTCCCACTCTTAAGGCCATATTCATATATCTGATACAATATAAGGCCGCAGTAAACATTGACAGGGAATTGACTAAAGAATCCTTGGCTAGAAACATCCCAATTTTTAAAGTTCAGAAATTTGCGAATATCCCAATGTTGCCTGTGTGGATATTAAAATTCTAAATTTATTAATCTGAGATGACTTTTAAATTATATGTTAGATGTGTTAAACATTTTAATTTTGTGTTATTTTAGAATCACTTTTAATGTAATTGATAATTTCTTTTCAATGCCAATTGTTGTTTATAACTGTTCATTATTGTATAAATAGCATGGTTAAATTATATTTATTATCAGTTGACGATGCTCGTAATGAGCGAAACCGGTCCTGACATATTAAATAAAGTGGAATGAAGTACAAAGGAATATTGTGTTTTTACTAATATAATGCCTTTCCACCAAGTATTGACAGTGACCACCCTAAAAGTGATCTTTTTCATCTGTCCGGGGTTCGACGTCGTCAATTAGGCAGGTGAGATAAAGAGTGGGGAAATAAGAGGGATTAGAAAGGTTTAAGCAAAGGGACCTTCCGTGGTTTCACGTTGAACGTATGAGGATAGTCTATGTAACCGTCAAGTATTTGTTACTGTCATTACTTGGTATAAAAGTATTATACCAACAAAAAAACGTCTTTGTACTAATTTCACACTAATTTAATAAGATCGTGAAGATAATCTGGCAATGCTTGTGGTGAGTGAAACCAGTCTTGATCAAATAAATGTTGAATTAGTACAAATACAATGTTTTTTTTACCCTATTAGAATACTGTTAATTGCTATTTCTTTTCGAAAGCTTCAATTTTAAAAAATCTACACGCTTTGAGTATGGTGTCACTAAGTTGCTTAATGCATTATGTATAGTTACATTTGATTATATATTTGTTTAACTGGTTCAAAAAAATATTCGCGATTCTCTCTTCTCTATATTACAAACTGTGACGTCTTCAATCAAAGGTTTGCAACAAAGCCATATGAATTCAAATAATATAAACTTGAGCATTGAAAACATCATCCACAAACTCCAACGTCTAAGATTTCCAATTTAAATTTTAAATTCAATATTGAAAATACTGGGATTTTCCGCCGAGGTAAGCTCTTACCCCTAGACCAAAGGCGCTGAGTATAAAAATATTTTTCTGCCGATGTAACATTCGAGCTCTTAGATGTTATCGTCTCTATCGATATTACATTTCGGAATCGTTTATTTTCTGACACATCACTCCAGCTTGTAAACTGTCCTACATTCGAACTCATAGTGATTGGCGGGATAAATAGGGCGTGCATCTACAGATAGATAGACGCATCAACACCTCGTCTCACAATTTGTCGACATTCGACGTTTTTATTTGCCACCTACATACACACCCGTCCTATCAAATTTTCAGCGGAATTTTCCCGACCCTCCTCGCTGCCCCTGGGAAATAGGAGTGCCTTTTAATTTTTTTATTCGCCCCTCTGCAAACATTTTCACGGACGGGCGAGAAATCACTATTGCTTTCCGGTTGATATAAAGTGTGTGGGGATTTTTTTTTGTAGTATTTGTATTTAACACTTTCGGCCCCGACCCAAATCAAGTGAAATTGTCTCGTGTGCCCGGCTTATTTTTGAAGAATTGCATTTTTTCTTAATGACTTACTAAAAATACTATAACTGTGAAACCACAATATCAAATCAAATGAAACCTTTTGTGGTTGTCTAAAAGACTATGACTATTCAATTATGTATGGTATTATTGCTAGAATTGTCTGCTATGGAAAGCCATATTACAATGTTTGCACATGTACCGAGTCTTACTCCATTTTTTGCTTGGTTTTGCTTGGCATTGTTTTTTTGCTGCTATTAGTAACAACATATTTTTAGAAATGCTTTTTGACATTCTTTTTTACAGAATATTTAAAGCTAAAATTGAAAATGAACTCAGTGACTGCACCATAATATAATCTTCATCAGGACAAATGGACGCATCAAATGCGTTATGATATCCTTAAATCTTGGTTGGTAAAATTAGTTTCTATTTTTAAAAAAAGTAACAATTAAAAGACTGATTTAGAATAATTTGACTATCTGTTATTTTTTTTGGATATCAAACTATTATAATGATAATACTGAGTCTTCTATACAAAATGTTGCTTGATACCACAATGATGTCTCTATTTTAAAGCATAGCCCGTCACGTGCAAACACGGTTCTGAGACTCAACGCTCGGCTAACAACACGGCTCCGGGATCCAACGTGTTAATACTAGGTCCTTGAAATAAATTCCTACGCAATACTGACGAATATTTTTTTTATATTGCAACACAAAGAAAATAAACTTAATTTGATTGTTCATTATATTATTAAACACTGCAATGCAGGGCTATTAATTTTAAAAGTTTTAATGAAATTGTTTTTTTTTATTATGCTGAATCTAATGTCATTTCCGTACACAAGTAAAGTTCGGAACTTTCCGACTTAGGCATAATATGTATAATAAATAATGCGTATTTCGATATAATACTTTTAAAACCATATAGCATATAGCTCCCAGTGTTGAACAAATTGAGCTTTTTTACAATAACTGCTTGTTAGTAGTTCAATCTCACTATTTTTGCAAAGCAAAAGTATAATGCCATGGAAGAATTATCTGTCAGCTAATCTCCCCATTACGCCACGTTTTTATGATCGCATGAGTAGGGAAGAATTTTAGAAATCAATTTTAGAATATACATTTGAACGCAAATTCATAATTTGATTGAAAAAATAGTCTATGAAAACTGTCTGTGCTGGGATTCAAACCCAAACGACGGTGACCGCTTGGGTTAAGGTCCTGTCGTAAATATTTTTCCACTAAAAAATAATTTGATTGTTTTCTGTACAACTAACTTTTCATTACCAATATGGAACAAAAGAGCTCAAAATGGATCATCACATTAAAAAATATTTTTACGAGAACTGGTTATAAGCTAGTCACTCAATCTGTTTTTTGGTCAAGGTAAGGAAAATAGTAAGCCAGTAAGTATATAACATTCATTCGAACAGAAATCGATTAACCGACTGAAAAAATACGGTTCGTTCTGGATTTGAGCCAGGGTATATTTATACGAGTTCTGGTTGTAAGCTAGTCACCCAATCTGTTTTTTGGTCAAGGTAAGTATTGTGGTAAGCCAGTAAGTATACAACATTCATTCGAAGAGAAATCGATTAATGGATTTTAAAAAAATCAGTTCGTACTGGATTTGAGCCCGTGCGACCCATCACGGAAGAAAATGATGTTGTACACTGCGCCACGGACAAAACAGTTTAATTATTCACTTTTAAGGTGTTCACTGTAAACACTTGGTGGAATGGCATTATAATAAAATAATAAAAGATTTTTAATACTTTTTCCACATAAAATTTATTTGATCAGTTGATAATGCTCGCTATGAGCGAAACCGGTCCTAGTCAAATAAATTTTATGTGCAAAAAGGACTAAAAATCTTTTAATTTTTTTATTAGCTTAATTATTATTAAAAATGTTTAAAGTTTATCTAATGCAAGATTATTCTCAGTAATTTTATATAAATTATTTTGCCGAATGCAAAATTAGGCTATGTTAATTTTGATAAATTTTCCAGGAAAGCTATTTGATAATTTTGCAATTAATAAGTTTGAAATTCATATTGAATATTAAAATTATTTACTATTCAAAATATAAATTCTTAAAACTATTTAGTATGGCATTAAGTGGAAAATAAAATAATTATTAATTCATCTGTGTATTGAGATGATAACGAATTCAATTCATTCGAAACGGCAATTTTCATTTAATTCAGCTTATTTTATTTCAATAGAATCAATTAATATTTCATTTCCGCTATGACAGAAACCGTATGTGTTTCAAATGTAATTGGACTAATAAATGAAACGTCATAAAATCAAACATTGTAATGCATATCCATTTTCTGATAAAACATTAAAAAAATGAGTAACCAATTACAGAATAAAACTAATATATATGAGAGTTCTAAAAATAAAAACGGTAGTCTCCATATTTTGTTGAAGTTTAGTTATGTAGAGCTAGCAATTCCACATAATACATACATCAATAGTATTATATCAACTGTGGAAAAGAAAAAGGACGTAAGCTTTTTTCGATAGCCACAATGTATCAAACTAATGCCGAAATAGTATTTAAAAAAGGACGTAACCAACAGTTTTTTTAAAACAACTTTTTTGTTAATCATAATGTATACAACATGGTATACGTTATATCAAAAAGATGTTATAGAAAAAAATGCCAAATTAGTATCATGATTAAGATTTTGTGTTTGAAAAATTAAGGGCCTGTGAAAATTGCGATCATGAAAAACGACTTAAAAAAAAGTTTTTTTTTTAAAAATTTGATAAATTAAATTCAGATAAAGTCAATTAAAAACCAGTTTATCAGTCTCCATGAACTTCAAGGTTGTGAACATGGTGAATATTTAAATATATGCGTTATATATGTTTATGTAGGGGGGGGGGGTACTGACGGTTCCAAATTCACCCGTTATATGTATGTTTTACTTTTCTATGAATATTTTGATTTCTTTTGTTTATTTCATACTTCTGATCATTTTTCATTTTTAAAATAAAACTCCAGAATAACGTCGATTCTGTCATGTCTGACAAAGCACGTTTTGTACATTTTTTGTTTACGTGTATGTGTTTGAGCCATGCCATGAAAAATTCAAACACTGTCACGCCCGCCCATTTATAATTCAACGTTTTTTTTTCATCGGCACATGAATTCGTTATGGGTTAAATTTGTTTTTGAGGAGCAGGTGAACCAATATTGACATGGCGTAAAAGTTTTTCCGGCAGCAGCGACTCGTAGCCGGCATCGCTTTTCCAATCTCACACCCTTAGCAACGTTTCGTCGATTCTAACGAATAACACTGGCGATGTTGTTTTGCGCACTTTTGACGGTTTATGGACGGTTCGTGGACGATTTTTGCACAATTTCGCTATGTTTACGCAACTCGCTTTGGTTTGATTTGTGTTCTTGTGCAGCAATTCGGAGGGAAACTATTTGCCGGGAATGTCAAACCGTGCATGTTATAAACATTTATCAAGCTAATACCCAATCTTAATCTTTCTTTCAACGTCACAAATAACACGACAAACTTTTATTAATTTAATACTTTCGAAGTTCATTTTGATTTAAAATATAAAATAACTTATATTATTCCACGTATTGTGCTACAAATTGTGATACGTGTTTCACCCTTTTCAGAGGCATCTTCAGACATACTAACTTTCACTAATGCTTGCTCAAGTACGAGGCGAAACACGTGTCACAGTTTTATAGCACAAAACGTGGAGTAATCTAAGTTATTTTATATTTATTAATTTACATTAGCTTTTTTTAAAATAACATTCTTAAGTTCTAGTGCAGCATTTTAGGGACAAAATATTTGCTGGGGATATCAAAACATGCAGGTAGTCAAGTTGTGTTTTTTAATCAATTACCGCTCCAAATGTAGAGTATATAGCTTTTTAATGAAAGTATCTCAACAGTCAGTCAGTATCTTAACCTTTCTTTTTTCGAAGAAAGTAAGTATAGACAGAATAGATCTGGTACAAGACTAGTTGTAAGCTAGTCGCTCTCGCCACTCCCCATGATTTTAAGATTGGAAAAATGGGAGATAATTTTTAGATACCACAAACATCCACGTATTCGAACTGAAATCGGTAAATCTATTGAAAAAAAATGTTCGTACCGAGATTTGAACTCGTGAGTTTCGTCACGGAAGCCAACCACATAGATCACTGCACTACAAACCCGACTTAGTGATAAACTTTAATCCAATCAATAAATCACATGGAAATTGCACTGTAATTTTTTTAGATAGCACGATAAAGATTATCTGATTCTAAAAACTTTGTGTTCTTGTGCAGCATTTCAGAGACAATCTTCCTAGGAATGTCAAACTGTACAGGCTCTTAACTTTAATACAGTTAATATCGTATAATTGTTTTTATAAATCCTTATTTCCTTATCAATTCCACAAATAAAAAAATCTGTTTATGTTACGTTAAGAGTCTAAATAATTATGTTCTTCCAGTTTAAATTGTTCGAAATCATCCTTCAAAAAAACAACTGTAAATGCTATTTTTCGTTTGCCGCAAAATACCACGAACGTGTACAAAATCAGCAACCTTATTTTGAGGTCACTTCTGAAAATAGAGTTCCTACGTCCAACATGATGGATGAAGAGGGCTGCGGCTATTTTGACGCCGGACCATTAATGACATAGTTAATAGCTTTTTTTCACACTATACAATATCTACGACCATATTTGGATATTTATTTTCCTTATATTTGTTTCTGTTCATGAATAGCTGTGATTTTTTTAATATTATATATTTCACAATGCAAATGTTAATAATTACATTTCTGATTTTTAAAAAAGAAAAAAAACCTGTAGAAAACACGAAATGAAACTAAACGAACTTTGTAACGTGACTCAATCGTTCACTATGAGAATATGAAATTGATTATAATCACTTGCTTAGAAATTCATTTATTTATAATTGTCCGCTCCCAATGTGAAGCATATGGCCTCCTAATGGAGGCATCTCAACAGAAGTTTTTCCTACGAGAACTGTTTGTTACTCAGTCGCCCAAGCTCACTTTTTTCAAAGTGAGTAGTAGGGAAAGAAAGATAAGGCTAGAACAGGACTAGTGGTTAACTTATTGCTATTGCTACACCCAGTTATTGAAGAATCAGAAGGATGGGAGGAGAGGAAATTATGTGAATTGACATCACAAACACCCAGTCTTCGATCACAACTTTGAATTTAATAATTCTCAAATTCACTGTGATCTTACCGGGAATCGAACCCAGAATAGTGTGATTGGTAAGACATATTAAACTTTTCAATACCGTTTACATTCACGACAATTAGATGCGGCAATGGGTATTTATATATGTATATTTTTTCCATGGCCACTCCCAATGTGGAGCACATGGTCTCCTAATGGAGGTATCTCAACAGAAGTTTTTTCTACAACAACCGTTTGTTACTCAGTCGCTCAACCTCATTTTTTTCAAAGTAGGGGAATAAGGATAAGGCTAGAACAGGACTAGTGATCAACTAATCGCTATTGCTACACCTAGTTATTGAAGGATCAGAAGGATGGGAGGAGAGGAAATAATGTGAATTGACATCACAAACACCCAGTCTTCGATCCCAACATTGAATTGAATAATTCTTAAATTCGCTGTTATCTTACCGGGAATCGCTCCCAGACTTGCGTGATCGGTAGAGCAAACTCTAACCAACTGGGCTACAGCAGGCGACGATATTCGAATTCATACACTGCTCAATCCTCCACAGGCAGAGTGAGAAAACAAATGAATTGGGTAGAACCCAATCAATTTGAACTTTGTAAATCTAATCAAACACTGCTTTGTCAATAGCAGAAAGAGTGCTTAAACAAATGATTATCATTGCTAACGATAAGGATTAAGCCGCAAGTCATTTGGTTTCTCACTCTAACATTAGTTTGAGAATAGTAGACATAACGAGAAAGTAATGCAATATGCTTTACAAGGTTTTGACAAATAAGTCTATGATCGAATGCCATTATGTATTTATACAGGCCAAATTTTAAGGGTGCGTGTCTGTTGAAACGCGTCAATACATCGATGGCTGAGAGTTAAAAAATGAACTAGGTACCGACATGAACCATAGTCTATATATCGACTGTGGAAAAGAAAAAAGACAGGAAACTTTACAAGGAGCACAAAAACGTGTTTTGGTGATTTTCGGCCATATGCAAATTATGAAATAAACACAACCTTGAAGTACACGGAGACTTGTAAACTGGTGTTTAATTGACATAATCTAATATTAATTTAATAAATTGTCTAGGAAAAACCTTTTGTTCAGTCTTTTTTCTTGATTTAAATTTTCACAAGTCCATCTTTTTTTAAACTTAAAAGCTAAATTTGGATACTAATTCGTCATTTGTAGCTTGCATCCTTTTGATAGAAAAAATATCATTATTTTTATTTTTATTAGATTATCGAAAAAAACCTGTTTTGAAAAAACTGTGGGTTAAAATATTGCATCTGCAAATCTACTGTTTAAAAGTTATATATATACCTTTTAAAATATAGTATTGTAAATTCTCCAGGCAATATTTTTACTAGCACAAATATTTTATTTCCTAAGCAATATAATTTATCTTTATTCTAAATGAAAGTTTTTATTCCAGTTTAGAAAGTTCACTTATTTTACATTATGCAGTGTGAAACAAACTTTTTTTTTTAAATATGAAAGTAAATGTTAGGGGTGCCAAATTTTTTAATTTGTATGATTTTAAAGTCTGTAATTTTTAAATTCTTTTCAATGTAAATTGTTTATTACACTTTTCCATTTCAATTTGTTTTTGTAAGAATAACGCTGTTTAATTTTTATTTTTTATCAGTTGACGATCTTCCCCATGAGCAAAACCGATACTGATCTTGATAAATTAAAGTGGAAATTAAGTAAAAGGAATATTGTGTTTTTTTCATAATAAAGTCTTTCCATCAAGTATTGACAGTGAACACCCTAAAAGTTAAATAAATAAATTACAATATTATATGAAATTAAAGTTTCGTTTTTATTTCACAAAATCTAATTTGCAAACTTTCAAATTCAGTTTTCTCTGGGTGATTATTTATGAAGATACCATATTTGAGCTTTAAGCCATCGACATGTACATTCAGATATGTGAATCTTTTGATCGCATATAAGTGAATTCGATTGCTCATTTAATTATTAACCAACCCATTTACGTATATGACAGCAAGTTTTTTAGAATATAATGAATTTAAAGATAACCGAAATAACCTAGATAGTAAAAAAAAATTTCATTTATTTATGACATCATAATGACTGTCAGAGTTGTGTATTTTGTACGTTTCAATAATTGTTTATTGGATACAATGAAAATCGTTAGAGGACAAATATATTCCACGCGCACCGCCAACCAGCCAGTAAATGTAAATTCAAACGTTTGCATAACAAATGATTTAATATACCTCCACGAAACTCCGTTAGAAATAATGTAGCCAACAACAAATACGCCAAATGTAATTAATAACATGAGATTACCGAACTTAACCTGCAATTCAAATCAGGATAATAAAACAATTTAAATTTAATTTTGTCATTCAGACGGCATTCAACAATGCTAGGATTGAACAATGCTAAAATTTTCATTATAATATTTAAATTTAAAATTAAAATCGATTACGTTTTTACGATTTGTATGCGGTGAAAGTTCAAACCAGCACACTCGGTTGATAATATAAATTAAATATTTTTATAGATGTTTTCCAGTCAATATTTGCGCAATGTGCACGATGCGCAGACATACATATAATGTACGTGTGTGTGTGTGCGTTGTGCATAATTCTGACGTTACAAACATGAGCTACTTTCGGAAATTGAAATTGTCTAGTGAGCTACCTATACATATTCCTTCTTTATAGTTTTTTTCATCATCGACCCTTATTGTACCATACATAATATTATTATATTACTGAAATTAATTATAAAATCAGATTTTTTTAATAAAACATCAATTATTTATTTATAAACAAAATAATTATTGAAAAATAAGTGTGAGTAAAAATCAATATAAAAATGAAAGAAAAAATAACGAGTAAAAATAATTAGTGAAAAGAATGGCATTCACTTTACTCCACAATTTTAAAAATTTTCGGTGAGTACCTTTTCACTTTCATCTGAATGCAATTATCAAGATGTACATCTGTGAGTCTACTACTCACATCTATCAACTCATCTACTACTACTATCTCAATCTACTCTTAACCACCTTCATAGTAAAAAAACGTTGATTCACATAAGTATGTAGAACAAAACAATGCATTAATTAGATTCAATAATAAATTTATAGAAAATTTATAAATACGATAAAATATCCTACGCGAGCGACCGTTTGGCGATCACTGACATAGAATTAACATGGTTCGGTTCATTTTTAAAATTGAAGTAAATATATAATTTTCAATTTAGTTCATAAATAAAACACTGTTTTGTACTAATTCGATTTTTATTTAAAATTATCATGACCGGTGTCATTGCTGCGGATGCCTCCGGAAAGCCTCAATCCTGCCTGCCTCTTCTTTCGACCGGTGGGATTCCGGTGCCCCGGACGTCCGTCGGGTACTATCCATAGAACGTGCTCGGCGGAACTGAGGGATACTGGCATGTCATGGGAGGGAGCAAACCAATTGGCAGGAGATAGGGAAACATGGAGGTGCCGCGTAGCGGCCATATGCTCCACATAGGGAGCGAATATGGCAAAAGAAGAAAAAAAATTGGAACATCAATTAAAAAAAACCTTATGATCAAATGTATTATAAGTCGCGAAAGTGTCAAACGACATGAAATGATATAAAGAAAATAACTTGTCAATTTTGAATCTTATTATAGTGCCAAAATGGCGTAACTGAGAGAAGTTAAAAATATATAATATAATGTCACACTGTCCCTAACATAGATGTCAAAAGCAACTTTGATTCTTAGATATATAATATTTTATTAATCGAAGCTTTCGTACAGTGACGTAACTTCGTTGACATGGCGAGTGTAGTCTGTGAGCTTTCTTTGTGGTAACTTTTCATATAAAAAAGCACCCTCGCTTACAAAATAAAAACTTGTAAAGCCTCCCCTGTACCTATGCGTTTTCAAGAACTTTTTTTCAGCAGGGCGCTATTACAAATGTCGAAATCCTCTTTCTTTTGCAAAACCATTTGGAGTTTTTTTTTTTTTTTGAAACGCATACAAAAAAGAGCGATCAAAGTTTTCATCGTACTTTCAATGGCCTTGTTTGGAGAAAAAAAGTTAGGGAAAAGCTTCAAAGACACGACCACGTTGGTATTTGATTAAGAGATGAATTTTTAAAAAATATGTTGTGCATTTTTACCAAGTAATGTGCTAAGCTATAAAACTACGTTTATAAAGTTTAAGAAATCTAAGTTAAGTAGTCAGTTTTTTAACGGGCAGTGACACTGTAATATTACATACAATATTCTGTTGATGATACTAATTTATATTTTACATCGTCTAAATCTATTGCAGTCATAGTAAAGCAACAACTCTATTACGAATCGCACCTGTCTCATAGGTGTGACTGTAATACTTATATCCAATAATTAATTCAATATCCGAACACACAAAGTTAAATATTAATATGTATAACATTTAAGAAATATTCTAGAAGTATATTTCTATCTAATTTTGACCAACTAAATATTTTGCTAAGCCTTAGGTGTATTTTATTTTCTGTGTACATATTTTGTCTTTAAATCTCTTTTTCCTATGTATTCTAGCTAGTTTACAATATAAATAAAGATTTTTTCAGATAAAAGTTTTGAATGAGGAAACAAAATAAGCAAACCAAATTCAGAATATTATCATTCATTTCATTTCAGTTTCAATGTTTTGTGTTTTTATTAATAAAATAAAAATATTTGAGGGTATTATTACTTGCAAACCCGGCTTATTCTAAAGTTGTTGAAACATGAACCAAGAATGTAATTTAGCAAATAAAAATAAATTTTGAAAGTATTTATAGAAATCAGTCTCAAACATGGCTTGTCAACATCCAAAATATCATTCCAAAGTAATGTAAGACTGAAAATACTTTTAAAATGTACATTGTTTTTCAAAATGAAATTCAAGATTAATTTTTTAACCATTTTGAAATAAGCCGTGTTTGCAAGTAATACCATCATTTGTCGGGTCTATGCGTGGTGGTTAGTGTTGTAGGTTTACGTACCGGATCTCACGGGTAGGATTCCTAGTACGGACAGCATTTTTTCGAATATTTTATCAACTTATGTACGAAGGCATTGATGTTTGTGATGTTCCAAAAATTACCTTTCACTCTTTCGATGAGCGTAGCGAAAGCAGTTATTTAACCACTAGTCTTCTATTAGCTTTTTCCTTATATCACTAGATAAATTTGAGCGACTAAGTAACAAACTGTTATTTTAGAAAAACTTTTGTTG
This sequence comes from Himalopsyche anomala, assembly GCA_031772345.1. Taxonomy (NCBI): domain Eukaryota; kingdom Metazoa; phylum Arthropoda; class Insecta; order Trichoptera; family Rhyacophilidae; genus Himalopsyche; species Himalopsyche anomala. The sequence continues at coordinate 3,185,438 of CM062824.1, read as the reverse complement.
ATATCCCTTTATTAGAAAGCAATTTGCTCTACATTGTAAAAAAATATGAAATAATAAAAAATAACTAATGTTAATCTTTCGAACATATGACTTCTAAGTAATATTTTTACAAAATAAAATACACTTGTGTCTAATTAGACTTAATTAGTTAAGGTTCTCTACTTTTTATCTACACAATTAAGTCGATAAATATTACTTCATGAGACATGTGAAAAGAGATATGAATTACCAGAAAGAAGTTAATATAAATAAATATCTATTTAATTTTCAAACCAAGCTTCAAATTCAAAAAATGCTAATAAAATATTAAAATGTTATCGGTACTGCTATCGAAAAAACACTGAACCGATCCAATATTCATTCAGCCCTGAATTATTTTGCGATATTAAAATTTTGTCTTGAATCAATATTGAAATTGCAATCTGAGAACGATGGGGGTGAGCCAGCTGGAACGGGGTTGAATCTCATTCGACTAATTACCTTTGTCTCGCTCATCGATTTCCGTTTTACCTTTCGTAAACTACCTGGGCAGATTTCACAGATAGAAAATATTCATTGACCTTCCTTTAAAAGAAAGGAAATTCTATTTTCAATAATAATGATGTAGGATTAAGCCAAAGAAGCAACTTTATTTTGCTTATCTGTACCCTTAAAAGTTCATTCAAGTACTTTAAATTTTTAGATCAAAGTTACTTACTGAATACTTTAAACTTATAAAAGTTTTTCAATTGTTACGAAAACTTATAAAAGTGAATAATTAAACCTACCCTTTAAGTTATAAGAAAATAAACTGACTTAAATACAATATATGTACAATATAACAATACGAATTTTAAAATATAAAATTAGAGTATCGATCATTATTTCAACATTGTGCAACTCACCACTGTGTTGCAGATTTTTCATTAATGTGTACATTGACTACACAGACATAGTTAAAACGTTCACCAACTTAAAAATAAATCACACGTGCACTCATAGTGTTTTCAGCCAATTTCCACTAAAATGTACGCAGTTGTTGTGCTTTACCATCATCTAACATTTCTCATAACCTCAAAAATTTCAACGTCTTGTTGCATTTCTCACTCCCTTTTTTCAACATATTTAACTTAATCTAAGTAGTAGTGTCATTTATACGCTAACTAGCACGTGTCATTATACTAATTTAACCTAAGCCAGCGATTTCCAACATGGGAGGCGTAGACTATTGCAAAGGGAGGCGCGAACATTCCAAAACATTTATTTACCCTTTAAAACGTGTCCTTATTACCGTATGAAATAAAGGATGGGGAGGCGCGAAGATAATTTTTTTCTTCAAAGGGAGGCGCAGTGACATAAAGGTTGGAAACCACTGAACTAAGCAGTAATCTTGTTGCTACTCTGTCAGGCGCTCGTCATTGATTGGTTAACTAGTTAATTTATATATAAACATATTAAAGAAAAACACTAATTCCCGCTTTTATTTATTAAGATCAGGACCGGTTTCGCTCATGACGAGAATTATCAACTGATAAGAGACTACAATCTTTTGAATAAAATGCATTTGCAACGTGACTTTTCTTTGACAGCGAAACCGGGAATTAGTACAAATATGTATTTGTACTAACATATCGACTGCGGAAAGAAAAAATAACATAACCCACACATCACAAATTTTGCAGGAGACACAAAAACTCTCTTTGATGATTTTAAGCCAAATTAAAATTATGAAATATACACTATTTTGAAGTGCACGGAGACTAATAAACTGGGTTTCGATTGACTTTTTATGATATTAATTGAATATTTTTTGTAAAAAAACCTTTTATTACGACTTTTTTTCCTGATCACAATTTCCACAGGCCCTTCTTTTTTCAAACTTAAAAACGTAATTTAGATACAAATTTGGCATTTTCAGCTTACATCTTGTTGATATAACGTGTATCAAGTTGTATACATTGTGATTATCAAAAAAAGCTGTTTTCAAAAAAGTGTGGATTACGTCATTTTTCCTTTCCAAAGTCGATAAATAGAATAGTCAAAGTGAATATGAATTTTCATAATGTAAGCTTCAGCTAAGACTTCAAGTTATTATATAAAGTGATGACACATTAATTGTGACCATCGATATCTATAAAATATATATATTTTTTATCTACATGTTTATTGAAAATTTCTATTTAATATATCATTAAATCGTACACTTGTATGGGCGTGAAATTTGCAAACCAATTCGCAGCCAACCAGCAATGACGTTTAATGAAATGGAACAACCGCCGAAATCCAAAATCAATGGGTACTGTTAATACCTTCTGGCAAATGTACAGAAGAAAGGTTTTTCGCAGGCACGGGTTTATGTCTGACCGCCCATCAGAGGATCGTTCATTTGTATATCGGACGTACGCATCATACAAATAAACAAACCATTTGCGTGTCATGAATATTTCAATAATTTACGCATGAATAGAATTAACATGTTTCCAGCAATTAAATGTTTCAATTGCTCCGGAACAAGGGTGTGTAAAAATGAAACCTTTTACGATATTGAAATCGTAATCGGACAAGCTTTTGTATCAGTATTTCAGAATGATTACTAATTTCATTTTTTTCTTTTTTATTTAGCTGTATCACACAAAAAATACCTTGTAAAACTATCTTTAGCTATACTTGAGTTGATTGAATTGGCATTTACTTGTTAGAATTCCATTGTATTCAGGTAAAAAATATCAACGTATTTAGTTCTACATATTTTTTATAAAATGAGTTTATAGATATTTCGGCGTGCGCCATCGTCAGAACTATGAATACATTGCCCTAGAAAAGATACACAATACATCTTGTTATTTGCCCTAGCATCTAGCATCAAGCTTTTCTAGGACAGTATATATAGCTGAGTATATGCAAATAGTTATGATGATGGCGCAAGGCGAAACAGTTATAAACTTATTTCATAAAAAATGTAGAACTAAATACGTTGATATTTGTTACCTAGTTATACTTGAGATTTAAATATAATGTATGACTATTTGAATATAACTCATTAACTACAAATGCTTTCTATTTGTGCTTGAGAAGAAATATATTGAACAGATTTGACGTGTGTTGTTGCGCCACGCCACCGCTGCAAAAAAAACTGTTACATTTTTAGATTCCTCTCTAGATTTGTAAAACCGGTCTTAATTAAACATTGTTCAAAATTGCGTAATAGAAGAATTACTAAATTAAGTTTTTCCAACATGAGTTGCCACTTTATCGAATCGTAAAATGAAAGGTGACTTTTTTTAAATAAATAAAAATACTAAACGACATGCGTCTAAGATGAAATTAAAAATTTTGCAAAGGGTGAAGAGAAACTCATTATTTTTGTTTATTAAAAAATACCTCTTATTTTAAATCGAAGCCGGGACGTGGATTTATTTCACGACTCCAATGCTCTATAATTAACACTATTGAAAGACTAGTTAATTTTTAAATTATGTATATTCAGTTATCTTAGATATTTTTTTTTTATTTTACAAAGAAAGCTACTTATTTACCTTTAGAGTTTTCTCTTGCAAAGAAATGAAATAAGTTATCAAACTAATGTTTCAACATATGTTGAGTGCGGCGCTGTGCCAGGCCGACGCCTCCAGCCCTGTCCGTCGCGAAGGAATCCACCGACAAAGCCTGCGTCCCGTCAGCAAATAATAGATTGCCCTCAAAAGCTACCCTGGACCTCGATCAACGATGATGCCATCTACCACAATGCCTTCCATCATACGGAAAGATTTCCAGATTAAATTTGGATGAATAAGTCCCACGTTGGGGCATATCATTCATCAATTATCAAACCCGTTAAAGGCCCCTGTACGTTCGAAATAGACAGGGTATTTTTTCTACACGTTACGGTAAATTAGTCTTTTATTTATATAAATGATAACTTTCAAAACATGGCGTCACGGCTCCATTTTTATTTATCCAGAACTTTTCCGTGCATTTTCACTCCAACGACCAATTATAATATTTATCTGGTCGTTATTGAATGTGAAGAGGTAATAATGTTATTCAAGGGGAAAATGATATATCGAATAAACATCGCTTTCATATGCGTTGAAATTTGTCAAAACAACACAATAAACCAGCTTCATGCACACGCAAATCCGGCTGGAAAACCACTAAAGACGTAATTCGGTCATGTTAAATATCGCGTTTTTAGTTTTTTTTCAGTCAAATTTGCGAATATGTACACACTAAGGCAGGGGTGGGGAACCTTTTTCTTGTCCAAAGGCCGCATTCTTTTTTCTGGTTTAACATAAGGCCGCAGTAAACATTGACTATGGAATCTTTGGCGGGAAACAATTTCATGCCAATTTGTAAATCCCAGAAATTTGCGGATTTCCCAAATTCCCAAGAATTTACGGATTTGCCAAAAAAAAACTCTTCCAAAAATTTTCGAATCCGAAATCTCATCTGGCCGATCAGGTCAAAAGGCCGCACCAGAGTAGCCAAAAGGCCGCAGGTTCCTCACAACTACACTAGGGTATTCTACATTCAACGCACTTATTAAATATCGCACATTCAACATAAAATAGTGTATAAATTGGGATTAAGGAATGAGAAAAAAAATTATCGTTGATTTTGAAATCTTGGAATTTTTCAAACAATTTCATGTTGTTTTCAAAAACCCAGAAATTTTCGGATTTTTCAAAATTACCAGCGTGAGAGCTGTCTTTTTAGCTCTTCTAGTATTTACAAATTGAAAAACCCAAGAATTTACGGAATTTCCAAAAAATATTATAAAACTTTTTTTTTTAGACCTCGCTCAATTTTCTGTAATTTTTTCAATCGCGTTTATGTATCTTCAAGATTGGATATAATTGTTAAGTGTATCAAAAACCTATCAAGTTAAGATTGATTAATAAAAAAAATATAACACATATTTTCCAGACGTTCCACGGTATTAAAATTTCATAAACGGCGGTAAACCCCGTAACAAATTATTTTGAGGTAAATTGAAAAATCTTTACAATTTATCCTAGAGCGTTTATGAAATGCTTTTTCCTGTTAGTAGCAAGCTATCGCTGTCGAAAATAAATAAAAGCACGTTATAAAAGAATCTCAAACAAGTTCAATTATAAAAAGTTTCATATACCTGGAAAGGTTTGAAAAAAATATTTCTCTTTCGTTATTAACATCAAGGAAAAGCGCTATTTGTGAAGCAAAGAAAAACAATCTGAAAAGAAAAGGTGTCAAAACCACAAAGAATAGACAAGCTTAATGTCGTTGATTTATAAGCTGAAAACGTGGATGCTTTGGAGAGAAAAACACAGTTTCAAAGCACATTTTTTTAGTGAGTATACCATCATACCATTCGATCTATTGTGCTGAATGTTACATTAAACTTCTAATCAAAGTTCATACATAGTTATGTTTACAAGTAATATTTTTAAACATTATTAAATCTTCAAATTCAAAGAGTATATTTGAGAGTTCAACCACGTACGGCTGGCAAGGTATAATACTGCATATTTGATTTCTTTATCTATTATTGGCTGACTATTGAATCGTATTGCATTCGCCCGAGCACAAAAATCTTACGACAAATATTTATTAATTTAAAGTAATAAATATTATCATGTGTACAATTTTTTTTTGATAATCATCAGTCGTTGCTTTATATGATCAAGAGAATTTTATTTATCTAGTGTTGTATTGATTAAATTTAATATTTATGAATAAGTTACGTATCATATTGTTGATTGATTAAAATTAAATCCTAAATTAGACAGATATAAATTACGCATCCTTTATAAGAAATTGCTATAAATGTCGATAGCCAGACTGTGCGGATTATATATAATATATATTTCTTAAAATAAGCAGTGACTAATAGATATATAATAATAAGGAAAAAACGTGTGTAAATTTGTTTGGATCCATCAATTCACCACAAGAAACTAATACTGTACAACCATTATAAATGTCACTTAATTCCGGGGCTGTGGAGTCGGAATCAGAGTTGCAGTCGTGGAGTCACGGTATTTTGGCCGGAGTCGGAGTCGTAGTTGTAAAAAATGAGCGAGTCAATTTTTTTGAAAAATATATTTCATGATGTGTATTTTAACAAAATAGTCAAAAGTGATAACATTTCATGCTTGGCTGATTAAAGATGATCTGATGGTATACATACATATATATATATAAGTTAAAATGAAATTATCGAAAAAAATCCTCGGAGTCGGAGTCATTAATTATTTTTAAGCTGGAGTCGGAGTCGTCTTTTTTTCACGCGACTCCACAGCCCTGCTTAATTCACCAATTCTGCACCCTTTTTTTGATCTCGAGATTTCAGGATTCATTTGTTTTCATTATTCGGGCTTTTGGAATCTCAAGATTGATAAAATAGTGTACATTTCAGATTTTTTTATATTTAAGAATTTGTACCAGTTAAAATAAATCCCGAAATCCCGGTATTGGAAGCCTTAATATCGGCATCCTGGGCAAAACATCCTATTGCATTTCTGAATGATTTAAATTAAAATAACATGGTTTCTATTTCGATGTAAATAAAATAAGTCATAATTTATTTCACAAACATTTAACGCCGGTTACTCATCACTGGCGTAAACAAGCGCTGTTTTTCATAACCCCCAAGCTTGACACAAAACTTTATAATATCAAATCTGCAGGTTTTTTCGAGCTGCGTAATTTATGTAAGGTAAACATGATAATTTTTCCATAAGGCTTTCGTTTCATTTCAAGATTCTTCACACTTTGACCTACGAATAAATTATAAAGAAGGGACTCCCCAAGTTTTTTTTTTACATAAATCTCGACAATTTAAAAAGAAAATTCATTACAATAAGCCTCTTACGATGATATACGGCAGACTACGTCTTGTATTGGATTATGTTTTTGATTTATTACAATTTCATGTATCTTTACTTTATTTTGTATAAAATTTAAACAGATTGTTATATTTATTTCACATTTTTATAATCAGGATCGGATCGCTCATGACAAGAATTGGTCATCATTTGAGCCTGATATTCAGTTAACGTTATCAGTTAAAACTGATCACTCGTTTTACTAATATTTGTTTAAAATGCTTCAAATGTAGTGAAACCAATCCTCATTATTGTCGTAAATATGTTTTATCTTTAATGTGACATCTCCACTGTTTTTATTTCCATTTTAGAGCGCCATTCTAGCTATATAAACATTTATCCAAACGGCATCGTAGCTTGAAGTGAATAGTTGACTTATGTATAAAGAATTGATCACTTTTAGGGTGTTCACTGTCAATACTTGGTGGAAAGGCATTATATCAATAAAAACACAATAATCCTTTGTACTTCATTCCACTTTATTTAATATGTCAGGACCGGTTTCGCTCATTACGAGCATCGTCAACTGACTCAGTTGACGATGCTCGTAATGAGCGAAACCGGTCCTGACATATTAAATAAAGTGGAATGAAGTACAAAGGATTATTGTGTTTTTATTAATAAAGAATTGACATAGCTATAGGCTGACTGAATCAACTGAAAAATGTGCGTGACTGAAACTGATCATATTTATTTTTTTAATATTTATGATACGATGTTCAACAGTTTCTGGAACTTTGGCTGCTTTTACACAACGGGTGGCGATGGGAAACAAATTTGCAGTTTCTGGAACTTATCGATTATTTGATTAATGATTTAAGGAGTAAGCAATTTCAAAAGTTATTTTTTATATTTTTTTGCATTGTAACCATTATTTTTTTTAAAGATAAAGTTAGGTTTTTTATTTACAATATTAGTTTGAAAAAACTCTTTTGAACTGATTGCACATTTATTTATTTGAATTAGAACAGCATTATTTGGAAATACTAACGACGAGTGAAACCGGTCCTGATCGTAATAAATAAAATAAGAGTTATTACAAAACTGTTTGTTTTATATTTTAACATAATGCTTTTAACCAAGTTTTGAGAGTGAAGACCTTAAAAGTGAATTTTTATTTACATTTTTTTTATCAAAATAATGGGTGTAAAATTCATTTTTTTCGATATTACTAACTAATATGTTTGCAAGTTAATACTTTTTTTAAAATATTTTTTTTTGCATCGTAAAGTACAAGACATTGGCTACTCTATGTGATTTTATAGAAGTGACAGATAGCTATGCCTACTGTCATTAATATTGAAGATGCTTACAGACTGACTTGATTTATTTGTTAATTTGTATTGAATAAATTATTTTGGAAAATAAGTTAACATATTCATTGATTCCAGCAAATGATAACTTTTATCTGCATGCTGATCAAAATTAAATTCATTGCGGCCCACAAACTAAATACTAAGTTTTAATATTTGTCAGTGAAAATTGTATCGTTATTTATTTCATAAACGTGTCTTTATCACATAAATTATGGAATTATTGAATATGTAAGTAAAAAATACTTTATATATCTAGACTTGGAAGAGACTATAATATCAAAATTCGTAAAAATGTCAGCTTCTGTGGCCCGTGAACATTTGTAAAATTGAATAATTTACTTTAGAATTGTTAAAAGGTTTGTATCACTGTTCTAGCGTAATGACTTTTGTCGTTATTGTAAGTATCGCAAAATAATACTTTGCTATTGATGTCGCTGTATGCTTGCAGAATTTATTTTGATACACAAACTCAATCTTTCTTTGAATAGTACTTTATGTTTTGTTTCACGATATAGATCATCATTTTGACAAGATAATATCAATCAAATATTTTATATCATACGAAACTTTAATATAAGTTGAACTTTGACATGGAGCGTCAGCGAAAACTAATACATAATATATATGGCTATTAAAATTACTATTCACTTTGACATGTCCAAAAAGTGTCTCAATTGAAACATTTCGTGAATTGTCTACTTATTTAGTTCGCGAATCATAAATAATTTCGGATTATTCAGGCAGTAATTCGGAGGAAGTGTTTGGAAACTTCATTAATCATTCATCTAGGAAGACCCGTGGGAAATTAGCAGTCAGCTGACATTGGAAAATAATGGCGGACGTCACGCTGATTCATTTAGAAGCCGCCAGAGTCCGCTGATGAAGTAAGGCCAATTTCTTCGCACTTATTTATGAAATTAATTTTGAAATTTCCCTAATATTTTCTTAGCATAGATACCGCACCAACATTGTAGTTCTTCTTTTCGTTTTATGTTAAGTTGAATATCAAAAATGTATCACTTACAATCACATATTATTTGGTATAAAATACATATTTTGAGTATTACAATAATATATCCTTATGTTTAACAAATTAAATAATCCATAGTATAATCAATTTAAGTACAAAGTAATATTGTGTTTTATTAATATAATGACTTTCCACCAAGTATTGACAGTGAGCACCCTAAAAGTGATTATCAAAAACAGTTATCTTTCATGAAAAAATGTGCAAATATGACAGAGTATCGCTCATTGAAAGTGATATTACATACGAAATTGTGATACAAACAACAAAAAAATAATCCATTTTTTTGAATAATTTAATACCTCAGTCTATTAAATGTCTTTTTTGTTTATCTACAAAATATTTATTGAGTACAAGACGTGGCAAGTTTAAATTACAAGGATTGGAATTGAAGGCTGTCAGTGTTCTAGTATTGGAAAAACTTTCGAATAACACAAACCTGCCTGCTAAACTTTTGGGCAGGGCGTGAAATGTCCATTTAGGGATGTATTATTTGGACGATTAAAATAATGCATTATATTATATTGTATTGGGTTTGTACCCATCGATGGTTTGAGTATTTTTTTTATATTATCATTTTTTTTTTCATAAATTATATTATATATTAAGAGTAGATTAATAACATTTTGATTATTTTTTTAATCCATGTCCGCTACCAATGTGGAGAATATGGTTTTCTAATGAATGTATCTCAGCAGAACTTTTTCTACGAGAACTTTTTGTAACTCAGTCACTTAATCACCAAACGGACACAGGTGTCCGGAACATATCCAAGCGAACACGGATGTCCAAGACATTTAAAAAATCAAATACTTGGTATTCTTATAGAATATAAGCAGTATTTTGATCAATATGTGTAGTGCTATCTATACTGAGTCAATATAGGTTTTCAAAATATCGAATTCGAGTGTATATTAGGCAAAATTATTTTTCTCAAAAACACGCGTATGTCTGGGACATATTAATGATTTATTTGCGCGGTATTCAAACGGTTAACATCTCTTTCCAAAAAGAGTAGTAAAGATACAAAGATAAGACAAGAACACAACTAGTGGTTAACTAATCGCTCTTGCTACGCCCAGTTATTGAAGGATTGGTAGAGTTGGAGTGGATTTTTAGACATTACAAACACCCATACTTTCCAACAGACCGAATAAATGATGTTCGTACTGGGACTCGAACCCGTGAGATCCGACACGGAAGCCAACAACGCCAACCGCTGCGCCATAATACCCGGTGGTTTTTTTTACTATTACGTAATAAAAACCAGTAAGCTTGCAAAAAATGGACGAAAGCTCATTATTGTTCACCACTAGAAAACAAAGCCAAATAGATTTCACTTCATAATAAAAATAATAAAAGATTTTTAGTACTTTTTCTACTTAAAATTTATTTGATCAGGACCGGTTTCGCCCCTCACGAGCATTATCAACTGATAAGGAAAATAAATTAAACAGTGCTATTTATACAAGTTAAATTGAAATAAAAAGGTGTAAGCAATTACTAACAATTAAAAGGATTTACAAATTGCAATATAATTACACAAAATTAAAATGAAATATAAGTGGCAAATGATTTCAATTATAAACACGATTAAAATTTGGGAAATTTTTAAAACAAAATGAAACTACATTACTAAAGTAAATAACTTAATGATGATTTTGTGTTTTTCCCGCTTTCATGTAATGGTGTACTTCAACAAAATTAGCAACAATGAAGATTCTGAAAAAGACATTTTTGAAAACCATATCAATTCTTACAAAAGAAATAAAAATATATATATAATATAAAAGAGCAGTTAGCATAGGCTAGAATTAGGTTAATGAAACGGATATAACAAAGGAGATGATGCAAATACAACCTGTTCGATTAATAAATTACAGTTAGGTAAGAATTTATATCTTTTTATTTCTAAGATCTCTTGTTTATCAAGTTTTAAAGATTTCACTTCGTTTTATATATTTAAAAAAATGATACTACACTGTACGTGAAAAATTATTTAAAGTTAAAAGATCACCTGACGGAAGGCCACATTGCTTTCTTCTATAGCATGCTGGCACCCTTCATTTACGCAGAGTACATATTATGAATAATATCCAACGATATTAACTTACGCCAGAGTTCTAACGGTCAAATAAGAGGCAAGCAGACTAGGAGCTCTTTATTAAAGACATTTGACAAGTTTCTAAGACAACATAATTTGAGCCATAGAGAAGTGAAGTGAAGTATCTAGTAAAATGATAAAAAAAAATCTTGCAATTTTAGGAACAATCACGTCTTTAGTTGATGTTTTTTTTTATCGCATATTTGTATTTTACGGAGATAAACTAGTAAAATGGTAAATCTTTTTTCTTGGACTTTTTTTGTTTTGTGTTTTGGTGGATTGAATATTTTTATTTTACGGAGATAACACTATAGCAATCTGTATTAACCGAGGTTACTACACTTTTACGATATTTTCACATTTACAGATAATTTGTTTTTTTTTCTAAATACTGAGCATTAAAACTAAGGTATCCAATCTTGGAGCTTTTTTCCAATCCCGGGATTTCGGAATTGATAAATTTCCCGGGATTGGGATTAGTTCACCGAGGAATTTGAAATCCTCAATTCACTGCTATACTTTTTCCTCAGATTATCTCCAAACCTTGTTTTTTTTTAGCTCGCCGAGGAATTTGAAATCCACAATTTGCCAATTTCGTCTCACTTTTCGGGATTTGCTCAAAATTTCGCAATACCGATATCCCGGGATCGTGACCATGTCAATCCCGAGATTTCGGGATCAGAAAATTTAACGAGATCCCGGGATTGGATGCCCTAATTAAAACTGAATAAAATGAAAAATATTGAAAATAATACAAATTCAAAAAAAGCACTACATCGAAATAATGAAACAATCTTATTACTTATTAGAAAAAAAATACATTTGTACTTATTCCCATTTTTAGCACTTGACTCACTTCACCTCTGATGACAATATTTGCCAGACAAATATTATAAATCGAAGCATTTAAAGTTGTCACTCGTTATGTTCTAATTGGTTACAGCTTGCTCTACCGACTAGGCGGATCTCGGCTCGATTCCCGAGAAAGCCAATGCTTAGATTTTTCAATTTTAATTTGAGACTTAAGACATGGATGTATGTGATGTCAATTTACCTTAAGTTGATATCGAGTGACTTACAATAAATTCTCACCGTGTTTTTTTCGTATGATCTTTCAACATTAAAATATTTGGCGATTTAGCATTAGCTATAATGCCAAATATTAAAAAAAAAAATGGCAAGCTTAGAATTCGAGCACCATACTTCATTGACCCCGAACGAAGTTGCAATAGTAAATATTATAATTTACTTTTATTACGATTTGTCGCCTGCTGTGGCTCAGTTGGTAAGATCTTACTCTACCAATCACGAAGGTCCGGGTTCAATTCCCGGGAAGATCACAGTGAATTTGAGAATTATTCAATTCAAAGATGTGATCGCAGACTGGGTGTTTGCGATGTCAATTCACACTTTTTCCTCTCTTCCCATCTTTCTGATCCTTCAATAACTGGGTGTAGCAATAGCGACTTATCAACCACTAGTCCTGATATAGGCGTATCCTTCTTTCCCTACGACTCACTTTGAAAAAAAGTGAGGTTGAGCGACTTAGAAACAAACAGATCTCGTAGAAAAAAAATTGTGTTGAGATATTTCCATTAGGAGGCCATATGCTCCACATTGGAGGTGGACGTGGATATAAAAAAATTAAAAAAAATTATCACGAACAAATCTGACTGAAAGAATTTTCACACGTTTTTTTATATATATGTGTATCATTTTCCAAACTCTTTTTCCTTTGTAAGCCATTCAAGTATATTTTCTATGCACGTTCATCTGTGATAGCGTCAATCTTTCATATGTTCCTCAAAATACAAGATAAAACCACACGTTTGAAAGAATTTTATATGAGTTTGAATCCGTATATGCGATTTATCTTTTGTAAACATCTCAATGCTGTGAACGCTGTCAGATCTTCTGGTTGAATAGAAAATATACATTGAAAGAAGAATCCCGAGGGAGACTTCCTCAAGTATCATTAAATTTAACATGGCAGGATCGCAATTTAAATTTCCAGGAGACGAGTACACTGCGAAGGGTGCAAAATTAATATTTGTCTGAGAAATATTTTCCTTGATTATTACTCAGGATCGTCAGAAGTGTTTGCAATTATGAGATAATGGATTCACAAATAGCGTTTTATTTAGGCCAATACCTGGACAAATAAACTTCGTTATGATAAAAATTTACTTTTGGTGAAATTCTAACATTAATATTTGTTCAAAAAATAAAACACTTCATTTATTTAATATATTGCCTAGTTTTTAAAAGTGGACGACTTAAAAGTGATTTATTTTAATGTGACGTTACAAAATAAACGTGGCAATCTCGTGGTTACAGAATTGTTTGAAATTTTTGGTTAACATGACTGCCCATGTTCTTTTATTACGTAATATTTATTTAAAACATGATAATATTGTCTTATTATTCAAACATAATCATCTTTTTTTTTATCCATGTCCGCTCCCAACGTGGAGCATATGGCATCCTAATAGAAGTATCTCAACCGAAGTTTTTTCTACGAGAACTGTTTTTACTCAGTTGCTCAACCTCACTTTTTTCAAAGTGAGTAGTAGGAAATAAGGATAAGGCTAGAACAGGACTAGTGTTTAACTAATCGCTATTGCTACACCCAGTTATTAAAGGATCAGAAGGATGGGAAGAGAAGAAATAATGTGAATTGACATCACAAACACCCAGTCTTCAATCGCAACTTTAAATTGAATAATTCTCAATTTCACCGTGATCTTACCGGGAATCGAACCCAGACCTGCGTGATCAGTAGAGCAATCTCTAACCAACTAGACCACAGCAGGCGACGGTAATCATCTACATCGACTATTTACATTATTGTCTTATTTGAAATAAATTACTTTTTTTCCACGAACAACGTGAATAAAAGGTACAAATTCTAATTGTTGACTAGAAATATTAATTAAAAAGATTAAACTAAATTCATTGAATAAATATTATGAAAATTTATGTTGGCACACCCTTGTTTATTTTTACCTAAATATACATATATTAGTAGAAATTAGAACAAATCATTTCCAATATAATTTATTTGAAAATTGGTCAAATTTAAATTTTATGGTATTAAGCAAAGAGCTATCTCCAATATAAAAATAAAAAATTCTTATTTATTAACGAGTTTTGATTAATAACTATCACTTAAACTTAATTGGTTAATGGAAACCATGATAATAAAATAGCACAATATAGACTCATTAGTTAATTAATTAACTGGATAATTAGAAAATGTCATTATCTCAGTTTCATCTATGATGGAGATGGGCGCGTTTGCTTTTTAATTTCACTTTTTTAATCGATGCATGATTTTGTACAGCAAGGGGTTGTTTTTAGATGTTGACTTAACGTAGCATTATTTCTTAGGGTGCGTCAACGTAAAATTTCTTCGAGCCTACTTCATCTCTGATCTAATTGTTTATTTTAATTCCTTACCATAAGTTTTATGATGGTTTGATTTCTTCCCATCGTAATCAAAACCAGACATAAACCATTCGGTTAGATAATTAAAAACTTTTCCTAATTCCATTCATATATTAATATATTCACCACTTTAGACCTAGTATAGTAACACAGAGTGAATGCTAATATGTTAAGTGAGTCATTTTTTTTTTATTGAGCGAGAAAGTAGCGTTTCATGCCAGAAAAGTATTGATCGCCAAAACGATGTCAGAAATTATTTTCACCAACATAACTTACCCCACTGCTCATTTTATAATTCACAAGCTTGACCGTTTAGGGGTCAATTGTATCAGCAGCAAAATAAGACTTAACAACGCAATATTTTTGCAACTAAAGTATATTTTTGTAAAAAACCATTCACGTTATGTAACAATAAACAATTAAAAAAATAATAGAATGGTTTTAGAATGTTTTTTCTTGTCGTTATTTGTTATAATCGTATTCTTTCAGTATTCTTCTTACAATAGTTTTTTATTGGAATATTTCTTTTCAATCCTGTTCCAAATATAAAGATAGCTTTATTTTCTAAGAAGTTTTAAATTCCAGCTTTTATTTTTAAATACATTAAATTTAATACAATTCTTTTTTAAATATTGTTTATTATTTAAAATCAAAAGTACAGTACATGGCATTACAGCTGACGCCAATTCGCCATACAAATATATTTAAAATAAAAAAAAACAGTACATAATACATCGATACATAAAAATATTTCGTTTACAAACAGTTCACAAATATTGTCACTGAAAATATCCACTTCTCTAGGCAACCAAGACTGGACAGGCGAACAGCCCTTGGAACTAGCGACTCATACGTCTTACGCAAGAAACAAGTCATTAGAAAAAAAAATGTTATAGTTTCCCCCACATAAGAACAAACTTGGAGTCTATAAGTTGATAGTCATGAGAATTTCAGGATTATTAACTCGGCCCCAAAAAAGAAGAGAAAAATGTTTTAAGCTTGAAAACGATCAATATAATGAAAAATGTGATATGATACCTACCAAATCATTAAACATGAAAAACAATGCCCAATTTATCAATCAGAACTTGATTGTGTTCATCTTTGTTTCCATCACATCTCAAAATGTCAAAAAAATGCTAGTCTAACTTTAGAATAATTTTATGAAAACTTTTCTTTTACTGTTGTTCTAAAATTATTAAAGTATCAAATGTAAACTTTACTTCAGATATAAGCATTGTATTAATGAATAAAAAAATACAATTATAGAATATTTAACGTATAACAATAATTTTGATTGATCTATCATTCATATAAATCTTCAGTTAACAATGGCACAAAACTTATTGACAATTTAAAACAAACGAATATCAAAATTTAGTGTCTGGTTTTGTCATGTTTATTTTAACCATAAAATTAACTGTTATTATGATGTTCGTAATCGTTCTGAAATTAATCCTATCATCCATTGTAAGTTTACATAAAAAATTAAAGCACTTTAAATGTTTTAGTAGTAAACTTCAATTTCAGCATTCGTCAATCATAAATTTAAACTTATGTTGGCTCAATAAAAGCGACGCATTCGACTATAAAAATTCACAATAAAATATTTTTACTCCAAGTAAAAATCAGATTTCAATAAATTCTCGTGTCGGACAGAGCGGATACTTTTCTACGGTGTAAAACTTGCAACCGTAACTTTGTCGCGGAATAAATTTCCGTGTATCGCTTTCAAATTTGAAATCGTCAACTACTTAAAATATCAATTACAGCAAAGTATTCCATTAAAATAGAATATGTTTATCTTTAGCCTCCTCCCACGTCACGTACCAAATACTAGAGGGTATTTAACGTCAGTTTTGGATGGAAAAGTATTTTTTATATTTAAAACAAAAACTGTTTTGTAATAATTCATTTTTTCATTAATATAAAATTAAATTTGATAACTTTGTTACTCCACTTTTGCTAAAATATGGTAACTAGATCACTTAATGTTCGCTTTTTATACTTTTAAATAATCAAAGAAACATTTATTTGACAGTAAAGATATGGGTTCTCTAGAGGTGAAGTGAGCCAACTAGTAAAATGGTAAAACTTTTTTCTTGGAATTTTAAGTACAATCACGTCTTTATTTGCTGTTTTGGTGGATTGCATATTTTTGTATTATTTTACGGAGAGATAACACTATTGCAATGTGTATTAACTGAGGTTACTTCTCTTTTACGATATTTTAAGTACAGCGCAACTATTTTTTTATATAAAATACCACTTGGCTCACTTCACCTATAATGGGCCCATATGTTAGAATCATTTTCTTAGGGCGGTATTTATCGCCTGACCTGTCAAGACAGTAAAGTTGGCCAGAATCAAGAATTAAAGGACACGTAAGATATCTATAAAAACAATACCTTTTCTACTAACTTATGTAAAATGATCACAGTTCCAATAAAAATGTTGAAAAACTTCATTTATTAAAAAAGGGTAAAGAATGAATAGTGTATAATAAAAAAATGGATGTGCGCAAATTGGAGCCTTCTTCAATTTGGTCTCTCAACTGAACATATTCAATAACAATTTCAAAATATATTTAACAAGTTTGAGACTGGTTCCTAAAAAAACATGTTCTTTCTTTAGGCCTATCAGCGTCGTCCTCTTCGATGAAGTGTCCATAGATTCGAGTTCTGGCACAATTTCATTTTTCAGATTGAATGTGATGACTAAAAATTCCCTTTCACCTATTGTTTCCTATCAAACAAGACATGGTAAGCTTGCTGCTATTTCTTTATAGAAAGTTTAAGTAACTGTTTATCAAATATGTTTCATTAGAATTCCAAATGTATCGAATTGGAAGCGGGAATGATTGAAAACAAAATGTATCTATTTAACCTATTTAAGATGTTTGAAAACTTTGAATATGAAACACAATGCCGTCAAATAAGAAAAAGCCTTTCAAAAATAACAATGGATTTTTTCTGAACCTATCTAAAAATAATGTTTGTTCAAATACCCACAGCCACAGGGTATTTATTATGAACTGATGGCTTTCGGGGTGTATATTAGCCTTCTATCCACGGAAGCTTCTAACCCGTTTTTCCAATAAATCATCGTAAAGCACGTCCTGTGAACTTCGTAAGGTTTTATAGCACGCATTTTTTAAGACGCTTTATTATTTTTTTCCGATTTACATGCATTCTAGGGCAGGTATTTTAAAGCCTTAAATTGATATTTGATAGTGTTTATATTATATAATTATAAACTATACCAGGTTTTTTCATCTATCTTCAAAGTGGAGACATAGTCTTTGTATGATTAGTTCCACGAATATTAACTTCGACGACATTTTTAAACTATAAACAAAAGAAAATAAATATAAGTGTCTAATAGTAGGCTAACAACATTCCTTTGGTTAAAAAAGTTGGGGTCGGAGTCTTCGAGAACTTGGAAAACTCTACATCTTTTTAAATCAGAGTAAGTGTCGTGGTTTTTTTTCATGACTCCACAGCCTTGGTTGAAAATAACGATCGGTACGTTGGGTAAAAAAATTTCAATCCTAAAATAACGGTTAGTAGCAAAGACGATTTGTTACCTATTAGTTCTATCCTGGCCTTTTTCTCATATCCTTAGTATCTTTTAAAACATAGGCTAAGCAATTGATTAACAACTAGTTCTCGTAAAATTTGCATAGATAATCTTTATTAACAGTCCATATGCTTCGCATTAGGAGCGGACATTGATCGAAATTGATTTACTCTTTTATAAACTTTATTAGTTCATATTTAAATAAGCAAAATGCCCTTTATTTTTTTGTTTTGTGTGGTACTAAAATTGGTTTTTTGAAAATAATTCCGGTTTAAACCGGTTTATTTATATGAAAAAAAAACGAAAACCAGTAAGTTGCTTTAAACGGTTGATTTGATGCCTTAATCAAAACCCTTTTATGCTACTAAAAAAATATTAAAAGATAAAATTTGTTTTAATACATTTAAAAAATAATAATTAACAGTGTTGTAGAAGCAGGCTGATACAATCTATACCGCTAACTACACACGTCTACAAAAACTTCACTGATATAAAATTTCTTAAAAAAATAACGCATTGAGCTTTCATTTATGATAATTAATAGAACGTCAAAGCAAAAAATATTGTTTTATGCCAATATATCTATCAAGTTCTCAACCCAAAAAAAACTGTTTTTAATGATGAAAATTACTTCTCGGAATTTTTTTCCAAATTATTTAACGTGACAAAGCAATTCCGAAAAAACAAAATTCTCCTACGCAAAAATACGTCGAATCAATTATTATTTTCTGTTAAGCCTATCAAAGATATTATTATCGTGTCAATTTTGGCTGTCTCGTTAAAACGTGAAATTTGGTTCGCGTTCCTGTATTATTGACACGTCATGAACGACAAGGTGAATGTGTCAATTATTTCACAACTCGGTCTTAGGTTTCTATTTTTAACATCGGTTTATTATCAACAAATGATATCGGCTGATTCAAGAAACCAATATTTACGGAAACTTAAAAAAATATTGGTTTCATACTCTCTTTCAAGTAGTTAATACTTTATTTAAAAAGGTAAGACGCTGCTCAAAAAAAATGTGCTATAATGGCCTCCCTTTACGATGAGCTACCATGTAGAGCAGTGTTATTCAAACTTTATACATTCACGCACCAGTTAAGATTGGAAAGATATTTCGCGGACCGGCGTCAACCAGATACACAAATTTACATAAAATCAGTTCTTAACATCCGATTTTTCGAATTTACAACTGATTATAAATTAGTAAACAATATATTTTTCTCTATTTTATATCAAATACTTTATAAAAAAATATTTTCAATCGTGTTTTTTGTTCCTAAAAAACAAAATCTTTTGAAACATTTTTTTTTTGTCAAATATTGATTATAAACATTAAAATTCCGAGAAAAAAGATGCCGGAACGCCGTTTCACTTCGTTACATGGAAAAAAGCACTGTGTACCTTTATTTGTAAATTACTTTCAATACAAATTGTTTATTACACCGTATTAACTTTATTTTGTTTTGTATAAATAACACTGTACCATTTTATACTCTTAATTAGTTGATAATGCTCGTCATGAGTGAAACCTGTCGTGATGTTATTTAATAAAAGTGGAGTTAGTTTAAATGAATATATTTTTTTAAATATAATGCCATTCATCCAAGTATTATTAGTGAACACCCTAAAAGTCTACAACAGGTACATTATGTAAAATAATCTAGTATAACATCATGAACACATATGAACTGTCAAATCGAATTTGATGTTTTATGACGGTTCATAAAACACCTTCAGTATGTATTTTACATTACTAGAACTTATTAAGCTTTCAGTAATAAACAAATATTGTATTTACCAATTAAAATACTCTTTACTTTTTCAATAAAACAATGCTTTAGTAATTCAATTTATAAACCGTATATAATTTGTTATCACAACTGCCGTCTGACAGACATTATGATATTGATGTCTTTTATATGTGACTTTATTTTCACCTCAACAGGGTTAATTCATACTTTTCATTTAATAATAGAAACACTGACATTTCGGAGTGGTTTTTACTGTCGGCACTCAAAAAGTTCATCCGCTATTTAGGCCGTCAAACGGCCAACCGAACAAATAATAAAGTAACAAAGAGCATTCGCTTTATTTGGCCCGAGGAAATCTTGCATACAAATTTTTAATATCGCAAAGCTGCGGGTATTTTCCCAATGAATAATTCTGCTCCTTTGCAAATTCGTTTGCAGAAAATGTTTACGAAAAAAAGTTCGACTTCGTTTGAAGACGGTTTATTTGTTGTGTTTTCTATTCAAAACAAAATTACATTATAATCGCCATGGCAGGAGGCGTTTACCGAATCTATTTTTGTTGATGTGTGTTTCAATAACAAAGGAATTTTCCTACCATATCCATCAGTTACTTGAAGCGTATGGATTATTCGCGAATCTGTCAACAATACAGCATTTCTACTGAATTTGTTCAATGAGAAGCAGTTAAGTGTTTTAATCCGTCTATTCAGTGAAAATAATAATATAATTAATACGTGTTAAGAGAAAATCTATAAATAAGTCAATCTATTCTTTCTTTTTACGATCAAATGAGGTTAGTATTGAAACATCAAAGAAATTCAATGCTTTTTTTAATTCAACTCAATAAATCGATTGATAAATATATGAAGTTTCTATTGTGGGGTTCAAACCCGTGACCCTGTAACCCCGTGACCTTTCAATTGAGTAGGGTGAACTACAAAACCAACAACATTTAAAGATACGGAATTGTCATGAAAAAGGGAATATAGCTATCACTGGCTATTATTCAGAAAGGGTAGAATCGAAGAGTTTTATAATAATGATTGTATGATTTTTTGTATTTGATGCATTTTAGTATTTGATTGCTAGGACCGTTTTGTGAATTATCTTTATCATACATTATCTCACAATTTTAAGTTTTTTACATTTTTTCTGAGCCGTTCTTAATTTGCTCTAAATAAGCTTCATGTTTGGATATTTGTAGAGATTTTCTTTTCATAATTATTTATAGAACCTGCGGCTACTCTGGTGCGGCTTTCTGACCAATTCTTAACTCTAATTAACTTAACAATAATTAACTCTGTAAATTTTTGTAAATTCGTAAATTCCTGAAATTTTAAAATTGAAAATTCCTGGAAGACCTAAAGAAAAAAAAGGTCTACGCTGATTATTTTGGTAAATCCGCAAACATCTGGGCTTTAGAAATTGGCATGAAATTGTGTCCGGCCAAAGATTCCCGTGTCAATGTTTACTACGGCCTTACGTCGAATCAGAAAAATGAATACGGCATTTAGAGAAGAAAAGGTTCTCCACCCCGTGTTAGACTAATGATCGAGAGAGTACAATTAAAACACCTGAGACTCGCCCTTACACTCGTAACAAGCAGGTTTGCTTAAAAACAATACCTCGTGTGTACCTATAGTTTTTCAATATTAAAATATGATTAAAAAAATAGAATCAACTGAAAAGAATTCAGCTTTCAATTTGTTCGTTGCACGTAAAATTTGCTTCTCGTACGCGCATAATAGTTGTTCATTTCAAATTTATCAATACTACAGAATTTCAGCAATATATACAGATGAAAAGCAAGCTTTGAATGTTCAACACACATTCTATATTAAATTCTCTCTACGGGAAATACGCTCTAGCAAAGAGTGCATTGATATCAAATATAAACTGATTTAAATCAGCGTTTGCCAATCAAATTTTGTTTAAGATGTTTTTGTTATACCGGAAAATGGCATTGCTTCTAGATTTAATATCTTTGAATAGAATGATTTATTTTTCTTTTTCACGTCTCAGAAATACAGTAGAAACTGATCATATGTATGGTGTCATGCTTTTTTCGTTTGTTAATTGAATGATAATTATGGTAACATTACTTTTTGTTTTATTATCATCATTATTATAAACTTTCAAAAATAAACGTCGCTTATCAACATATGCGATAAGAATAACTCAAACTATAGTAATAAAAATTCAATATCCAATTAAAATTAAAATAATAAACCTAAAATTGTGTTATTCCCGGTCGTTGCCGATAGTCTCTTGCTTTCTAGCTTATATTATTTTATTTTCTAATAGATGGAGCTAGTAGTTCCATACAAACTGACACCAAATTTAGTTTGTCGAATATATTTTTATTTTTTGAAATGATTCATTTTATCACTTTTAGGGTGTTCACTGTCATTACTTGGTGGAAAAGCATTATATTAGTAAAAACACAATATTCCTTTGTACTTCATTCCACTTTATTTTATATTCCGCTCATTACGAGCATCAGTTGACGATGCTCTTAATGAGCGAAACCGGTCCTGACATATTAAATAAAGTGGGATTCATTTTAGCTTATTATAAATTGTAATCCACCATACATTTTGTGAGTCGGGTTTGTCGGGTTTATGGCGCAGCGGTTAGTGTTGTTGGTTTTTGTGCCAGATCTCACGACTTCGAGTCCAAGTAGGAACTGAATTTATTCTATCGATTTCTGCTCGAAAACATGAGTGTTTGTATTGCTTAAAATATCCTTTCCACATCAAATATTTCCTTTAAACTCTCTCTTATAGTCTTTCACATATTACATGTGTATCAAGCTACGTGTTTTGTGATTATTAATAAAAGATTTTTCCGTTGTTTTATTTATACTGTACATAAAATATTTTCATTGAGAATTTCCAGATGTATGTATGTACACTGTATAACGGTTTGCCCTGCCTCTAGGCAAGCCCATATTGGCATTGCTCACAATATGTTAGAGCTATAAATATCAAACAACCTTTACAGCTAGTTGGTAACGTCAAAAGAATTTTCCAGAAAGGTTAACCACGCCATTTCCTGAATCACTAATACAAGAGTTGACTTGGAAGTAACAATTAGATAAGTGAGTGATGTTAGTATTTCCATTTTTGATACAGAAATAAAGCAATTTATCTGTATATATGTAAGATACTATAATGTGAATTTAAATTATTCTTAAGCGAAATTTTCAAAAAATCATTTAATGCAGACAGTTATTTAATTTTAAGGTATCGCAAAATATTGACACTATGGTTGTTACTTTTTAAATTTTAAAAGACCGGTTCCGAATATGATTTTTTTGATTGTTATAGAAATAACAGATTAGCATCTAAAATTATTTTTATACAAAGTAGTCTGGTCAAATGCTCCCTAAGACAAGAGGTTAGCCGCGCGGGAAATTTAAAGGCTTCGCGGGCCAATCCACCAAAAGCGCGGAATAATTTGTCAAAATAATTGATTCCCATAAAAAATATGTAATTTTATTTTTTTTACTAATAAGCGAATTAAATAAAAACATAAGAAATAAATAAACTCATTCTATTTTTTTACATAAAATAAAATTAAGCACAAATTAAGAAAATATGTAGAATGAAACAAATAATCAGTCGCTTATAATTTTTTTATACATATTATATAAATTTATTTACAAACATTCCAGCTTTTTACGTCATTCCTAACAAATAATCCTTATATTAAGATCAATTTCTCGTTCTTATAAAAAATTAGAGTTTTATTGTTATTGCATTATCTAAATGTTCAATTTATTGTTTATTTCGGTCATTAGTATGTTAGAGTGAATAATATGATGAATTGTGTATCTCTTCTTATATATAGCTGAGCAAATTTACGTTTAAAGCATAGTTCTGACAATGGCGAAAGCCAAAATAGCTATCAACGTATAACATATAAAAAACTGCAGAACTGAAATACTTTGATATTTTCACCCTATATTACTTACGTTTATATTTACCTACGTAATTAAATATATATTTTTTTTACGATTCACTTTCTCTTGAACTTTTATAGATAATAAGAATCTAGATGAAAAGATATGGAAGAAAAGGTTCATGTATTGTTTTATAATAATTTTTGAAAATTCCAATTAAATTTAAAATAAAAGTTACGGTTTTAGAATACGGAAGTAAATTTCACGACAGTGTTATTATTTTAGGAATTTAGAATTACTTTCCATAGCCATTTGTTCGTGAAACGACAAAGGTTAAATTGTCTTGTTTATGTTTTCAACTTTGTCAACAATGAGCGGCAAACATATTTGAAACCTTAAGAATTTTAATGATGAAGCCAATTTCAAGCTTCGCTAGTTGATTGATGATTATTTACTCTAAAGTTTCTCGCTGTTTGTTCAAATATTCAATACGTACATAAACAAAACGAGCTTTTGAACCTCAGCAATGTAAGCTTTGTATTCATACAAGGTTTCTAATAGTTGTGAATATTATTGATAACTCATAAATGCCAGTGTAAAAAACAATATCCTACTCTCTATAATTAAAAATGTGATCATTTTCATGGAATAAAAAAAAAAAAAATGTTTGATGGTCACGAAATTTCAACCATGAATTCAACTGAATGGTCAATGCTATTAGTATTTTTTCGCCTTTGGTTGTGGTATGCGTGTTTTTGTATACATATCGACTGTGTAAAGGAAAAAGGACGTAACCCACACATATCAATTTTTACTGGAGGCGTTAAAAACGCGTTTTGATGATTTTGTGACACATGCAAATTATGAATTTCACACAACCTTGAAGTGCACGGAGACTTTTAAAATGGCGTTTAATTGATACAACTTAATATTTATTAAAGAAATTGTCTTGGAAAAACCTTTTTTTCTTGGTTTTAATTTTTTACAAGGTCATCTTTTTCAAACTTAAAAGCTAAATTTAGATACTTCTTCGGCGTTTTCAGCTTCCACCCTTAAAAAAAATACTGATGTTTAATATGTACTATGATTATCCTTCTTAAGCCTATTGATCTCATCTTCTCCATAAATAATAAATAATTTTGAAAGTTTTTGTATTTTAGAAAGATTTTTTCACTTAAACTTTTTTTTAATCTACGTCCGCTCTCAATTTGAAGCATATAGCCTTCTAATAAAAGTATCTCAACAGAACTTTTTATACGAGAACTGTTTGTTACACAGTCGCTCAACCTCTCTTTTTTTCCAAATATAGTGTAGGAATAGAATGATAAGGTTACGACAGGACTAGTGGTTAACTAATCGGTTTCGCTACGTCCATTGAAGTATCGGAAGGTTGGGAGGGAACTTTTAGACATCACAAACACGCATGTCTTCGAACAGTAATCGATAAATCGATCGAAAAATTGCTGTTTGTACTGGGACTCGAACCCGTGAAGTCCGGCACGGAAGCCAACAACGCTAACCGCTGCGCCATAGGACCCAACTTAAGACTTATCATAATCATCCTTTTTTAAGTCGTGCCACATTATATGTTTGATAAATATCACAAATACACTTCACCCGGAAAAAAAACTAAAGCATAAATATACACAACCTTTTATTTAAAAGTTTATGTGTATGCAGCCGATGTCGCACGGCCGCATTCCATAACGCAATAACGAACAAGAAAATGAATGAATTGACTCGTATTTTTACCTGATACGGAGCTGCATGTTACTTTTCTTGTAGTATTGTGCTTAAAAATGATAACTAAAAATGATACGGATTCGAACCTACGTGTCTTAAGCCAACGACGTTGACCATTCGACCACGCAACCGACATAATTCAATAATTTTATATTTATATCACTTTTATTAAAGCTTTAAATGTTTTCTTGCCAAATATTTTGTATGAAAGAAGTGTCTTTTAAAAGCTAAAAGAAAAAGTTTCAGTACTAAATTACCGCAAGCTCAAATTCATACGATACGTGAAAATTTTCCGCTGTGTCTAGGTTTGAATAACAATATTCAGAAATTCGCGAATGTCGTTTCCCATGTCCACAGAATGTAAGGTCCACAACGCGCTTGCCAAGAATTTCATTACTGTCTGCTATCAGGTGCATTGCTCAAATACCTGGAAACCTCCAAGCTATCCTGGCAGTCAACTCAATTATGACAGTAGTCAATCAAATTGGAAGCCGATCGATGCGCCCTCTGATCATATTGGTTATATGAGGTAATATTACGCTGAAATTCAGAAGCATATCGAATTATATTTCGCAAAAAACAACTGGCTATTATTTCTTAAGCCCGGATGATTGCCCAGTAAGCCGAAAAATCCTTTGTTTTGATACATATCTAAAAAAATAAATTTCACCAACTTTATTCAAATAACTCGATTTATTAAAAAAAATAGATTGAAGTTTTAGTTATACATTCTTTTAATTTATTGATTTGGCATTTACTTGGTAGAACTCTATTATAATAGACATTTTTTGATTCGTATTTTTTTAACACATATAAAATATTTTTTATGATGCTGTATGTATATTCAATTGATATTTAAAATGGTGAAAACAATATAAAGTCGAGCTTTTTAGCTTTATCATATGCCACCAATAAAGCACCTGTCTATGAGTTAAAAAAATAAATAAAACTATTGAATTTTTGCCCAGAATGTCACCATCGGAGTTTTTCAAAACAAAAAGACAATTTTTGCATGTATTTATTTATTAAATTAGAACTATTTTCATAATGTACGTTTTCATTATAATTTTGGCCGAACACGACCCGGGTTTCGCCTTTATCCAGTGCACGAATGCACTCGAACTGAACTCGAAATTCTAAATTATGTTTATTTATCACTTTTAAGCTGTTTACTGTCAATACTTTGTGGAAAGGCATATAAGGAATATAAAAAAAATGAAGTACTCATTTCTACTAATTTTATTTTATATATTCAGGACATAGCAATCCAATTCCGGGATCGTCTTAGTACATATCTTGAGATTCACTATAACACGTAAAAATCCCCAAATAGAGCTTCAAAATGGAGATCCGATTTCTGAATAATTGTGGAGTTGAGAAAAATTCTGGAATCTGTTATCTACTCACTTTTTTCGGCAACAATCTCAAGCAATTGTGGCATCATGATATAGTGGATGATCAATCCCGGGACTTTGGGATTGAATGGTTGTGAATCTTAAAATCCCGACATTACAAAAAAGATCCGGGTCTGGTTGATTTAATCATTACGGATTTTGCTCGTTACGAGGTAAATAATAGTGAATTTAGTTTTAATGAGCGCTATTTTTTTTAAATATATTTATTTGGTCATCTGCAGTTCATTCTGCTATTCATTGGAGCTATAATCTAAAATCTATTTAAGGCATACTTGCCTGAAGGGTTAAAACAAACAGGCCTGTTCTCGGAAACGAAGTGAATATTCATTATTGTTGTGCAGAGTTAATTACTGCGTATTGATGTTATATAGATGTAATATTAAAAAATATGTTCAAAGGATCCAATGCAATCGAATTAATTCATGTTTTGTTCGTAATAACTTTATCGGCAGAAACTTTTTCGTAAAACCTGAATTGGGTGCGCCTTTGATGATTCTATTCAAAGGAAAATAAATATATTTCCTTCTCGGAATACAAAAAGAAAAAGTATTCTCTCCTATCAGCATCATTGCGGGAGATGAGTTTAAATGAAATATTTGTTTTGTATTTCGCATTTCAACCAAGCAGTTTCAATTTTCGGTGATATTAAAAGTGCTTATTTGTCGTCAACACCACCAAGTGATTTAATATGGATAGAGGAATATTTATATGCAAATCACTTGTAAAACAAATAAATTTAACACAAAGCTCTCTCAAACTACGTATGACAGTTTTAGCTAAAATCCGATAAACAAATTTTTACCAATATAAAAACTTATCTCGTATTTTTTTTAAACAAAAATAATAACACAAAATAACAATTTTTGGCTCACCGTTCATTACGTACAGTCAACTGTTAGTGGAATTGTATATTAAGGAATAATTTTTTCAACTAGTCATTTTAAAATTTACTTAACTAGATTTTATTAATAACACGAATATTTGCAAAATAATCATTTATAAAAAAATTTAACGTTTAGCTGTATCTCAACATGAAACTTTTCTCTCTTCATTAAATGTTAACGTTTACGAGGTCCCGCTATTAACTACTAGCCAGATGATTACCATAAAGTATAATATATTGAACAAGGGTGTTTGTTGTATTTTTAGAGACACCTTTCAACTTTCAACAACAACAAATATATTTGCTTATTACAATCAACTCTTTTTTAAACGATTTTGAAATAACACGATCCAGTATAAAGAAGAAATATTACATTTTTACACGAATTATTTGTTCTACCACGATTTTCAAACACAATAAACACAGAAGCGGATAACAGGTTTCTTAATAATAAGAAATTCATCAACACAAAACAGTAACAACATACAAAAGGTCTAACACATTAGACGTGTCAGATAGCAATTTATGTCCAGTCCCTCATAAAAGTACCCGTATGTAATCAATCAGCTATAGATAGTGTTATTTTTAATTAATCAAAATATAAATAATTTGTTGTGTAATTTTCCGATTACGTTTATATAATTACTTTTTTGTTTTACAATGTTGTTATTTTTTTCCAAATAACACAGTTTTTGAAATTTAGCGAACCAATATTCAATTTATCTATCGTGTAAAAAAAGAGTGGCATTTTAATGAGACCAATTAACAAAAATAAGCTATGAAATAAAACAGTAAAGAAACTAATATTTCTTAAAAAAAATCATTGATAAAACATGCTATTTCGATGATCGACAAGAAGAACTTCTCCTTATATGCAATGTAAATATTTTATAGCCGTAAACAGATTCAGTGATATACAGATGCATTCCACTCACCAGTAACAAGGTTAGCGTGGTGAAACTGGCAAACAGCGTCGGCCTCGTACCAAGAGATGCGGTCCCGGAAGTACCGGTAAAACACCGGAAACCCTTCCTGCGGCAGAATCCACGTGTTACTGATGTTCACCTAAGGGCAGATAAGAAGACGTTTTCACAGATTGCCGGGAAATTAAAGAGGCTGCGGGGCACTTTGGACGTCACTTTGGCATATTTAACCCACTGAAAGCTCAACGAAGTTTCACAGTTGCTGTCGGAATTTTTTGAGTCATACAATATTATATTTATTTCCATATATTTCTTTCAACGTTGTCAAAATGAGAATTCCACCATTCTTGAGAAAGTGAAGCTAAATCTTCCTGATTATTTTTTGAGAAATCGTGTACACGAATTGTTTTTTCTCCCAAGGTGTAGAACCAGCCTGTCAATGGGGATGCCACTGGGGAGAGCTTTAACGGTGTTTAGCAATATTGCATCGGGTGTCGACATATTCCACGTAGACGTAGGTAAGTTCTGACGAATGCTTATTTTTATTTATTAAAGTAGAGTTCGTCGGAGCTTACTCAGTTGATTGATTTCCTTGCCATTTTTTTACTGCTTTTAATATTAAATTATATTGTTTTTTTTCTTCATTGTAAAAGTTCTACATTTTTATTTTGTCAATCTTATGCAATTTTAATTGAATAAATAAAATTATTTTTTTTAGGATTTTTTAAAAGTTTATTTACTCTTAACTGAATAAAAATATATATAATTAGTTTAATTTCATTTAAAAAAATTGTTTTACTCTTTTCTTGTAACGATACAAGATATTTAAATTATTCACGTAAAAAATACTAGCCCAGCTATAAGTTTTGGATGGGTGAGAGACAATTTATTCTTGGAATTGTCTTTTTTTTCTGACACATTTTACTTTGGTTTGCTTAACTAAATTATATTTTTTTGAATTCCTAGCCAAAAACAAAATTGAAAAAAGGCATTCAAAATCAACTCAGGAAGAATTATCAAATCAAATAACGATACTACCAATTTAAAATTGAAAAAAATCAATATTCGATCTATAATATAAAGGAATTGATTTTATGACCTACTGGTCGCTAAAATGAGTTTTACCACTTACAGTTACCAACTTAAAGTTACATAATAGATTGATGATACTAATGAAACATTTTTAATCAGTCAAACACTCTTTATACGATTCGGTAGGGCAGATAGGGTTAAAAAAATACTTCTTAGCGAGTTCAGTAGGATTTGTCAATGACTTAAGTGACATTCATTTATATTTTTAATCATCATTTATGACTCTTTCATATTTCTGCAACCAACTCTGGGGTTTAGGATCGCAGAGACCTAACTACAAAAATGCATGTTTTTAGTTTACTTCTGTTTTAGAAATGCCTTAATCATATTTATTGGTAATACAAAACTATCTCGTATATACAAAAGAAATAATATTTTTAGAAGCAGAAACGAAGAGAACGAGTTTTTTAGATAGACTCCTGTGATCCAATCCCCTCGAACTATTAGTTACAATTTCTTTCTTAATGTTGTAAAAATAGCATTATATCATTTTATCTTACATTGACTGAAAACGCTAGTGATAAGTTAAACCGGTCTGGAATCTAATAAATAAATGTAGAATCAGTAAAAAATAGAGTTTAATTTTAAAAATCGCACAAATTCAAATTAGTAAATGACTGCGTGATGGTACGGATATTAAATTGTTTTTTTATTAAAACATTAATTAATTAAATAGCAGTGAAAACATCGTTTTATTCCTTAAAATTCTTCTTCTTGTATAACACATAAAAAAGGAAGAACATCAGACCTGTAAATAAAAATATGATTTACCGCTCACAAGAGCAGTTTAATTCTGATAGTGAGTATCAAATTTACATAATACGTGACTTATTTACTGCTTATAATGGTACTGTTATGATACCCTTAAGCACTAAAACGGTACTTATTCATTCCTAGATCACCCCCGAACCTTACCTCTTATTCCACCGCAAAACAATGTTTGCCAATTTGTACAACAAATTGCTTTTCAAGTACCACCTACTCTGGCATAAATCATATCATAATTGCTCATACATTTAACCAATGTAGACCTATTTCACGGCAACGGGTCTCGTTGTATTTATTTGTTGTTGCTGTATAGTGTATACCCACAACACCCTTAGTAGTGCTAATAAACCCGCCCTCTAAAGAATCGTAGAGGGTAAATCGAATAGATGAACCACTATTATGCATAATTGATTTTGGCTTGAAAAATATTTGGATTTTCTTTCGATAGATTCGCCTTTTAGATATGTATTTATCACAATTATACCAGTCTTCTAGCCATGTACGCATAACCTTTATCGTTTGTTTTTTTTTGTTTTGTCTACAAGTTCTATTCCTCGTTATTTATACTGTTTTGTAATCACTTATATTTTAAAAAATAAAACACTTTTTTTTACATATTCTACATTATTTATTATATACCAGAACCGATTTCGTTAATCACGAGCATTATCAACTAACTAAATATAAAACAATATAGGGCTATTATTAACAACATTAAATAAGATTGATAACAATGCGTGGCAAACAATTTGTAAAATAAATGTGAAAGAGTTTATAAATAATAATACATACTATAAATGAATGACAATAAACTATATAAGGATTATTACATACAAAAACAACGAATTTTCAATAAAAGTAAAATAAGAAATGAATTAAGTAAGAAAAGTACCTTTAACACTTACCCTACGGTGCTAAAAAAACTTTTCCGATATGTTGCTGGCCTTTTAAGAACCAAGTGAAAAAATATGTTTTAACACTTACCACCCTTTGAAGGACGTTAAAAATCTAGGACGTATATTTAAAAAAAAACACGTTAATCACTATGTTCCTAAAGGGCCAGCAACGTATCAGAAGTATGTTTTAGCACCGTAAGGGTAAGTGTTAATGAAAATTTCTCATCAGATAGGTGTGATGAAGAATTAAGTTTCACTTTTCGTAAGAGGCCCCAAAAAAATTAATTATATAAATCTAGAGTCATTCATTTATAATTTGTATCGTTTTATAAATTCTTTTATATGTATACCATTTTTTTGTACCATATTGTTATTAATCTTAATTAATTTTGAATAAATATCCTTGTATCGTTTTATATTTCAACTGTTAATAATGCAAAACTGAACTCATGAATAATATAGAGTTTGTACAAAAAGTGATTTATATTTTAATATAATTTCGTAAGTTGATTTACTAATTTATTTCAAAATCATAAATGATTATGACGTTTAAATTTGAATCTCATCCATCTTATCTTCAATACGGAGGAATTAGCTTACAGCTATTTATTTTATATTCTACTAATTAGGAAAACGACAGATTGGGCGTCTAAATTACAAACAGCTCTCACAAAATAACTTATGTCCGAAACTAAATTCACTAAAACAATTGGAAATTAATAAATACATACATATATTGAACCAAATTATCAAATCATCATTACAAGAAGCTAAATTTATATATAATCATTTCAATTTTAATAACATATTTTGAAGACTACTTTATACTTTTATATTTATTATCGTTCCGAAGTCAATTTATTACATTTAAAACTGTATTTTTAATAGATGGGCTCTCTAAAGATAAAGTGAGCCAACTAGTAGAAACGTAAATCTTTTTTCTTGGACTTTAAAATACAATCACGTCTTTATTTAGTGTTTTGGTGGATTGCATATTTTTATTTTAAGGATATGACACTATTGCAATATGTTTCAACTGAGGTTACTTCACTTTTACGGTACTTTAAGATGTGTAGAATATTACAACGCATCTAACTTATTTTTTTCTAACATGCTTTTCTCAATCACCTCTAGTGGGCTCATATTTTAGGTTAGATGTTTTATGTATGTCTTCTGAACTAATAATATATAGCTAAAATAATGCACGTTTAAACATAGTTCTGCGAGGGCGTAAAGCAAAAATAACTTTCAATATTTATAAAAAAGAAATTGTTGTAGGACTAAAATACATTTGACCTTATGATAAAATGGTTTTCTTTTTGCATGCATGTTATTATTTCTAGATGCTTTCGTATTAAATCTGCAATGTATTTTCCGTAAAAAAATCTTCATAAAAATATCTTATCGAAAGGTATTTTGATTGACTTGAAAAAAAAATCAAATCAAAATATTCGGAATACATTTGGCTCGGGTCGTTTCACAATGTCGCCGCCTGTGGCGTTACGTTGCGTTCCACATCTTACACATTATTGGAAAATATGTGCGTCGCGTATTTTCTTTTTTAGTCGTTTTCTCTCGAGTTTATGGCACAAATGGGAATCATACCTTCTCCATTGGTGATACTGCAGATAAGATATTACCCAAACCATAGACCAAGCAATACATTACAGCCGTTTTACACGTACATATAAATTCCTCAGGCAAGTTGATATAAATGCTGTCGGTGTCTCAAGGTCTTCTTTCGTAAAACTTTTAACGGAAAAAGAGGACTTCAGTTCTCAGACGCATGACTTGAGCAGAACTGCACGGCACTAAAGCAAACACTAGTGCAGGAATGGAAAATATGATTCGATATGAGTGCCAAAATAAACAATAGTTTTTCGTGGCGCGCGTCATTTATAGTTGGTTCACCATTCAAATCTGTAGGCATTCCCATGAGTTAATCCTTTTTAATATTTAATTATTTTGTTATACCAATTCTTTGTTTTAAATTAACCTTTATTAATATCAATATATTTTTAATTATTATTTATTGTTGCCTATCAAGTTGTATCTAAAAAAATGTATCTTAACTGTATCATCGAGGAGATATCATCTTCGGTGTGATGCAGAAAGAAAAATAAACAAGTTCATCGAATAAAAAAAAAAGTGATACATTTATTTCTTATATAAACACGATACATTCATTTACTAAGCGTCAGTTCAAGTTCAACCGTGCACTTGAACGCCTGAAGATGCCGAAAGGTGAAACTCGGGTCGTTAGCGACAAAATTTGTGCGAATGTACATAATTTGAAAGATTCAAATTTAATATTGAAATTCCACCAAGCAGCTTCAGTCGAAATCTTAAATGATTAATAATTGTACACGAGAAATTTATTTATTTGTCGTTGAAAAAGTCGCAATTTTTAACTTAAGCCATTTAACTTATATGATATCTTATGGCTTAACCCCAACACAAATGATAATAACGGTATATCAATACAACTGAAAAATAAAAGGTTTGTAATACTTAATTTTTTTTCTTATAAGTGTTTACATCTAATATGTAAAAAAATAATGTTTGTTTGTTCGTACTCTATAGGTTGCCAAACCGCTAATCCGATTGCAATAAAACTTCGACAAACTTTTTGCTTGCACTTCCGGGAAGGTTATAGGCATATTAAAATTAACTTACAGTAAGAAGCGCATGTGTCGTACCATAGATAATCGGCAGCTAACGTCAAACAGACAGAAAAAGAAGACATGCACTTCAATAAACATAATTAAAACACAAACACTTCCTTTCTTCGAGTGGCATTGCAACGCTTGCCGGGTACCGGCTAGTGTTTTATAATAATTTATGTAATTAAAATTCCTTAAAAAAGGTTAAACTATTTTATTAATATATTTTTTAATTGTTTTATATTATTTCTAAAAAAATGGGATAATTTGTTGAAAGGGGGGCGCGCTAATAAACGTTACCTAGGGTGTCAAATACCTCGCTCCGGTACTAGGTAGACCTCAGGATAGCACTCAAGAGCATAATGGTGACACTCAAGTATTGGAAACACAAATCTAATCACCAAACATACATTATTTATTGAAGCTAAATCGCAAGTAAACAATACTGACTTTTGATATTAATACCTCTGATGTCTCTATCATATTGACAATTCAATTGTGGCATTGGTATTATTATTTTGATACTAGATATTGCTGTTGTAAATATTATTTTATTTTTTTACAATAAAAGCACAGAATCGTTTCAAGAAAAAATGTGACCTACATATGTAGGTTGTAAGTAATGAAAATAAAAAGATTTATTTTGTTTCCACTTCCGGGAAATGTTTTACTACGTCTCCATTTCAGTTATTATCTTATTACAGATAAAAGCAAATATATATGTCGATATAAAGGATAAAGGAAGTGAGTAGTAGAGTTTTATTCTGCAAAAACCTTATTTTGTTTTTTATTTGACATATTATTGAGATTCGAATGAAGGATTTAGTAAATCATAATCTTACAAAGAACTTTTTGTAAAGCCACATAGTGATTTTTTTCCGAGAAAAAAAAAAGATTTTTACACTACAATATTTAAAAAATGGCTAAATTTCAGAACCTATAAGTGCTGCGGATAACCCAAGAGAGTCTAAGCCAGGAGTGGGGAACCTTTTCATTTCTAAAGGCCACATTTATTTATCTGATTCAACATAAGGCTGCAGTAAAGAAAACGTTAAAACCCCCCTTTTTTCGACTCTCGAACAATGTTCCCACTAAGGTGTGTGCATTTACGCGCGCACATCTCCCAAAATGTACCCGCACACATTTTTCCATCCCTGCACAAGGCCGCACACAGAAATATTGTAAAAATAAGTATGTTTCGTTATTTTTTATATTTGCGCGCACTTTTTATTTTGCTGAAAATGTACTGCTCACAGAAGTTGATGGTCCGCACACACAATAGAAAAATTAGAGGGAACGTTGTTCTCGAACATATAATGAGTTGATTATGCTCTTTTTCTGAGCGCTTGCGTATAATTTTTTGATCAAAGTGAATATTTTGATCAAGTCAAAAGGCCGCATCAGAGTAACCAAAAGGTCCCAGGTTTCCTTCCACTGGTCTAAGCCTTGCCTACTTTCTCTACAAACCAATCGGAATCCGTCATCGTGAAATGACAATAAAGACTAGAAGGAGGCAAAGAATCTGACGGGGGATAGATAATCTCGAAAGAACCGTGTGGCGACCGTATGCTTCGAATAGGGAGCGGATATGGATTAACAAAAAAATCAGAACCTGTCTTTTTTATAAGCCAGTCGTATGAAATCATCAAAGTATTTCTCAAATAAGGCAGTAAGTTGATTTTTACGGTTAATTGGATACCCAAGAACTGTAGGATCTTGAAGCAGTGCTCTTGCCACTATGCTACTAAAGCCGATGTCATAAAGTATTCTAATATTATTTAAATATATTTTGCCTGTGTGGTCGAGTGCTCAACGTCGTTGGCTACCGCTACGGAGGTCACGGG
Organism: Himalopsyche anomala; assembly: GCA_031772345.1. Classification (NCBI taxonomy): domain Eukaryota; kingdom Metazoa; phylum Arthropoda; class Insecta; order Trichoptera; family Rhyacophilidae; genus Himalopsyche; species Himalopsyche anomala. Next base: position 3,149,232 of record CM062824.1, on the reverse strand, counting down.
TTCGAATCCCAGTACGGGCAGTTTTATAAATTAATTTTTCAATTGATTTATGAATTTCTGTTCAAAGGCATGGATGTATGTGATGTCTTGAATTGCCCCCTCCCACCCATTCTATCCTATGAACGGGGCGTATCAAGAGCGATTAGCTAACCACTAGTCCTGTCCTAGCCTTTTCCTTCTATTCCCTACTCTTTTTGGAAAAAGAGAGGTTGAGCAACCGAGTAAGAAGCAGTTCTCGTAGAAACACTTCTGTTGAGATAAACTACATTAGGAGTACATATGCTCCTCATCGGGAGCGGACATGGTAAAAAAAATATAATATTTTACGATAAATAATAATGGGTAAGTGTTTTTGAATACTGATCTATACAATCGAATTTAAGTTTAAAAAAAAAATCCGTATATAACGTAAAAGTACTTTATCTCTATTTCCAATCACTTCCTCAATATTCAAATGCAATTTTCACGAGCCGCTCAGCGGTGATTTTTATTTTTCCGGAAAGATTTTTATTCAACCTGGCGTATCGGAAAATCAATCTGGAGATAGTAAAAGAAAATACGAAACACTATCGCCCTTATCTGCGCCCCAGATTCAAGCATATATATTTATGACAAGCAGCGTAACGTGCAGTAAAGATTTTAAATTTTCGTTTTCATGTTATGAAATATTGTTAGAAGACCCAATTCGTATCTTAAAGTATTTTGGAAAACCTTATTTACCTTCAACTATATTGAATATAATTCGTTGAATATTAAATTTGAATTATGTTTTAAATTAAAAACAAAGTTTCATTGCATCATACTTTTAAATTCATATCCGCTCTTAATTTGGAGCATATTGCTTTCTAACAAAGGTATTTTAACAGAAGTTTTTTATGAGAACTGTTTATTACTCAGTTATATTAAATATTTATGTTACAAAGCATTCAAAATTAAATATCATTTCTTCCGTGTATATTCAAAACTATAAAATACTTGGATTTTTCTTTCGTCTGTTTTTACTTGAATAAATTAAATGAACACACTAGCACAGAAATTTAAATAAATACTTTTACAAAAAAAAACAAATATTTTGAATAATTTAAGTAAATAGTTTACCTAAAATGAAATAAAGGGAATAGAATTACTAATCTTGTTTATAGTCCATCACTTTTAATTTATTTAAACACTTTCGGATGGGTTTTAAATTTATATCATAAATTCTTTTATTTTTTACATTAAAGATTACTTTACATTTTCTTAAGTTGATTAAGTTGATTAAATGTATTTTAGAATAAATAATTATATATCTTTTATAGTATTTAATAGTTTGAATTTTTTATTTAATCTGCAATGTTTTTCTTTTGAAACGCATGACATTTAGTTACGAGAAAGCAAAAAGAACTTAAGCGTAAAACAAATAATTCTATCATACGGTCTAATAGTAATTCCTGGTTTTACCGCACATTGATTGAGATATTTTACTTATGCTTTAGTTGGTTGAAATAGTTTTCGTTGCAAGCCGTAGTAATCAAAAATTATTAAATTATTAGAATTAAATGAACTTTAGATTAGATCATTTTCACTTTCAAGGAAATAATTGTCGCTAATAACAAATATATCGTATAAAAAACGAATCATTTCACAAGGCATGAATGCAATTATCCCACAATACAAAACATATTTAAGCTTTGAACATTTTTAGCCCATTATTTATTTATTTTTTAATCCATGTCCACTCCCAATGTGGAGCATATGGCCTCCTAATGGAGGTATACCAACATAAGTTTTTCTACGAGAACTTTTTGTTACTCAGTCGCTCAACTGTAAATTTGAGAACTAATCAAATTTGTGGTAGAAGACTGAGTGTTTCTGATGTCAATTCACATAATTTCCTTTCCTCCTCCCATCCTTCTGATCCTTTAATAACTGGGTGTAGCAATAGTGATTAGCCAACCACTAGTCCTGTTCTAGCCTTATCCTTTTTTCCTACTACTCACTTTGAAAAAAAAGTGAGGTTGAGTGACTGAGTAACAAACAGTTATTGTAGAAAAAAATATGTTGAGAAACCTCCATTAGGAAACCATATGCTGCACATTAGGGGTGGACATGGATAAAAAATAAAAAAGATGAAATTTTGTAAATAAATTTTTGAATCCATCAAAGACGAGATGTGTATCTCTTTTAAAATCCTCCAGTGTATGATAAGCTTTCAAAAGCTCTTACTTGTTACTGAAAAATCTTTTAAAGTGAAATGCTCTGCCTGACAGTCGTATTTATATGACGAACTCTTCGCGCTTTCATATTGAGTTGATTTCGAAAATGTTTTGCATGAATATTGCGCATATCTGTTTTGTTTCTTTGATTCCACTTTATAGTCTACACGAAGTACCCACATAAGATCCATTTGTAAAGGACTTTATATATTATATCATACTTAAAACATGGAATATTCCACTCTCGTTTTTTATGACGATCGATTGAGCACGTGCTTGTTTTTTTTTATTCAATTTTACTTTTGTTTTGTAATAAAATACGTAAAATTAATAAGAAAACAGCAAACATTATATTCAAAGAATTAATTATTAAAATGTATTTAATAATTCTAAGCTTACTCAACGTTTCATAAAGTAAAACACTCGTTTTTACTAATTCTAAATTTGTTAAATATTGTCTGAAAATATTTCATTCATCAAAAGTTTTCAACTGATTAGAAATACCCGGTTAATTTATGTAAAAATATTCGAGTACCGGGTTATGCATTTGAGCGAATATTTGGATGCGCTGCTTACAATACAATATAGACCATTGTAGAATAGACACTTCCATACAGTATTGATTATTCAATCAATTCGTGGAATTGTGTTAAATGCATGACTGAATCTCTTTGATATGACCCACTCCTTTCATATACCATATACCTGTTCCACAGAAAATGTATATCAAAAGCGAATAGTAAACGGATAGTTTTTACCTAACCCTATCTCTCCATTTTTACTTATTGAAAATATTTGAAATGCTATCTATTAAGTCTATCATATGCCGTTTATGTGATGAAATAACATATAGGAGAATACTAATAAGCCCAATTTATAATAAACGTGAATATTTTGACGGTTTCATTTGATAATGAAATTAAAAAATCGTTGGATATAAATGAGACGTCCAATTCCAAAATCCACCTAATTATTCTTTGCTCTTTTTTGAAAAATAGCGCGAAAAACAAAATTGACAGTTTTTATCGCTGGAATTGTAATTACTGTATTTACTAAGTATTTACTGTACAGAACGTTACAGAACATATCTAATAAAAAATCATTTACACTTCAGATGGCGGATTTCGTAACTGTTTTATCAACATAGAGACTTTTGGAAAATAAATTGAATGCACACTTTAATTTTGCTATAAAATATTTTAAATGAAATATATTTTTTATCGTAACATCATTATCATGTTGAGTTGTACATAATATTAAATTATGATAAGAATAAGGTTTACTATGGCAGATTTAATAACTGTAATAATTTCTCGTTTCACAACTTTATGGAAACATTATTATCATGCATATAGTGAGTTTTGGAACTTTATAAGTTTTTGATTATGAAAATCAATTATATGTACCGGTTTTAAGAACGGAACAAATTTTTGGTATATTCCAGGGATGGCGAACCTTTTTCGCAAGAGGGTCAAATTTTATTTTAAAAGATTTAAAAAATCATGTCGCGGGTCACGTAGATTGAATAATTAAGGCTTTAAATAAAAAAAAATATTTTCTAAAAGTTCAAGCGGGTTAGATAATTTCTCACGCGGGTCCCTTGTTCGTCATCCTTGGTCTATTCGTCAGACTAGCAATATTTATTTTTTTTCAAAACATGATTTTATAAAAAAAAGTAAAAAGCGGATTTCGAAACTCGACGCCACAAATAGCGTGTACATAAATCATATATTTTTTAATGACAGTCTATATGATTTCTGATTATGAAAGAGATTCTTATATCAACTATGAATAAAAATACTGTCATAATATTGTATTTTTAATTTGTATTTACTATATTTTTTAATTACAAAAATACACAGTTGAAACGATTTTATCCACGCTTGATTGCTCTACACTTTATCGTATGTAAGTACGTAAGCACACAAGCAAATAAATTCTAAAGTCAAAGATTTTCACACAGCAAAATGAATGAAGCAATCTCGAAAACCGACGCAATGAAATGCATAATATATTGGAGAGAAAGTGAAAAGCAGGTAACGCTAAATAAAGGTATTCATTGTTATTTATATTCAATCTTGGTAAATAAATAAAACTGATTGAAACTGAGTTTTAAATTTTTGAACGGTTTCGCGGGGTACGAATCACGCCTTCAATAAAATATAATTGAAAATCAAAAAATTTAGATTTTTCAATTTTGCTTTCAAAACTAATCTGTAATGCTTTTTTTCTTTGCTCTTTATTCTCTTAAGTTAAAAGCAATTCCAACATTTTATATATATTTTTATACACCGTGTAAAATATATTTTTTACAATAAAAAAAATACAGTCTGTATATGTCTCAGCAATTGCAATTCTAATCTCAAACTGCCATTTGTCAGTAGAACAGCACTGTGTAGAAGTTATGAATATTTGTAACATAATAATATTGTAGTGTCGGGTCTTATGACGCAGCGGTAAGCGATGTTGGCTTCCGTGCCGGATCTCACGGATTTGAGTCATAGTATGAACATATTTTTTTCAATCGATTTATCGATTTCTGTTCAAAGGCATGGGTGTTTATGTTTTTATTTTCCTCTCGCCTTTCTTATCCTTCAATTCGAGCGATTAGTTAACCACTTGTCCTGTCTTGTCTTAGCCTTATTCTTCTATCCCTTCCACTCTCTTTGAAAACAGAGAGGTTGAGTGACTGATTAACAAACAGTTATTGTAGATAAATTCTGTTGAGGCCATATGCTTCACATTGGGAGCGGACATGGATAAAAAAAATTAAAAAATATTGTAGTGATTATTTTTTTTTACTTAATTTAAAACAATGCTTATTTAACTTGAAATTTTATTTAATAAAGGTGTGCTGCTTAAAACTATTATTATTGTACTGATTGCAATCAGTATAATAACATTAAAATGCGGCCGACTTTTTTCACACAGATATGTGAATAATTAAATAGTTTTTTCGACTTTCCTGCATCGTCATAACAATCTTTCATCAGAAGACAACTATAGTGAAACCACTTTGTTATTTTTATCATATGGTTGGTAAATGTTGTGTTATAATATTTTTTAAATATTCAATATTCCTATTCGATATATCAATATCGATTTTAGCTAGTCAATAAAATTCAAATGGCCTTAGCTAATACCCGTACCGTGAATCATTCTGCATGATTTAAGTTGATATATAGCAGGGTCTACGCGGCATGTCTACGCTACTTGACCGCTACGCCGCCCATTCATTGAGAACCAATAAAAAGTTTTTTACAACTCACTCCGGCGAAAAACAGGCGAGAAGGTTTACGCCAGAGCCCGAACTGCAAAAAAATATCCAGAGGGCCGGATTAATTATTAAAACTGTCTCTCCGACTCCACCTTGGTCTCGTCCGTGTTGACCCCAATTTCTCGAAAGCAATATATCGTTTTACGAGTCCGCCCGGATCTACCCAAGCCTTTTATCCGACCGCTCGTACTTCCTGCGCCCCTTCTAATCCCACCCTGCTTAAACCTTATTTTTCCGCCCACCTACACCGAAAACTGTCCTCAAAGATGGGAGATCAAGAAATAGTTTTAGGCGTTTATCTTTTCATCGTCAGCCGTTGATGGAATTCTTCTGGCAAAAAAATAACATTCAATTTTAATGTATTCAAATATAAAATAAGATATATTTAAAAATAATTAAATGCATGAGTAGATGAAGACACTTTTTTTAGCTAATCTGACTGTAAGTTAAGCTTTTATCACTAGATGTACTAGACCACATAGGCGGACTATGTTATATACTCTCCATCCACATAAACGTTGAAGAAAATGTACCATTGCAATAGACTGTCATTGTGGTTATAAACGAGGGAGCTTTGTTATTTTTTTTATTTATTATTTAACTCATCATGAAATGGTGGGTTCTTAAAAATACATTTAAAATTTAACGTTCTTAAAAAACTACTTATGAGTTTTAAAAATCGTATAATGCTCAGATACTACCCAAACACAACTAGTTTTATTAATTAATAATATACTTTTATTATATTAAAAATATAACCTTTTTATCTACTCATTTCGTATTTGTTTATTAGAATCATGATTGGTTTTTCTCATCACCAATAAAAATATATATTAATACATTACTATAAGGTAAGTAATAAATAAATTGAATTAAATACGAGAAAACAATTTACCAATTGTTTCTTAATGCGATTGCAAATTAGTATTGTTTATTTGTAACAAGTTTGAATCATTTTTATGACAGCTAGCTACATAAGTGTCACTTATTCATATTTTATACTACATATCTATACATTCTTTTCGTATTTCTATTATCAATAGTTTGTTACATCCTTTTTAATTTGACTTTTTTTGTATAAATAAAAATGTGCTTATATTTATTTTAATACTTAAAAGTACTATTTATGAGCGAAATCGGTCATAATCTTAATAAATTAATCTGGTATGGAACAAAAGAGTGTAGAACAATACCTTTCCACCAAGTATGGATAATTAACAACTTAAAGGTGATACAAATTTATATGATTGTAAATATATATTTATATTATTTAAATGCCAGTAAAATAACCTAGTGATTGATATTGTTGAGCTTTCGTCTACTCAGTCACATAACCAAGCAATCTAATCATATAAAATTACAGATTTTTTCTATTCGTAAGTTCATGGATATTTTCATACCTTTACACATACCCATATGGATCTGATTCTGATAAACAAAGCAATAAAACTTGAGTAGCCTACTGCTAGTGCTTTTTACAAATCCATGCGTATTTATTTATTCATCTGTTCTGGAAAGGTTGGTTGAGTTGCTGAATTTCTTTAAACATCGATATATATACTTTAAAACGTTAATTAATATTGTGGGCAACCATGGCTAAAAATCTTTTACGGTAAGCTTAATAAAAACAATATTAAGTGTATTTCTTGTTAACGAAAGATGTACGAAAAAATGTAACTGTCTTAAGAAGAAACTTTGTCTTATCGGAATAAAGGCAGTGACAAATTAAGCCTATTGTATACAACAAAGACACTCTTAGTAAAAACATCTGGCTAACCAACAGAATTAGCATTGTGTCTCCGCTTGAGATTTATCATCCTATTTTCTCAGTATATCGTTTTATCTAAAATAATGCTTTGCTTTTTATTTACAACTAACAAACGTATTTTTCCAATAAGGTTAAAAAACAGAAGTGCATTATTACTTTACATTCATTTTTTAATTAGTTGATAGCTGTTTTGGCCAAACATTCTCGCCAAAATATTGTTAAAATTGACTTTCCTTGTAGTGGTTTAGAGATTAAAATCGTATTCATTTAATCCCTTTCATCTGGGGTTGTTTTTTTTCGTCATTTAACATCAATTAAACTTTATATGCTGGCTAAGAAGATATACACCATTAACCATCTTATCTATTTTAACCCTTAAGCTTATTTTAAAAATACATTGTTCTAAGTAAAAAAAAAATTGACGTTTTTTTCGAGATCTGTGACAAATATGGGATTTGATATCAAGTGGTCTTTAAAAAATTAAGTTAAAATTATTCGGTTATTATCGGTTACGTTATATATACGTATCGTTATTATATGTGTGGATCACAACCAGACTTATCAGAGTTAGATGTTTTATCGCTATTAAATATTCATTTTTTATCAGGGCCAAACGTGACTAACTAAATATTGTCGTCTTATGCCACCACCGTCTATTATCATTTCTTGCAAACACAGAAAGTAATTTCATTACATAAAAATCAAATATTGTGTGATGATGGAAAAACAGATGAAGATTAGACAACAGTGAATAGAAACTTGAAGTTCATCCGTGCACTTGAACCCCTGAAGACGCTTAAAGGAAAAAAGGGTTTGTCAGTGACACAACTCTATACATAATTTAAACGATTTAAGTTTAAGTGAAAAGAAACATTCAAATACATTAAAAATAAACGTGGGTTTTTTATGGATTTGCTCTCAGTTTGGTTTGCCATTTCACCATGAATAGACTTACGTCAGAAAAACTTTTGCAAATGGTGCAAAATTATTTCTTTAAAATGATTCCGAATAACTATAGATGCATGATTATTGACATTTCCGTTCCTAAAATGAAAAACATTAATATGGAAACAAAATAGCGCAACATATCACATAACGCGTGAAGTAATCAATTTATTATAGGAAACATACGATGAGAGATGAGATCTATATCTCTAAAACTACATCGCTTATTAATCGGTTTTTTTTAATTAATCCATAATTTTATCACTAATTATTTTAGAACTGAATAATTTTGGATTCAACACGTTTGGTTCTGGTACAAATACTTTAAAGCATATATATTTTTAACCACAAAGATTATTCAGATTTTACTAACATTATCATTATAAATATTCCACATTCGGTATATTATTAATTCTGGTTATATCAAAATATCAGCAAACCAAAGGCGTGCTTGAAACCTAAAGATTCTTATCTTAATCCTATTCACTAATTCTACGAAATCCTTTGCGAAGATCATCCCAAGAGATATGCTGAAGTGTGTACAAGACCATTACAAAATTCGATTGTATTTGCTCTCATACATAATAATACAAATTTATTGTACATACTTATATAAGAACAGTGCTATCAAAAACTGTGTATTACTTAATTTAAAACATTTTTTAAATATCCATCTCCGCTCGCAATGTGGAGCATATCGACTGTAGAAAGGAAAAAGGACGCAACCCAAACATAACAAGTTTTACAGGAGGCACAAAAAAAGTATTTTGATAATTTTGGGTCATATGCAAATTATGAAAAATACACAACCTTGAAGTGCACAGAGACTTCTAAACTAGTGTTTAATTGACATAATCTAATATTAATTAAATAAATTGTCTATGAAAAACCTTTTTTTTCAGTTTTCTTTCTTAGTTTCAATTTTAAAAAGCTCATCTTTTTTCAATCTTAAAAGCTAAATTTAGATACTAATTCGGCATTTGAAGCTTACATCCTTTTGATAGAACATGTATCAAGTTTGATAAATTGTGATTATCGACAAAAAGCTGTTTTTTAAAAAACTGTGGGTCGCGTCATTTTTCCTTTCTACTGTCGATATGGTCTCCTAATGGAGATATCTCAGCAGAAGTTTTTTTCTAAAGAACTGTTTGTTATTCAGTCGCTCAACCTCTCTTTTCCAAAGAGAGTAATAGGAATAGAAGGATTAAGCTAGGACAGAACTAATCGCTCTCGCTACGCCCAATTATTGAAGGATCGGAAGAGTGAGACGAAATTTTTAGACAACACAAACACTTATGCTTTCGAACAGAAATCGATAAACCGATTGAAAAAATACTGTACGTACTGGGATTCAATTTAATACGTGCACTAACAAAATATTTTTTTTTATCTAAATGTTTATAAATGACATGATTTAAAATTTATCACTCGCTTTAAATAAGCTAGTTAAAATTAACCAATATATCATTTTGTGAAAAAATCTTAAATAAAAAATACACAATTATGTAATAGTGAAATTTATGTGAAATCGTAAATTTCCAATTAAGAATGCAAACAACTAGTCAAAGTTTAACCCGTCCTAATTGATGCAACTCATTAGTTAATCATTTCTTAATGTAAATGTCATTTGCATTACCATTATCGTTTGTTTGTTTTTCTATCATCCCCTCCTTCCCACCCATTTTTATTTGATTTTTATTATAATATATAGAATAGTAAAATTAAAATCATTCGTACTTAACCAAGCATTTGCAAAAGTAGTTCTCTGAGGATGCTTCTGAAAGAGGCGAAACACGTGTCAAATTTTGTAACACAATACGTGGAATAATCTAATTCTTATAAACTTCCACAGAGTTACGGCAGAATCCATCGAAAGTATTATAGTCAAAATGTATTTTTTTTAAAATCCATTTTCATAGTGTCTTTATGGAAGTATCTCAATATAAGCTTTTCTACGAACTGTGTGAACTTCTCTTTTTGGAAGACAGTAGAGATAGAAGATTAGGGCTTGGACAGTACTTGAGGATAACTAAACGTTAATTTTAGGATCAGATGGTTGAGAAGGGTTTTTTTAGACATTAGTAACTATGCCTTCGAACAGAGTGACGAAAGCCTACGACGTTGACCACCACTCCACGGACCCGAGATTTTAATAATCAAACAACTAAAAAAAACTAACAGGTTTTCAATACGATATATATTTTATTGTAATTGCTATAGCTTTGCGTATAGCTTAAAAAAGCTTTCAAAACGTTTTCTATTATTATATTACAAAAGAAACATTTTTTTATTTTATAATACTAATATAACTAAAAGCAATTTATAATAAAACAACGACGTATGATTAAAAAAAAAGATTTGCTTTACTCAGCTATGTACCATTAAAAAGTTTTTATTAAATATAAATGTATATATATTTTTAAATAATGTAAACCTGATAATGGAATTTTCTAGAATAAAATAAATATATTTATTAAATATCATAAATATTTATTGATCATAATGGTAATATAGGAATAATAAAATATACCATAACATACGCCATTACCGTAAAATTAATATTTTTTTATCAAATATCTTTTGATTCAGTCACTGTATTTTTTAAACTTTTTTTATTTGCTTAAACGACTCGTCTTTTAACAATTTCGGCCCGGGCCCAAATCAGGTAAAACTATCTCGTGTGCCCGGCTTATTTTTGAAGAATTGTATTTTTTCCTAATTACTTACTAAAAGTGCTATAACTGTAAAAGTCAAATCAAATGAAACTTTTTGTGGTTGTTTGAAAGACTATTATTATTTACTTATCTAAGGCATTGTTGCCAGAATTTTCTGCTATGGAAAGCCATATTACAATTTTTGCACATGTACCGAGTCTTACGCCTTTTTTTGCTTGGCGCACACCTTGCAGGTTCAATTAGACTTAATTTATTTAATGCTGTAGCTATTAGTAACAAAATAGTTTTAGAAATGCATTTTGACATTATTTTCATGCAATATCTTAATTTACAATTGAAAATGAACTCGGAGACTGCACCAGCATGTGATCTTCAAAAGTACAAATGGACGCATCAAATTCGTTATCACATCCTTAAATTTTGGTTGGTTAAATCAGTACCTATTTTTAATAAAAGTAGTAATTAAAATACTGATTTAGAATGATTTGAGTATCTGCTATAATGATTATACTAAGTTTTTTATAAAAAAAAATGCTAAATACCACAGTTATGGCTCTCTTTGAAAGCATAGCGCACCACGTGAAAACACGCTTCCGGGACTCAACGCTTGGCTAACTTATCATGTGAAAACACGGCTCCAGGATCGAACGTGTTAAGAGTGTAATTGAAACTTTGAGATAAAATCTATCCAGACAATAATATTTATTTCTACAGATACCTGAGTCGATTTAAGAGAATGGACATTTTATCAGTACTTATCTGTGTTTTTATGGGCTTGAGAACGGTTCTTTCACATTACATACGTATCATTTATCCTCAACGGGTCACTATATACATTATAGTCCCATTTAATCAATAACTAATGCTGCCTGGACCCAGCAAAGTACGGCAATCCATTTGCATAATAAATCGAAGTTTAATCGTTCTAGAGATGTGAGGAAGCTTCTTGAATAATGACAAATGTAATAAAACAAAGCTTGCGGTAAAAGTTGTGTAAGCATTTTGGTGAAATAAAAGATAAATCACTTGCACAGTTGTCGCCCCTTGTTATATCTGGGAAAATTTTCCTAATCATACAGCTCGTACAGGATGTACAAGAGGGACAAGATAAATGGTATCAATTTACATAAAGAGCTCGTAGAATATTAGTGTTTGGAAATAATATTTTATTCAAGTATCACCGCACTCGACGGTCAGCATAAGACGTATTATTGTAATATTTAATCGTAAAGGTAATTAGTTTAAAATTACTATGATGTGACATTAAAAAATAAAACAATTTTTTGAACTTTTTTTTAAAACCATATGCAGCATATGGACTCCTAATGGAGTTTATGTCAACAGAAGTGTTTCTACGAGAACTACTTTTTACTCAGTTGCTCAACCTCTCGATTTTCAAAGAGAGTAGAGATAGAAAGATAGGATAAGGACAGGACTAGTAGTAAGCTAATCGCTCTCGATACACCCCGTTCATAGGATAGAATGGATACTAATTCCACATTTATTAATTAGGATTAGCACCGGTTTCGCTCATATTGAAAAATTTCAACATGATTTTTTTTATATCCGTGTCTATTCTCAATGTTATGCATATGGTTTTTAATGGAGGTATCTCAACAGAAAAAATATACGAAAACTATTTGTTAGTCAGTTATTCGACTTTTCTTATCTAAGACTTATCGTTCTAGCCACTCTCCATTATTTTAGTATTATATTTGAAGGGTGGAAGGAAATTTTTGAATAACACAAACAACCAATACTTCAAAGCAAAATCAATTGAAAAGATTCATGCTGGGACTCGAGTCTATCGGATCCGTCACGTAAGCCGACGACGTTGACCACTGTGCCACGGACCCGACGTGGATTCATCAGCTGAAACTATCCCTGATCATTTTTAAAAACTGTAGATACTATGTCTAAAAAAGTGGTAGATGGTGTTAAATTTAATTTGAAATAACAGTAATAACCCATTTCGTTCAAAAATATATTTTTTTGTTTTACATAATTTTAGGGAACCCCTAAATAATCAAATTCAAATTTTCGGGAAGGAAATTTTAGATTTACCGATAAAACATATTCGTCCGCTTTGACGCTCTGATAAAAACATCGCATTTACCCTTTTACAGTAGCGTACGTACTTTGAAGGTAAGGGACGGACAATTCAATATTATAGGGTATCCCGAACACGATACCGGATTATATTTAAATTAGAATGAAAAAAAAAACAGTGTTTCAATACACTTTTAGGTTTGTTTAACGCGTAGTGTAAAAATATTTAACACACAACAAATAACTAAAGGGAGAGGATAAGAAACAAACTTTGATAGTACTTATTATAATTAAATTACTTTCATTAGGTGCGGTAAATCTTAATGGAAATAAGTTCAGCGTCGCGTTCAGTAGAAAGGGATAAACCCAGACGTTTATTTTGTTATTTATAACCAATTTTTAGTTTATTCGGAAACCTTGCGATGGCCATATAATGTTTCTTTCAGTAGCAAAGCACGTGTAACATTTCGTTATACAACAAGTGGAATAACAAATTTGGTTAATAGCTACTTTTTTGCGCGATCTAAATGAGCGAAATGTATTGTTTTTCACAACAATTGATTTATTGGCTTGTAACCAAAATTCTGATGTTTTAATACTTTTCACTGTTTTTTAAATATAAGACGGAATGAGAAAACAAATGATAGGCGGAGAAATCTGACTGAAGTCGAATATAAAGATTTTTTTAACTATTGCTTATTACATTTTTTAAATGTAAAACACTTTTAACTTTTCCGGTTCTAAGCTCAAGAAATGCGACCCCAATACCCATATTTTCTTAAAATCTATTTTAATATGGGTGATACAATGTTTATAATTAAGGTATTCTTATATCATAGTTTTTTTGGACCTTTTGTAGAAGAAAAAAAAATATTCGATCGCTAGTTCCGTCTCTATTAAATAAAACAGAAACAAAATAAAAAAGATCCTCAAAGTAGAACAAAAAACGGTTTGATGTGTACGAAGTTAAAGATAATAATTTTTTATCCTCGAATACTATTTAAAAAAAAAACACAATGTCTTACTTACATCGATGCCTTATTTTATATAAGTTCTGGCAACATGAGAAGGCGCGATAAGAATTACAGATAACAGAGCGATAAGAGTTCGCTCGTAAAATAGCATTTGCACTCGTCAGTTGCCATTTAATATGTGTGCTGGGATGACGTCTTTTTTACGCGCAACTTAAAATATGATTATTTATTAAAAAATTACGGATTTTTATAAAAAAAAATGTAGGAGGAATGATGCAGAGAGATATTTTAAAGCTCTTTGACTTATTTTTTCAATTCTTAAGAATAAGGCCAATAATGAGGAAACCACTAGGGTCCCTAAACGACCCCCATCGGCAGAGAGGTATTTTCATGTCTCCAAGCCGCGAGTGTTAATAAAAGTAACACTAACAATAAAATATTTATTTTGAGTGATGAAATATAAACACATTGGGCGCGGACATGGATAAAAAAACGACAGTGTAACGTCACATACAGTGGTAGACAGTTAGAGCCAGGAAAGATGAGCCCTTTTCCTTCGGTTAACAGTGCGCTACTGCTCTAGATATTATTTTTATACGATGTTATCATCCGTAGCATTTCCTATTCTTGTTGGGAAAAGAATAACATAAGGCGATTGAGCCCAACGGAACGCACATTCACGCTCATAGTCCCGGAAAATTCCAACATGCCCTTAGGTTAATACGATATTATGTGAGATACCTTTGAAATAAACGAATCCTGCCACCTCCACCATAACAATATAACATATAAGCAATTTACCCTAAATTTGAATACAAAAACACACACCAAACGCAACGTCTTTTGCAGCAAACCAATGCATAATAAACGAATTTTGATTAATTTTTAAATTAAAACAAAATAAGTTGAAATACAAAAAAAAAACGTTTCAGTAAAATTAACTAAAATTGTAGAGAATATATTATATAAAAACGTATTTTTTTTCTACCATGTCCGCTCCCAACGTGTAGCATATGGACTCCTAATGGAGTTTATCTCAACAGAAGTTTTTCTAAGAGAACTGCTTGTTATTCAGTTGCTCAACCTCTCTTTTTCCAAAGAGAGTAGGAATAGGAGGAAAAGGCTAGGACAGGACTAGGTTAGCTAATCGCTTTCGATACGCCCTGTTCATGGGATAGGATGGGTGGGAAGGAGGTATTCAAGACATCACATACAACCATGCCTTTGAACAAAAATTCATAAATCGATTGAAAAATCAATTTATAAAACTGTCCGTACTGGGATTCGAACCCGTAACCTCCGTAGCGGTAGTCAACGGCGTTGCCCACTCGACCACAAAGGTAACGTATTTAGTCATTCAAATGGGAACGATTGCGTGGGTGGAAAACAGATGCCTGCACTGAATACTTGGAATACGGTGGTTTGACTTTTGTCAGAAACACGGAGATAAAAGAACGGACTAAGCAGCCGTTAATTACGTCCAAAGTGAAAAAGCAACGGTGGACCTGGCTTGGACATGTGCTGCGGATACCTCAAGAAAGCCTGAATTCTGCTTGTCTCTTCTACCAACCGGATGGATTCTACCGTCGCGGAAGGCCTCTGATGACCATGTATAGGATGTACTCGGCGGAGCTACGGGACGCTTGAATGGCATAGGAGGAAGCAAGAACACTGGCGAGGGACAGAGAATCTTGGAGGAATCATGAGGTGGCTATATGCTCCAACTAGGGATCGGATATAGAGAAAAATGCGTGGATGTAATGTTAGTAATATGTCGTTTATCAAACACGGCCAAGTCATGTTTTGTCGATGTACAGTTTTTTTTATTAATTTTTAATTCTGGTAGTTACGTTAATACATATGCAATTCCTTCTACCATCCGCTGTATTTGTACATATGTGTCCAACAAACGCTTCCCGTAGTATAACGAAGTTTATAAGTCGTTCAGTTGTGTGCTAGGATTGTCTCTGGAGCAATTGACCAGGACTTGATGCCTTGCTCTTTAGTGTGTGAAAATTTTACTTATAAAAATGTTCGGAGTTTTTCCAAGTGTATTTCGAATATTTTTCTAAAAGCTAAGAAGATTGCTCTAGTAGCTACTAAGATGGCGTGGCCTTTAGGTCCAACCGCTGGTCAAACTGGCTCTATTAATTCTTTCCGTTTATTATTTATAAGAGTGTGATCAACATTCTGTATCATGCTACGTACGCATGTCTCTGTGTCTATTCGGCTAAACTTGGAGAGCTTGGCAGCGAAACTGCCATGGCCTGAAATAAATTGGCTAGTCCTAGCCAAGCTAGCGGTGTTTAATTGTGTTTATCGCCATTTGATAAGGAGAAAGATTTTTTAAGTATGCGATAGAGAGAAAGAATTCATACAAATGAAAATTAAAATGCATCTACAGTTCAACATGCAAAACATTTGAATCATGAAATTATGTTGTTATATATATACAATACATTTAATCATTTGCATAAGAGTGTATATTGAATTTAGTTTGAATCTAAAATCACAGGTAATGGTATTGTCGTTTCACCTGTCATATCCAGTAAAGTAAAATGAAATACAACAGAAACTTTATTTTGAATAGGGTTATCAATTGCTTTTATTTCTAGGTTATCATCATAATTTTCCCAAAAAGTCT
Organism: Himalopsyche anomala; assembly: GCA_031772345.1. Classification (NCBI taxonomy): domain Eukaryota; kingdom Metazoa; phylum Arthropoda; class Insecta; order Trichoptera; family Rhyacophilidae; genus Himalopsyche; species Himalopsyche anomala. The sequence continues at coordinate 3,132,705 of CM062824.1, read as the reverse complement.
CGCATCTTATTTAACAAATCAATTGTTGGATTTATATCAAAAAAATATCTGCGATTCCGATGTTTTTATTCTTACCGACTGACCACTTTTCATCTGATTCTCAATTTAAGGGCATAGTTAGACCACTTTTAGGGTGTTAACTGTCAATACTTAGTGGAAAGGCATTATATTAATAAAAACACAATATTTCTTTATACTTCATTCCACTTTATGTAATTATTCAGAACCGGTTTTGCTCATTGCGAGCAATGTCAACTGATATAAAAAATATATAAACAGTGCTGTTTATACAAAATTAAATTGAAATCAAAGGTGTAAGCAACAATTAACAATGGAAAGAATTTATAAATTACACTATAAGTGACTATACAATTACACAAAATTAAAATGTTTAACACCTTTAACATACAATTAAAAAATCATCAAAGACTAATAAATTATAAGTGGTGACTGATGGCAATTATAAGCACAATGAAAATTTCCCAAATTTCAATTGTAGAGTCGCTTATAGTGTAATTTATAAATTCTTTTCATTGTTAATTGTTGCTTACACCTTTTATTTCAATTAAATTTTGTATAAATAGCACTGTTTATATATTTTTCCTATCAGTCGACAATGCTCGCATTCCGGTCCTGACCTATTAAATAAAGTGGAATGAAGTACAAAGGAATATTGTGTTTTTATTAGCATAGTTAGACAGTCAGACTAGCTTACTGCTAGTTATTTATTAACCTCATTTTTCTGTTGCTTACGAAGATAGACATTGAATTACACTTATATAAAATCAGATTTGAAAACTTTTTTATTCCACAAGAGGTGTAACCTAATGGGAAAAAAATATTCGATTGTAATATTTTTTTTAATTTATTCGTAAAATTTGCAATATTCTCTCTGATGATGCTTTTTAAAGTAGAAAATTATAATTTTCATGGCTTGAGTCCACAATACCACAGAAACGGATATAATTAGATATTTTAAGACTGAATTTATTTATTTTCAATATTATTTTGGATAACTGATTTTTTAATGGCTGTTTATTTTCTTTAGTAGTTTGGTTACTGTGGAAGTGCTATAGAACATATTATTAGTTTTGGTAAAAAAATCTCTCGTTCTCCTATTTAAAAAAAATCAGAACTGGCAACCCTAGCTGTGACACACGGCGCCAATCTTAAACGAGCATCACATCTTCTAGGAAACAGAACAAGCAAGTTGACAAATGAATGTGGAAATTGGATATTTATCTTCGTGAAGTGGGGGTATTCAAAGATTCCGCGAAATTTGTGGCTGTTTTTCATTGTTGTCTGCTTCAATTCTGAAGGAAGCTGTTACCATTTTTATCCTTTGCTTTGTTCACTAGTGTGATACGATTGTTAGCGGATTAACGCTTCAACTAGTAAGAGCAATACAAATTCGGCAATATATTTTTATTCACTTAAAATACCAAGTGCTTCCCAAACTGAATGCTTTAGGTTTTCTCCGGGAGACCGTAGAAAATGTTTTTTGTTCAGGGGGGTGAGATTATTTTTTTAAGAAGCACTGACTTGAAGAATATATTGTTTTAAATTATAGCATGGGTAAAGGTTTTGGTAATCGATTATTTATTGTTGAATTCGAATTCAACTGAATAAATAATTTATCTTTGTAATATTTTATAATTATTTATTATCACATTTAATCTCACATTTAATCACGAGGTGAATTTGAAACTGATTAAGTTGTTTACCATCCAGAGTTTCTATCCAGCTTGCTTTTTTCTTTCAACCGGTGGTATTCCAGCATCCTAGAAGACCGTCGAATACCATCTACTAGATAAACTTCGTGGAAGTATTTCGTGGAAGGAAGCAAAACAATTGCGCATTGAAAAGGAATCATGAAATCTACATAAAACATAAATATGTCATAAATATGGAATATTAAAACCTTTTAAATAGGTTATTGAAAATTTTCAAAACGAAAAACACATAAATTTACAAGAAACTTCCATTCAAATCATTCGGAAAACAAAATATTTTCGAACATATCTGTGTTCACCGTATTGAAATTTTTTGCATATATATAATAATAACATTGTAAAATATTAATTTTATTTTAATTTATACATCGATTGCGCTTAGATATAAAGAAAATATTTATGTGAAAGACGAACAGTGCGAGCGCTTAAAATTTCATATCGAATGTGGAAAGGAAAAAGTGTTTCGATGATTTTGGGGCATATTCAAATTATGAATTATACACAACCTTGAAGTGCACGGAGACTTCTAAACTTGTGTTTAATTGACATAATGATTTGATAATAACATAATGGAACGGGATTTTTTAGGATGGCATGTTAGGGGTTAAAACCTTTTATAAATGGAAAAATCTTAATAAAACGGTTGCAATGATAATTACAACAATGACAACACGGAATAAAACTTTGTACCAAATTTAATGTAGCTATCTTAAATTATCGATATACCTTATCTCTGCTAGATATCCCTTTATGTATTTTCTTTTAAAAATAAAAAAGTACCACAAAACGCGTGCGTGTTGAATTGGATATTGTTTTCAGCCCACTTCCAAAGCTCGCAATAGAATTCGATACTTTTATTTGAGATTCCTGGTAACCCTCTCGCCTTAATGGAGTACCCATTAAGGATAAGAGTACCTTACCAGATTCAGGGATCAAAATGACCCCTTTGACTACCGAAGTAGCTATTTATTCCACAACACCATTACGATGTACTAATCATAAAATCAATTTCCGGACTAACGAGGGCCCTGACATAAATTAATGACAAGACATACTGGCCTTAATATTAACACTAGCCTTCAGAGACGCAGCACGTGTTGTGTGTAGCCAGAAGGATAGTAATATTATAAGCTTATTCTGTATTGACTAAATTAATTGGAAATGACATTTAAATGTGATGAAAATTATTTATAATATACTCAATCCTTCCTGGAAAAAAAAGCATAAACACTTCAATCTGACTACAAATCTAGATGGTCGAATGATCTGAAATATATACACTTACTCACCCTTGAATTTTCTAAAACATTATTAGTCTTCATCTTAAATCAATATCTTTCATTGACAAATATTTCGATAAATGTTTTTTAACATTTTCTTTGAAATTTGGATTGTCCTGCAGCCATTTCACTAAAACCAAAAACACGAAGTTTTTAAAATTAGTAATGCAGTGTCGTGTCTTATGGTGCAGCGGTTAGCGTCGTTGGCTTCCGTGCCGTATCTCACGGGATCGAGTCCCAATATGAACAGATTTTTTTCGGTCAATTTATCGATTTCTGTTCGAAGACATGGGTGTTTGTGATGTCTAAAATACCCTCCCCTCCCACCCTTTCCGATTCTTTCATAACTGGATGTAGCGAGAGTGATTAGTAAACCACTAGTTCTGTCCTAGCCTTATCCTTCTATCCCTACTACTACCATCTATGTATAATGGTATACCATATATTTTTTGACTATTTGATTAAAAAACATATTTCCAATAAGATAAGTCAATATAATATTATGAGGTTATAGAATTTTAGAAATGTCAAAAAAAGGAAGGTTGAGTGATTGACTAACAAACAGTTCTCGTAGAAAACTTCTGTCGAGACACCTCCATTAGGAGGCCATGTGATTCACGTTGGGAGCGGGCATGGATTTAAAAAATACAGTATAAATGATTTACTTTAATCTGGAAACTGACTAAATGCTTTCTTTCAAGCATTAAATTCATTAGAAATATTTTGAAATTATATATTATAGTTTTAATTACAGGCGAAACATTTAATTTCAAAAACTTTACCTGCTTCTACTCTTTCACTATTCCTGGATGCGCTGTTTTTCATATTATTAATGTATGTACATAATAACATGAAAACTGATCCGTAAATAGGTTAGCCTTTTATTTGTTCCTGCTTGTATTGATCCCATTATAATAATTTATTTACGCGCATCCTATCATTCACAGAACCGATGTATCATATTTCTATGGCTATTCACTACCTAATGAGTTTTTTAATTTAGAATTGTTTAGTATGCGATTTTATGCGTAAAAATGTATTACCTTTCTGGCAGAAGTCGGTAAATAACAAAACTGACAAAAATGAGTTAAGTATACAAACAGAAATACTTTGATATAAACTCTTTGTATTCATAAAAACACAATATTCCTTTATACTTATTTCCAAGTTTTATTTATCAATATCAGAACCGGTTTCGCAAAAATAAAAAGATGTTGGCATTGAAAAGAATTTACAAATTACAGTAGAAATTGTGAATAAGTAACTCTAAACAAACACTAATTAAAATGTTTAACAACTCTAACTCTTGATAAATAAAAAGTGGAAATAATTACACAGAAATATTGTGTTTTTCTTAATATAATGCTTTTCCACCAGTTATTGGACAAAATTCTTTCTCTGAAATAACTCAGTTGGTGCAATGATTACACCAGTTTCAACACTTAATCTACATATAGAGGAATGTTATTTTTCACTATATTACCATGGAGTTCTACAAAATAAATGTAAATTCAATCAGACCTTTAAGTTTGAATCGTTCAAATTATTGACACAAATTTTATCACTAACGACTCGGGATTCGCTTCTCGGCATCTTAAGGCGTTCAAGTGCACGGATGAACTTGAACTGACGCTTAGTAAATGAATGTTTCGTGTAGGGTTAAATATCAAGGTATTTCAGTTCTACAGTTTTTTTAAAAAGTTAAAGGTCGATAGCTATTTCGGCTTTCGCCATCGTCAGAACTACTAGTTAGCGATGACGATGGATAGCTATCAACCTTTAACCTTTTAAAAAACTGTAGAACTGAAATACCTTGATATTGCACCCTATTAAAATGGAGTTCTACCAAGTAAATGCCAAATCAATAAATGAATATTTCGTGTTTTGAGAATTATATTTTTTTTTGTTTGTTGGAAAAGGTTTTATGATTATATTTGTATACGGTATAAAAGTGGAGAGCCCGGCGTATGTAGCTGTTCATTTAAAATCGGAAGACTGTTCAATTGCGCTCTATTTATTTCTAAAATTTCCTGAAAAAGGAGTTTATGAGCGTCTGTATTTGGGTGCAACATTTTTATCCCTTGTTCCTGATTGAACACGTTTCTTTCTGAAATTTAGTGATTAGCAAAAGTCGACGTGTCTCATTCAACCTAAAGGCTGCCATGTGCTCTGATAATCTGGACTTCAATGTTCTTTCGGTTTTCCCGATATAAAATTTTGTACAACAAAAGCATTGCAATCTAGAAATCCCGAATTTTAAGTATAATTTATCAAATCGATACCCAAGCCAACCAAACGAAAAAGCTTTTGATAAATTTTTCAGTTTGTATATACATACATATATCGTCAATAGTAATCCCGTAAGATATTTCAATATCGGCCGCTTACGAAATGCGAAATGGCAGTAAGCGCGGATTATCGCTCGTCTGGAAAAAGGGCTCGTGGTGCAGATGCAATGGGTGGGTGGAACGGTCATTAAAATTCACCATTCGAGCGAGGCCGAAGAGTTTTATGTTTATCGATCTGGAGGCATGATGAAAGTATAGCATTGTATCTCTGATAGGATTTCCTCCGGGCCTGTTATGACTTTTTACCCTTGCCTCCCTTGCAGATAAAATAGTAATAAATAACTGCGGGATGGAATGGGAATAACTCGATTAGTGTTGGCAAAGGTCAACAGGAAAAGTTATTTGTTCTGTTAATGTACACCCCAAAACTAGCCAAAGCTATCTGAATGGATTTACGATTTTGTTTATTAGCAAAAATATATTATTTGTACGTTCTTTTTTATCTTAAGAGCGAAATTATTTTTACTTAGATTATGAAAACATAATAAATACACACCTAATCCTTTTTTACGCGATACATTGGTCCCAGTAAAAAAAACTCATTTTCATATAATTTGATAAATCGGCTCCAAATCCGCGTAAAAAAGTACCAATAATGTATGAAAAAACGTAACAGTGCCTCCAAATAAATCGCATAAAATCAAAATCTTGCAAAAATAAATCGCGTAAAAAATAGATTGGGTTCATTAAATACAGTAAATTTACTCTACAACATTTTTTTATACATACAAATTATATTCTATCATACATAATTTTAAATAAATTTTAATAAAACCATGAATTTATTTCGTTCAACAAATACATAATACATATACGTATTATTTTTAAATTATAAAATACGAATAGATACAGAATTGATGCCATAATAGTGACGATGGGATTTTGATAATAATACCGCTGGTTGTGGTCTAGTTGGTTAGAGCTTGCTCTACAGATCACGCGGGTCTGGGTTTAATTTCCGGAAAGGTAATTGCAGACTTGACAAAGACTTGGGTGTCTGTGATATCAATTGTCTTATTATTTCGTTTTTTGTTATCTCTTATGATATTTCAACCATAAAAATGAAGAAAACTCGATTAGCATCGGAATCCTGGGCTTTTTCCAAAGGATTTATACAAACTACAACAAGAAGTGTGCAGATAAGCAAGCTGTTGACGGATTGAAGAAGAAAGTTTGCGACAGCGGTGATAGACGTCACTCAAAAACCGCAGTGGTAGCCAATCAACATACAACTAAAAACTGTATAGCGCATGAAATATACAACTTTCTTGATATAGCACTATGCTTTTCCGAGTGCGTTCAAACCAGCACCGGCATTAAAATCAACAGCAGAACACACCCTTGCCACGTAAGTCATACAATAATTTGGGGAAAGCTCTTTTCGTCAGCAACATGAAAACACACCACGCCTGCCAATTTGTAAATGTAACATCCTGCGCGGAACACCCTTTCCCCCAGCAAACGCGGAGTGATAAAAATATCACATACAGGTGAGGGTTGCCATCACAGAAATAGCGGGGTGCGCCTCGGCTCGGTCAAGTGCGAACGTTGGGTGCAATATTGTGTTAGCCGGACACCCATCACCGGCTATCTCGGCAAAATCTTTAGACCTTATATTTTACTTGATTTTAAAAAAATGTTTGTGTATTTTCAAATATTTTGTTTCTTGAAGAAACAATCAAAGGAAGGCAACCGTAGATTTTGGAAATCTTGATTTTAGCCAATGTTCAAATTCACTTTAAACTGTTTTTTTTTATTTCATTTTCACCTGTTAAAAATATTGCTGCATTTTTTAATAAAATACATGTTTATTGATTATTTACGATAGAATAATTTCAATCAAAAAAAATGTTGTAATTTCTGTGTGTAATTTGGGTAAAAACTATGCATTTCGAAAAAAAGTAGAAAATCATGCATTTAAAGCAGTGGCTCTTAACCTGGAGTGTGAGAAAACTTTTCCTGGGTGCGGAAAAAGTTTCTATTTTGACATACATAAAAGAATGTATATTAAATGTATTACAAATACGTAAATAAATTTTAAAAGGAGTGCGAGAACATATTTTCAAATTCAAGGGAGTGTGGGTCATTAAAGTAGCTAAAACCTACTGATTAAAAGGTTAAAAGTAGTAGTGACAAGCAATTCTCGTAGAAAAACTTTTGTTGAGATAAACTCAGATAAAACTTATGTATCATATGTTTAAAAATATATCATGAAACACTAAGACCGCATATAACGAGGAACACATTGATATATATATACATATTGCTTAAAACGTTACAAAACGACTTTGTTTAGCTATTGATTTTTTTTGTATCTGAATATTTTTACTATTTTGACAGGGTGCGAATATTTTTTTATGACAATTATTTTTACTAAAACGTTCTGTTTATATTAAACATTTATTTTGGCTATATTTTGTGGAATTTTTTCAATAAAAATGCTGAAATAATAATTTAGAATACATTGCCACTAACTTCGTTCTAAATTTCTTATTATAATGTTATCTTTAGAGTAAAAATATTTAAATATTAATAAACAGCCATATATTTTAATGATATTCTTTATCCCATAGAGGCTTGCCTCACGCTGCAATGAAAAATTTCCCTATTTAAAAGTTGACATCCCATTTTTATACTCGCAAGCATGTCGTGATAAATAACGTCGGAGAATAATATCACGCGTCCACAGAACGTAAATCATAGAAATCCCAAATGAAATGTAGATCTGGAACTAGAAATGCTCAGTTCTTGATCTAACTGTATTTACTTATAAATATATTATGTTCTTAAATCCGAGTACTAAATTCTTTACAAAACAATTAAGACATTTATCGGTATATATTATGTACTATTCTAAATTTGAGAGGATTCATAACAAGACTAGAAAGCATATTTTTAGGGTGTTCACTGTCAATACTTGGTGGAAAGGCATTATATTAGTAAAAACACAATATTCCTTTGTACTTCATTCCACTTTATTTTATATGTCAGGACCGGTTTCGCTCATTACGAGCATCGTCAACTGATTGAGTTGACGATGCTCGTAATGAGCGAAACCGGTCCTGACATATTAAATAAAGTGGAATGAAGTACAAAGGATTATTGTGTTTTTACTAAAGAAAGCATATTATTGGTTTTGACACCTCCCTGTTGTTTATAAGTATTCTGTTTTTGTTTATATCAAATTATATTTTTACTACGCATTAAAAATACACCAATCATTGATAACGGGTTAAAAAATTTTGATATACTATGGTACTTTTTTTCATTTGTATATGAGGATACACACTAACGCATCAAAAACGACTTTCAAAAGTGCACGGTGACTTCGAAAAGGTTAAGAACTACTGAGATAAAATATATAATGAGTTTACAAAATAATTCGTTTCTTTGTATTTTTTATACTTTGGTATCACGATTTTGTATTCTGTATTTTTTTGTTTAAATGAAATAAAAAAAAAGCGTGAGAACACACGCATCTTACAAAATACTCTAATTTTTACTATTTATTACATTTAGTATTTTCTCGTGTTAACGTTCGTTTGAGGTGTTCACATTGTATCTGTACCTACCGACGCTTACATATATATTCGGATAATTCAATTTTACGAAAAGCTCATTAGACATTTTAATCGCAAATGCTAAAATGCGTAAGCCTTACTTTATTGCGAAGTTAAAAATTTATATTCGACTGTACGCAGCGAAAATTTGATAAACGTTTGATAGCGTTTTATTTTTTTTTTACTTTTATCGCCGTCTTGCTTTCCCCCTATTATTGCGGTTACGTTACTGTCAAATGTTAAAAGCCCCATAATATAAGATGAGCGTTGACATTTTTGTTTTATGGCAATAATTTAACATTTAACTTTTATGAGCACAATTATTCACAACGTCAAATCTTTTTGTCATATCACTAGACACTTCAATGATAAACAAAAAATATCTATCTGCTATATTTGTCATTTTTGGTTCCAATTTGAAACGTATAAACGTCTAATGGGGCTTATCTCAACAGAAACGTTTCTACAAAAACTTATTGTCACTCAATCTGCCAACTTCTTTTTTTTCGAAGAGATAGAAGTACAGGGTTTGAACAGGACCAGGTGTTTACTAATCACTCTTGCAACGCCTTATTTTTCGAATAAGATAGGTTGAAAGGAAATTTACACATTTATCAACGTATAGTTTCTTAACCTTTTTAGACCCGTGGGGGCCTTTTTGAGTCTCATATTTTTTCGTGGCCCCCATACCCGTTTTTTATATAGTATAAATAAATAAGTTTTTCGAGACTTGGTGACAGTTATTTCGGGATTCATGACTGGGGAAAAAAAGTGAGAGATTGAAAGATTCAAAAATATTTTACAATTTTTTTAAAAAATTTTCCCGCTGGGAAAATTCAAAATTTTACCCAGTAATCTATGGATTTTTTCGTGGCTCTCAATTATTTCTACTCTGTTGCCCCCTTGGAACATGCTGTGGTCCACTGTTGAGAAACCGTGCATCAATGTATTCGAAAGTGAAACTTCGAACACTTCTTATAACTCTGTGATACATTTTAATACACCCATACGTATGTATGTAGTACACACAAAAAGTTTAACGTGCTACGAGGGAGGGGGGACTGAAATATTTAATCACGTGACAATACTTTCCTGTTGTATGGAGTATTCAAAGAACGTTTATTTTGTTATCCTGATTTATATATATATGTATATATCAATCTTACTACTTAATAACAAGGATGAGTTAGCGTCAAAGCTCTTCGAGTCTCCATCATCGCCAATGTTTCAGATGTTTGTATTCCCTAACCATCGTTACCGACGGAAGGGCGTGATCGCTACAGAAGTGAAAAATCCTTAGTGAAGCCAGTTCACGGAGAGACCATATGCATTAATTTTTAAATCACATTATATATACCTCCCCACATACTATATCCATATATGTACACACACATGCGCATACATACATATACACATAGAATACACAAGGAAGTCAGCCAAAGAGAGTCATTTTCACTATGCTATATTAACTTAATACTATCAACATTATCAGTTAATAATGCTCGTTATGAGCAAAACTGGTCCTGATCTTATAAAATAAAAATGGGAATCAGTACAAATGAGTATTTTTCCATCGCATCAAATAGTATTGACAGTGAACATCCTAAAATTTATTTGTATACAAAACAGGATTAAGTAAAAGGAAAATAAGACATCGCAAACATCGAAAAAATGATTTTCGTACTGGGATTCGAGCCCGTGAGAACCGGCACGAAAGCCAACAACGCCAACCGCTGCGCCATAGTACCCGACAATTACGATTAATTACTATTTAACAATCTGCGATGAAACACTATTTGGTATATTTTTTACGATACGAATTTTCATGTAGAAAGTTTTTGTGTCATGCATTTTTCTCAAGTCTAAAATATTTACATGCCCAAATTGAACTATTGTTTAATGGTAAGGACATAAAAATATACGCTTCAAAGTATTCTTTATTGGGGCCAACATATGGCGTAGACTCGCTGCGAGAAGCAGTACCTATAAATGAAATTTACTACCCCTATAAATAGTGAAAGATAATAACACAGCGGAAATATGCAATATCTAAAACACAGGGCACAAAAAGAAGGCAGTATATACAAAGGCTTTTCTGGAAGCTCTTCATAAATTTTCCCATCAAGACATACGGAAGTGATATCGCATTGAGATCGCCCTCTGTCGATTGCTGGGTAAACATAGCGCACTATTATGAAGCTTATCCCATATATATAGAGGGGTTTTGTGGCAAAATACCAAACATTTATAGGGGTATCTTTGCCAGCGGATTTTGTTAGGGGTTATCCGTGCGTGAGGCTAGATGAGAACGCAAAACCAACGCAAATAGTTTTCGGTTGGAATTTAGTGAAATCTAAATTAAGCTGATATTATTATTAAATATAGCGTCTGCGTTCTGCCTAGGTGCGTAATGTTCTTTGTCAAACTCCAAGGAAAACAATTTTTACCAATATAATAGAGATTGGTGTTTGTCAATATGGTATAAAACGATCATTCAAAACTTCGATAATTCAATAACAGATGGCACATGTAAATAGCATACTATTGTCGATTTAAAACCAATTTATATAGTTTTGATATGGGCTAATATGAAAAGTTATATTTACATTTTCGTGAACATGTTTAAATATGTAATTGAAATATTTAACAATGTTTAAAAATATAATATTTTAAGGCAATATATTATTAATGTATTATCTTATTTAACATACTTATTAGTAAAAATTTATTAATATCACTTTTAGGGTATTCACTGTCAATACTTGGTGGAAAAGCATTACATAAATAAAAACACAATATTCCTTTGTACTTTATTCCACCTTATTTAAAAGGTCAGGACCGGTTTCGCTCATCGCAAGCATTGTCAACTGATAAGAAATATAATTTAACAATGCTATTCATACAAAAATAAATTGAAATTAAAAGGTGTAAACAACAATTGACATTGAAAAGAAATTAAAAATTACAGTATAAGTGATTCTATAATTACACAAAATTAAAAATTTTAACACCTTTAACATATAATTAAAAAATCTTCAAAGATTAATAAATTTCAAGTGGTGACTGATGATAATTAAAATTTGGGAAATTTTTGACAGAGTGATATAACATGCTAAATTACTAAAGTTAATGTAATGCAGCTTGTAACTAGTGCTAGTAGCATGTACTTTTTATTATTCAAATATTAAAAATTATGCCACGCATTTTTTAGATTGGTCCGCGCAGCCTTTGAATTTTCCGCACATCTAACGTCTCGTCTTGGAGGGAACTTTACTTCTATCTGATCGTAAAATCGTAGTAAATCGAGAACGATAAGCACACTATTAGTTGAATTATGTAAGTTAGCCTCATTCTTCTATTCTTCTTTCCAAAAGAACGATGTTGACTAACTGAATAATAGCCAATTCTTCCGTTGAGATACTTCATTAGCAGTCCATGTACTCTCTTTGACTGTTTTTTTTTTAGAAATTACATTTGTATAAAATTTTGTCATAATATCTTTAGAATAAAAACAGCTCGTCTCTTTTGCGAATTTTTCCCATTTGTAAATCTTTCCTTCTTAGATAAATACAACGAAGTGATTTTTCCGAGCAACATAAATAATTTAACAGATAGAACGTCTTTTATTGCTCTTTAAAAACTCTTGAATTACGTTTTTTTTCTATATTATATAAACTCAGCCCGCCAACGAGAAGATTTCGTCATTCGTGAAAAACTGAACAAAGTAAAAAAACATCTTATAAATTTGTCGGTTAATTAATTCAATATAAGATTAAAAATTTGTGACGCAGTTATTAAAAATCTTCCGTTTTACAGAAAAAGTTGGATACACATGTTGTTGTCGCTGCTCCGTGTGGTTGGCTCCAACATACTGCAATGTCTTTGCATAATTTATTTTATGTATATATTATTTGTGCATTTGAGCTGCTGTTCTTATTTACCATTAATAATTAAAGAATTTTATATCGTTTTACGCAAATTTTTGTTGAAATGATTTTAAACATTGAAAATTATCGTTAATTGCTTTGAATTGATTGAATACGCATTTTTATAACACGTCCGTCCAAAATATGGAACATATTTATAAACTCCTGGTGGATTTTATCTGAATAAATATTTTCCTACGAGAACTGCTTATTATTCAGTTGATCAACATCTATTTTATATATCTTATAGTTATATTATTACCTTAAATACTTTAGTTGGAATTGAATTGATGTAAATTATGCTCAAATTATTTAACAAGTTGGTTTCCCACCACCACCCGTTGTGTATATGCAGCCAACGTTTAATGGCCGCCTTCCACAACGCTATCGACAGAAAAAAAGGAGTCTACCCCTCACATTCATGGCCCGAGCAGAACTGCACGGGACTGATTTTGAACCATGCACTAATGTGCTTAAAATAAAAAATAAATAAATAAAAAAAAGAAAATGTGACTAGCTCAGCCACTTAAATCAATTTGATATTAAGTATCTTGTGTATAGTCCGTATACTGAGAACTCGTCGATGTAGACGAGTTTGACTCTAGAGAGGAATCAAGGTTGTGACGATCCCCATATGAATTGGCAAACTTTTCAAATGCCGTGAAGTTAGCTTTGGTTGCAATCAAGTCAGCGTGGCCTATTGGGCCCGTGTGAGGACGGACCACAGCAAACAATTCTGCTCGTTCGGACTCCATCTCAGGGCAGTCCCACAGAACGTGATTAACGTCCTGTTCGGCATACCCACAAGAGCAGTCCGGCCTTAAAACCAACTTGCCTAGCGCGAATAGTTTAGCATTGAACTTGCCATGGCCGGTTAGAAACTGACAAGTCCAATGTGATGGTGTTAGTGATTTTATTGCAAGCCTCCAGGACACGTCCGGGAAGAACTGATACGTTTGACGTCCCTTAGAAGATGCAGCCCATCTGGCCTGCCATATTGCAACGACAGTTGTCTGCACAAGCTTTCTAACAAACGAGCAATATGTGTGACCCTCAGGCGTCTCCTGGCGAGAAGGGACCGCTATCTGAACGCTCCCTATAGATGTATCGATTCCCTTCATTAAAAGAATAATTGCTCCGCGTAACTGAATGTGCAAATCCAGTGGTAGCACCCCAGCCAGGACTGGAAGCGCATCCGTAGACGTTGTCCTGTACGCTTTTGTTAGTGATATTAGTGCAAGCCGTTGTCCACTCAATAATGTCTTCTTAACGAAACTGATGTTAGTTCTATGATGCCATACGCTAGACGCGTAGCCAGCAATCCCAATGAAAATCGCCCCATAGGCTATTTTAAGAGCCCTTGGTTTTAGCCCCCAGTTTTTGCCAGCCAGTCTTGATATTCGAAGATAAGCTAAGTTGGCTTTGTTAACAACCGTTTTGGCATGTTGCTGGAATGAGAGCTTGTCGTCAAGGATGACGCCTAAGTATTTTACCTGCTTTGATACTCGTATAGGGGCTAAGCCCATACGTATATGTGGTGACCGTTTTAAAATGTCTAGTTTAGTCCCTCCTTTGAGAAGAAGAGATTCGGTTTTCGCAGGTGCAAATGAAAGTCTATTTTCCTTTCCCCAGTTCAAAATATTACTCAATGCACCTGTAGATGCACGCTCGAGTCCCGCGCGACTGTTCGCTCCTACAATAAGAAGCGCGTCATCAGCATAGGCAATGATCGTGCAATCCGGTGGCAATGATAGTGTCAATAGGTCATCGAAAAGAATATTCCAGAGCAGAGGCCCTAGAACTGAGCCCTGAGGACAGCCCATGGTAGTTCTTCTGCTGATAGATGTCTGACCGGAGTTATAGGTTATTTCCCTATTGCTGAAATAGCTTTGAATCATTGCGTATAGGTTTCCAGGTATCTGTCGAAGTCGAAGCTTTTTCAGAACCAACGGCCACCACGCAGTATCGAATGCACCGGCAATATCCAAAAATATACCTATGACATATTGTTTATATGAGGTTTCCACCGAGTTCAGCACAAAGCGAATCGCATCCTCAGTGGACTTTCCCGGTCTGAATCCAAACTGTCTTTCTGAGATTGGGCAATTTTCCGTCAAGTGGGATTCAATCCTGCTGCACATCAGTTTTTCAAGTACTTTTCCCAGAATGGGAAGAAGTGTGATTGGACGATAAGCCTTGGGATCGCTGGGAGGTCGACTACTTATTTTCGGAATAACAACAATAAGTCCCTTTTTCCAACAGTCAGGGAATATTCCCCTATTCATGCAGTTGCTATATAGTTTGGTTAGTTCATGCGAGGCGAGAAGCCAGGCCCTTTGTGCTAGCACATTGTCTATGCAGTCAGGGCCCGGAGCCTTTCCTTTCGGGAGGTTATTTATTATCATGCCGATTTCATGCAGGGAAGGCGCAGTGCTATGGGGAGTATCAAGTGGAAGTCGTGCCAATATGCGAACTTGTGCAAACTGATTATCATCTAGATCAGGGTTGTCCTGTGGAATTAAAGCATCTAAGAGAGCGTTGGCGGTGTCTTCTGCATTACTAGTAAGTCCACCTCCATTAGGACGTTCGATTGCTGTCACGATATTTCCGCGACGATTACTAAACTTAACAGCTCTAAACGGTGGTCCCCAAGGATCCCAGCCTCCCATTTCAGAGACGAATTCTCTAAAATGGTCGCGTTTAGCCTTATTTATTGCTTTCTTCAGCTTAAGCCTAGAAGCCCTAAACAAAATAGCTACTGGGTCATCAGCATTAAGCGGCGAACCCTGACGCTTACGGGCTTCTTGATAGGCCCGCCTAGCTCTTCTGAATCGCTTGCGCAATGATGAAAGCCTCGGTTTCCACCAAGAAGCCAAGTCAGCTTGCCTTGGCGTTGTTCTACCCAACTTATCCTCGGCTGTCTTTGTAATATCTGTCATGAGTCTAGCAACATCAAGATGAATGTCTTCGACGGGACATCTTGCCGACCGATCTAGTTTGCGAGTGAAAGTGATATCAAAATTCTCAAAATTTGCCCCTTTAGTTTTAAGCCGCGTGATTATCCCAGGAGCAGTCCCTGGAGTGCAGATTCTAGGCGCGCTTGTCAAAGTATAGGTAATTAGACGATGGTCGCTCATTGAAATGTTTGGATGGACTTTCCAGTCGATCACACGATTGGCAAGACCGTGTGAAGTCAAGGTTACATCGATATGCGATGACCCATTGCTATGCAAAAAGGTCGGTGGACTTTCAGCGTCATTAGCCACAACCAGCTCTCGTCTTGCTATAAGCTCTTCCAATCCTGGACAATTGTGCCTCTGTGGCACCTCTGGTGCCCAGAGTAGAGATTGAGCATTAACATCAGCGCCTATAATGAAGTGCTTATCGGAACAACTGGAAAGAATGCCGTCAATCTCTTCAACACATGTGTCTGTTGGAAGACCATATTGAAAATAGGAAGATATTATGACAGTGGAGTTTCCTGTCGTGTCTGTAATCTCCGCGACCGAAGTGAGATCACTGGACAAATGAGAAAGGTGAAGAACGCCCAGTTCAGCATTCGCCACAAAAATACAAGCTTTGGACTCAGGACCCTTTTGAACCAGTCGTCCTCCGCTGAATCCCCGTGTTGGTCCCCAGAGATACGGCTCCTGGACCAGTACTACATCGATTTTCATGCTCTGTATAGTTTCCAATAGTTCAGCTGTTGTGGCTTTCCCTCTCCCCACATTTAGTTGCGCGTATCGAGTCATTGAAATGTGTAGTCAGTTTGACTCCTCTCTTTCATCGCCGCGTATTGTCTCGCTGGACAATCCGCACTGCTAACCGAGTGGTTGCTCGGTTTTTTGTGCTTAAAGCATGCTGCACACTTCGGAGGGTCCTCCTTGCAAGGACAGTTCTCTCGATCATGCCCCTCGGCAGCACAGTGGCCACAAATTTTTGCTTTCGAAGAACAAGCTTTTGCCATATGGCCGTATATATGACAATTGGAGCATTTTACAACTCCGCTAAAATCTTTGACTGGGTAAGATTCCCAGCCCATGTAGAGCCGGTCATCTTTAATAAGAGCAGCGCGTACTGCTGCAGGAACAGTCATCACAAAATGGCACTTTCCAGTGCGTGGTCCCGCCTTGTGACTCATACGCACGGCTTTATATGCCTCGGAATTCATGCCAGTGGCCTCTATTGTCGACAATTGAATGCCATCTCTCATCGCCTCTTCAGTGGTGTGGGCAGGCACATTAAAAAATATTACTCGCGGGAGTTTTTTCCCCGCGATTTCCGCCTTGAGACCAGCCTGTTTTAGGCCTGGTGCGTTTTTTAAAACGTTAGCTTCGGCCTCAGTTCTTGGATGCACAATTACACCACCTCCTCTTATCATTCGCATCCCTGTAATTTGTACCCCCAGAGAAGCCGGGACGATTGCTTTTTTTACAGCCTCTTTTGTGGCTGGCGACTCTTTCCCCTCCTGTAATGGAAAAAATAGAACACCCGGTCTCGCAGCGCTTGGAGGAGGCATTGCAGGCCAAGCTACCTCAGAGCCACCTGTGTTCTTAGCAGGCCTCCTGTTTGTAACCACACTCCATGGGAGTGAAGTTGAGTTTACTAAAGCCGGTGGCGACTCTTTTAGTGCAGCCATAGCGTCTTTCATTCTCGCGCGCTCTTCCTGCGCTCCTTGACAATTTGCGGCTAATATTGCCAATCTCGTTGTCGCATCCGTCATTTCTTTGTTTAAGGCAGCAATTTTTTCGCTTAATGTTTTAGTAATTTTTGTGCCAGGAGTTAACTCCAACAGCACTGCCGCTGAGCATTTAAAGTAAATGCTCATGAGCTTTTCGGTTTCGTTACCGGGTGGTGGCATCTCAGATATGGGCATATCAGGGCATGGCGCCTCCTTAGAATTTTTTGCAGAGGCCGCACGATTTACTCGTGGGCTCGCCATTTACAATCTACACCTAAGATTTATTTCATATAAAAAAAGCTAATATCATAGGATAGAAATTTAAAATTTAACTAAAATTATAAGAACCAATAATTAATTACCTGAGATTAATTTAAATGAAAAAAAAAAAAAGGAAATGAAATTAAAAATAAGCTATCTAGTTCCTCGCAGTGAAACTTAAAATTCTATTTTATAAACAAAGTCCAAATTATTCATTGTGTAACGCAGAAGGCAAAAATAATACAAAAATAATACCAAAGGCGACCTTTTGCAGCTAATCCGGAAACGACGAGTCCCTTTTCAGGTAGTCGATGACCGGGCGCACAGTTACACTTCTAAATGGCCACTAGTGTCTTTGTTTGACGGATTATTCGAACGTAATATTTGCACTATTATTAAATATTGCACAGTTTACTGAAAACTGTGAGAGTTAACTAATTAATACAAAGGGCGCTTTATCCTTCAAGGAATCAGCAACAAAAAATATAAATGA
Organism: Himalopsyche anomala; assembly: GCA_031772345.1. Lineage (NCBI taxonomy): Eukaryota > Metazoa > Arthropoda > Insecta > Trichoptera > Rhyacophilidae > Himalopsyche > Himalopsyche anomala. Next base: position 3,114,423 of record CM062824.1, on the reverse strand, counting down.
AATTCAATCACTTTCCGATTTTTAACGAATTAATTAAGGGAGAGCAAGTAAAACACGTCTGCAAGCTACGGGAGCTGCTGAGCTA